>CANSNZ010000553.1:0-504884 GCA_947646795.1 Beta lomatogona
TATGTCATAAAGATTTCAAGGCTGCACCACGTGTTAAGATATGCGATTTCATGTACTCCAAGGTAATTACTATAACATTACACCCCCACCCCCAAAAAAAAGAAAAAGAAAAAAGAAAGTTAAGTACTTACTACATTTGTCATTGACAATTGGACTTTGACATACTATAGGCATAAAAAAATTATTAAATGTCACATTATTCATTATTTATTATTTGACTCATTAAAGTCAAATATTGACTTTTATTAATAAATGGTCATCAAAATTAATTAATTTGGGCTTATCACTAAATTAGGCCTATTTTAATTAATCATCTATTATAGGGTCATGGCTCATTAAAATAAAAGTCGGACTCTTAATAGGGTTATGTCCATGAGGCCCGGGAGGCGGGATAAGTGGAAACCCTAGTGTTCTCCTAACTCTATAAATAGAGCTATCCTCTTCACTTGCTAGAGGAGAAAAACAGAAGACTAAAAAGAGAGAGAAGGAGAAGAAATCATACTGCAGAACCAACAAGGAGAAAAGCATAAAGCACAACCTAAACCTCTCAAGTACTCTCTCAACCAGTCAAGTTACATCAAATTCTCTCCCAGAAGAAGGAAACAAGATCAACCTTGGACGAGATCAAGCCTGAAGGCCCT
Source organism: Beta lomatogona (assembly GCA_947646795.1). NCBI lineage: Eukaryota > Viridiplantae > Streptophyta > Magnoliopsida > Caryophyllales > Amaranthaceae > Beta > Beta lomatogona. The sequence continues at coordinate 642 of CANSNZ010000553.1, forward strand.
CATTCAAGAAGATCATATTTGTTTGTGAGCAACTACAAATCAACATCAAATCATTTCCGTAGAACAAGAACAACAAGCATTCAACGTGTCGTTCTACTCTAGAAGTTCTACCTTGGACGAGATCAAGCCTCGATGGCCCTCATTCAAGAAAGTCAAGTCAATAGTTCGTGAACTCACCAAATTAGTTCATGAATTTATTAAATTCAAGTGGAGATTGAATCAGAGGAGAAAATATTAGAGATTGTACTCATAAATTCAAATCAATAAAATTGACAATTTTGCTACATTTATTTTGACTCTGTTTTGCAGACAATTGTTAAAATTTGTGTTTACAAATTTGGCACGCTCGGTGGGACAATTTCTACCTCTCATCTCTATCTCCATAAATCAATATACTCAGGCACCTTCAATCCTTCAAGGAGCAGAAGAATGGTGGAGGCAAGCAAATGCAACCATGGTGGACGAGAAGACATCCATGATAGGAATCCAAGATCGCTCATTGAAGCTAATCAACGAGTCATCAGACATTGTCAATGTCAGTGTCATGACCATTGAAGCAAATACCATGGAGGAAGAATTAGCAAACATGAAGAGGCTCATTCACAAACTCGCCAAAGAGAATGAAGAAAAGAAGCACAAATCAAACTCCAACGCAAACAACTTGCTGCTCTAACAAAGAAACTCGAGAAACGTCTAAGTGATGAAAGTGAAGGCGATAGTGGTGGATCTGAATCTAGCAGGAAGTCAAAGCCTAGTGCAAAGGATGGAGCGCTCCATGGCGATTCATTCAATTTCCAACAAATTCAAGATATGACACCACAGTTGCCAAATGAGATCTTGATGGAGATTTTTACGAGACGAGCATTACATGAAGCCTTATACAAAGAGAATTGATGCCCTAGAGATGCCTATGGGATTTCAACCTCCCAAATTCATGCATTTTGATGGCACCGGCAATCCAAAACAACATATAGCACACTTCATTGAAACTTGTAATAATGCAGTACCGGAGGGGACCGCATTCAGGAAGTTTGTTCGATCTTTAAAAAGAAGTGGCATTCGATTGGTACACCGACTTAGCAAGCCTAGATCAATTGACACTGGGAACAAATGGAGGAAGCTTTTCTTGATTGTTTCTTCAGCACTCGCCGTATTGTCGCCTTGACCGAGATAACACAAACCACCCAGGTTGGAGGATGAACCCGGTCGTGGAGTACATTAATCGATGGCGGACGTTGTGTCTTCAATGCAAAGGTCACATGTTAGAAGCATCTGCTATAGAGTTGTGCGCCCAAGGCATGCACTGGGACCTGACTTACATATTGCAAGGAATAAAGCCAAACACATTCCAAGAACTACCAACTCGGGCTCATGAAATGGAGATGACCATCGCCAACCATGAAGAGAATTATGATTAGACATCTACGCCGATGGACGATCATGGCTGCAACCTTGTGAAAAAAAAAATTCACAAAGATACAAAAATATCTAATAAAAATCACTCCGAAGCAAGAGTATAAACGGTAAAAAAAAAAAAAAAATCTCCTACGCAAGAGGATAAACTGCTACTTGTCAAAAAAAAAAATTGAAAATCGAACTACATTTGGCTTTATCCAAAAAGGTGTAAATAACCACTTTATTTGGTACATATGATTTTAAAATTATACTTCATCAAGTCTAAATATGTTTTAACAAAAAATGAAACACAAGCTTGGGGGCATAGCTATTGTTCCACTTGGCTTCACTAATCACTTTGTCGGATGATGAGCATGATCAAACTTTGCGATTATCATTCACTCGAAGTTCTGAAGAAAGTTTTCAAGCACCAGAGTTTCAACAAAAATGTTAAGCATGGAGATTGGAGAAAGCTCTCAAGCACAAATACATCGTCAAATCTCCTCGAAGTTCCGGAGAAAGCTTCCAAGCACCGGAGATTCGACAAAATGTTAAGCAACAAGATCGATGGAGAAAGCTTCCAAGCACCATCACCTATCAAAGTTCGTTGGAGAAAGCTTCCGAGCACCAACACTTGGCCACAAACACTTCAATATTGAATTGGAGAAGAGCTCAAAAGCGTGAAATATTTTGAATATTGTATGATGGAGAAAGCTTCCAAGCACCATCAACTTCAAAATAAACATGATGATTTAGACCTTTGGAGAATTTTTCCACGGAATTTGGAGAAAATTTCAAGCACCAACATCGTGGCGAGCAAAGATCAATCACCACCTTCAAGCGACATCGTACATGTCACAAAAGTCGTGCCAAAGCTTCTAATAAGACAAATTTGCTGCAACGACGTCAAATATGGCGACTCACCCTCTAAAGAGTTCAAGTCGTCAGCCTGAGAAATTGGTGATAGGATGTCCACTTCTCCACCAAGGTGTAAAGTTGACAAGTTAGACAACTCTTCCGTTGGCTAAGTACCTCCTCCATATCGTGGCTCATATGTGACATTAAGAAGTGGCTCGTTGACATCAAATGATGGATCTATATCTCCCGTGGGCCGTGATCGGGATTTATAAGCAAAAAAAAAAAAAAAAAAAAAGAGAAAAAAAGTGTGAAAGACGGAACATCGTGAGGCATGAAGTGGAGTTTTGTCTATCATAAAGTCATAAAGATCATCATCACCAAACTACCAAGCATGGTGATAATACAAAAAGTTACAACTATGAAAAGGAATGGAAAGTAACGCACATATCATGATGATTTATCACCATGTGATATTTATCAAAAGTATATAAAAATCATTGAGTCTTGGAAAAAAAAAACAAAAGCCAAATTTTCATGAAGAACAACTCTTGACGTGGGTAATCTTCATCCCTAACCTTCTTACTTTGTCTCTCCTTCAAATACTCATATTCTCACTCCCACAAAACACCTACTGTGTGTTAGAGCTTGGAGCTTGTTAATTATAACCATATATTCTCACAATTCTCCACCTTGTTCATAATTTGAAGAACATTTAAATTTTGGATGAATAAATTGCGTAATACATATCCGGTTGCACCATTCTGATAATGACTGCCTACGTACCCTTCGGCCAGGATCAAACCAATCGTAGTTCCATTTATTTTCCATGTAATACCTAACATGGTACAATATTTAGCAATTCCAAACAATGTTGGAATTTATTTCCTGACACAACTTTGGTCAACATGTTCGGGGGTTCTCATTTGTGTGCACCTTTAATAGAGAAATATTGCCTTCTTCTATAACATCTCGCACAAAATGATATCTCACATCTATATGCTTGGTTCGAGCATGATGAACTTGGTTTTTAGCTAAATGAATTGCACTTTGGCTATCACAACTAAGATTCACACATTCCTGCTTCAACCCCAAATCATCTAGAAGCCCCATAACCACAATGCTTCCTTAACTCCTTCTGCCATAGCCATGTACTCGACCTCTGTCGTAGATAGAGCCACTGTAGCCTATAACATTGATCGCCAACTAACTGGAGCACCATGTATTTTGAACACATAACCAGTAGTAGATCGTCGTTTATCTAAATCACCGGCATAATCTGAATTAATGAAGCCGCTTATCTCGACATGTATCTCTCGCCAAAGCACAATCACGTGTCAATGGTACCTTTAAGTACCTTAAAACCTATTTCATGACTTCCCAATGTGCCTTACCCGGGTTTGCCATGAACCTACTGACAACACTAACCGCTTGTGAAATGTCTAGACGTGTACACACCATGGCGTACATTACACTGCCAACTGCACTAGCATAAGGTACATTATCCATGTATACCTTATCTTCCGATGTAGTGGGAGATTGTTTACCAGAGAGTCTAAAATGTGGAGCCAATGGAGTTACCACTGACTTAGCACTTTTCATCCCAAACCTTTCAATAACCCGCTAAATGTAGCCTTTCTGGCTCAAGAGCAATTTTCGATTTGATCTCTCTCTTCTAATCTCCATACCCAGTATTTTCTTTGCAGCGCCCAAATCTTTTGTCTCAAACTCTTGACCAAGTTGAGCTTTTAACCTATTTATCTCCACCTTGCTCTTCGAAGCAATAAGCATGTCATCCACATACAATAGGAGATAAATATAATCACCTCCACGAAGTTTACGAAAGTATACACAATAATCATAATTACTTCTGGAAAACCCTTGCTTTAACATAAGGGAATCAAATCACTTATACCCTTTGTCGAGGAGATTGTTTCAATCCATAAAGTGATTTCCTCAAGCGACATACCTGATTCTCTTTACCCTCAACCTTAAATCCCTCAAAGTTGTTACATATAGATTTCCTCATTCAAGTCATCATGCAAGAAGGCTGTTTTTACATCAAGTTGTTCCAGCTCAAGATCACCATGAGCAACAAGACTTAATAGCACCCGAATAGAAGTGTGTTTTACCACTGGAGAAAATATCTCATTGTAATCAACACCCTCTTTCTGTGCAAAACCCTTGGCCACTAGCCTAGCCTTATGTCTTATACCATCGGTCTTGGAAGGATCCTCTTTTCTTTTATACACCCACTTACATCCCAAGAGCAGCCTTTCCCACGGGTAATGGGACTACCTCCCATGTCTTGTTTTTAGATTGCATCTCTTCCTCCATAGCAACCAACCGACTCTCTCTATCCTTGCCTTTGATAGCTTGTTTGAAGGTGACCGGCTCATCATCCTCCACCGAGAGTGCATATTCTACCAAGTGAACCTACCCGTAATGCCTCAGAGGTTTGTCTGACCCAAACTTCTGAACTGATTTATATATAATTCCTCTTTGGCCTAGTGGATGCCAAAGTTTCCTGCTGCTGTTGTTGTAACACATGTACATTTTCCTGCTGAATCTCCTCACGATCAAGCTCATCCTCTTCCTCATCTTGAGTAACACCAGGATGCTCCACCTGAACATGACTAGAATCTGGTTGGTCTATAGATTCTATCTCCACTACTTGAGTATTTGAAGTTGTACCAACATCACCATCATTTGGCACCATAGCTTTAGACAAAGATACCATGGATCTTTCATCAAAGGTCACATCCCTACTGATTACAAATTTAGAATCTTCTTTACTCCAAGGACGATAACCTTGAACCCCTTTTGGATACCCTAAGAAGATTGCTTTCTTTCATCAAGCTTGTTATCCTTGACATGATAATATGCCGTGCATCCGAAGACTCTAAGTCTCTTGTAATCTGCATGTTCCCCTGACCACACCTTATAAGGTGTGTCTCCATCTAAATAAGAATGTGGGGAGCGATTCAGCGTGTAGCAACCTCGTAGCAATCGACTCGCCCACCATTCTCTCGCCTAAACCGGAATTAGAGCGCATACACCTAGCCTTCTCAAGTAGTGTACGATTCAGTCTTTCTGTGACTCCATTCTGTTGTGGTGTGTCTCTGGCTGTCCAGTGTCTCACAATGCCTTCTTGATCACAAAACTCCTTGAAAGCTCCCTCTGTGTATTCTGTACCATTATCAGACCGTACAGTTTTTAGCTTCGATCCGTTCTGTTCTCAATCATTGCTCTCCACCGCTTGAAAATGTCGAATACCTCATTCTTATGCTTGAGAAAATAAATCCAAGCATATCTAGAGTAATCATCAACAAATGTAACAAAGTACCTGGAACCTCCCTTCGAAGCAACTTTAGCCGGACCCCAAACATCCGTATGCACATAATCTAACAACCCTCTGCTCTTGTGCTTGCTTGTAGAGAACTTCACCCTGTGTGCTTTTCCATACACACAATGCTCACAAAATACCATTTGTGGCTTCTTCATGTTCTTCAACAAACCTTGTCCACTAAGCAATGATAGACCCTTTTCTGAGTTATGCCCAAGGCTCATATGCCATATCCTCGTGCATTCTGTTTGGTCTTTACTTCCACCGATTCCAACTGCTAAATCACCTGTAACAGTTGTCCCCAAAAGAGGATAAAGAAAAACCGTGACGAATCTCTTTCATCAATATCAAGGAACCACGAACAACTTTGAAAACTCCGTTCTCTAAAACTATTTTGCAACCATTTTTCTCTAATAACCCAAGAGAAATAAGGTTATTCCGCAAATCTGGGATGTGTCTCACATCCTTGAAGGTTATTATTGTTCCATTATGCATCTTGACTCGGATAGTACCAAACCCGATCTTTTTACAAGCATGATCATTTCCCATCAAAACAATGCCACCATCCAAACTCTGGTAAGTTGTAAACCACTTCCTGTTTGGGCACATATGGTGTGATGCTCCTGAATCAAGCATCCATTTACCAGATATCTCATTGCATTGTTCTGAAACCGAGAAACAATAATCATCCTCGTCATTTGAGACACAACTAACTTCTTGTTTTTCATGTTGTTTTCCTCTGGAGTTGTCCTTGTTGTTCTTCTTGAATATTACCCTCTTGTTTGGGCAGTTAGGTTTGAAATGACCAATCTCACCACATTTGAAACATGGTCTTTCCGCAAGAGGTCTAGATTTTGATCTAGACTTTCCTCCCTTGCCTCGTCCTCTTTCATTAGTCCTTCCTCTGTTTGCAAATAATCCATGCGCTTGTTTGTTGTATTCTCTTCCATTACTAGACATCATTCCACTTGTAGCAACCTTCCGAAGGTCATCCGCTAAAAGTGATGTTCTATTCTCATCCATGGTTAGAGTATGACCCACAAGCATCAATGTTTGAACCAGATTTTCATAGGACTTTGGTAATGAAAGTAATAACATGAGTGCTTGGTCTTCCTCATCGACCTTCACATCTATATCCTTTAAGTCTGAAATAATCCTATCAAACTTACTGATATACTCTCGGATTGAAGTGCCTTCTTCCATCTTGCATGTATACAATTTTGATTTTAAGTAGATCCTGTTTCTTAGAGTTTTCGTCATGAAGTTTGTCTCTAACTTTGACCACACGCCAGTAGCTGTTGCTTCTTCATTCACCAAGAATGCACCATCCCTCTCAAGGCATAAGATTATAGGCGCTCGTGCTTCAAGATCTAACTCTTCCCAATCCTCATTCTTCACGTCCTCGGGTTTTTGTTCTTTTCCTGCCAATGCCTTGTGCAACTTTTGTGATATAAGCAAATTTTTCATTTGCATCCTCCAATAGGAAAAAACATTTTTCCCATTGACTTTTTCAATTTCATATTTCCCAACTTTTACTGTTCCACTAGTAGACGCCATTATAATTATTTTTCAAAATAAAAAATTTAACCACTTAATATTTTGACGTTGGCTCTGATACCAATTGTTAGAGCTTGCAGCGGAAATTTGACTTCTACTAGATAATATGAAATCGACACCTCACACATAAATAATATTTTAGGGATAAACAAAAAACCACTATGAAGGAAATAATAAATGTAATGTAAAATAAACTTTCTTGAATTATATTCTAACCTTTTCTGATGTGAATAATAAATTGCATTTCTACATTACAAGCTAAGCTATTTATAACAACTAACATGCTCTAAACAGAGAATGGCTTAAATTCTTTTACTAAAGAAAACAACGAAACTTGTTTTCCTTTCCTACCATTCTACCATTATTTCTTCTTTTCTTTCCTACAACTTCTCTTCTCTTTTCACATTAATTCATAATGCTTAAATTAGAGAATTAATTAGTTTGTTAATTATAACCATATATTCTCACACTGTGCTTAACCCTCAAACTCAAATAAAAAAAATACCCATCAAACCAGCAACATAAAGGCAAAAAAAAAACCCTAGCAAAGTCAGTTCTCTAGTAACAGAGAAGAAGAAAAATAATCGCACCTTCTTGCTCTGCTAACAAACGTCTCCGGATCACAGCTTCGGGTTCACCACGTTGGTCTCCTAACTCGAACAAAAAAAAAGAATGGCTCCGGGAATAGCTCCTTTGTGGCGGCAAGAAAGGCCTCCGGGTTATTTTGGCTTCTGAGCTTCTCCTCCAAGAAATTGGGAATGATGGCTAGCGAGCGCTGTCGGCTTTGACTTTGGCTTCGGTTGATCTCCGGCTTGGACAATAAACGCCAGGGCCTGGGGGTAGTGCGGTTATAGCAGTGCAAGTATGGCACCAATCTGGGTTGAGCGGTATGACGCCGGCTCGGGTCTTCTTTCTCCTTGCTTCGGGTCCTCCACGTCGGTCTCCAGCGGAAGGCGTCATGGTTTGGGCTCCAATGGTGGATTGGATAACTACGGAAATTGCCCCGTCAATGTGTCAAGACATGTGCATATGACTCGGCTTCAACAGTTGGGTAGGTCAGACATCATGCCAGAAGATTATAAACCTGCGAAAATATAAACAAAAATGGAGAACAAAGAAAATAAATGAAGAATATAACTACATCTTCCATTGGTTCCGTTCCAGCACAACAACAAAATTACAGATGGCTCTTCCTCCGTCATCTCAAGGCGTCAAAGGCGGTTTGTCTGAGCTCTTTGGTGAAATCCCCTCCTTCATGGCTTCACCACACCGGCGGACTTTTCATGGTGTGGCATTGCTTTCGGCTTAGCTACTCCGCGTCAATCTTAGGCAAGTATGGAAGCCTCTTGGACAACTCCTCCATGAATGGTCTTGTATGGCAGTATGTGTCTGGCTTGAGAAGCTTTGACAACAAGAGCTCCTTCTTCTATCTACTCTTCGACTTTCGCCTCCAATGATGATAAAAATTGTCACCCATGATGTTGTATATATAGCAGCGACATATTGAGATAGCAGGGATTCAAGAGAAGTTAGTCGAGCCTTTTGTGGGATTTGGCACATTTCAAGCCTATTTAATATTATCTCCAACAACAAGAATATTGAAGAGATAGAAAAGGAAATATCTAGCTGATTTACTCGTGAAATTAAAAATGGACAAGCATGGAATTTAAAAAAAAAAACACAAAAGGAAGTCCATGTTGACGTTACGTAGTGGCAACTAAGTTGGTTTTAGGCTCAAACAATTTTCTATAAATGGAAAAAAAAATCGAGACTCGATCACGGTTAAACACTCAAATCGTGTACGTGATACAGTCTCGAGGGGGCAATTTGTAGGCATGAAATAATTACTAAATGTCACATTATTTATTATTTGACTCATTGAAGTCAAATGTTGACTTTTATTAATAAATGGTCTTCAAAATTAATAAATTTGGGCTTATCACTAAATTAGGCCTATTTTAATTAATCATCTATTATAGGGTCATGGCTCATTACATGAAAGTCGGACTCATAATAGGGTTATGTCCATGTAGGCCCAGGAGGCAGGATAAGTGGAAACCCTAGTGTTCTCCTAACTCTATAAATAGAGCTTTCCTCTTCACTTGCTAGAGGAGAAAAACAGAAGACTAAAAAGAGAGAGAAGGGGAAGAAATCATACTGCAGAACCAACAAGGAGAAAAGCATAATGCACAACCTAAACCTCTCAAGTACTCTCTCAACCAGTCAAGTTACATTAAATTCTCCCCCGGAAGAAGGAGACAAGATCAACCTTAGACGAGATCAAGCATGAAGGCCCTCATTCAAGAAGTTCATATTTGTTTGTGAGCAACTACAAATCAACATCAAATCATTTTCGTAGAAGAAGAACAACAAGCATTCAACGTGCCATTCTACTCTAAAAGTTCGACCTTGGACGAGATCAAGCCTCGATGGCCCTCATTCAAGAAAGTCAAGTCAATAGTTCGTGAACTCACCAAATTAGTTCATGAATTTATTAAAATTAAAGTGGTGATTGAATCAGAGGAGAAAATGTTAGAGATTGTACTCATAAATTCAAAGCAATAAAATTGACTATTTTGCTACATTTATTTTCACTCTGTTTTGCAGACAATTGTTAAAATTTGTGTTTACACATACACTCTGGATACAATATGAACTAGAAAGCTCATTGAAACTGCATATCTCGGCTCTCTAGCACGGGTAGTTTTTTCTAGATCACACACCCGTACCTCTACCCAATGCAATATGTTTATTGTAATTTGTACGAATACGTGTAATCATGTCCTAAAATGTCGAAATCTTGTCGTTTTTCATCTCCGTACTCGAATTTGAACCCTTACCCATACTCGTCCCTGTGCAACTGGATATCTTAGCATTCTTCTTCATATGGCTTACTCACGCTTCTTACAATAGTTCACAACTTCACATCAGTGGCGCTTTTCTGCGATAAATCCACCTCGCCCTCCCATTTTGGTGACGTATCACAGACGTGGCAAGAAGGGTAGCCAAGGAGGACAAGGGAAACAACGGTCACCTGCAAGATTATCATAAATGACCGAAGATAATCAGGGAATGTCAGAAGATATTCTGAAATCACAGAATTAGGTGTGATGTAGGGTGAGGTGGCATTTAGGAGGAGTAAAAGGCAAGCTGTAGTTGGCTATAAATAATAGAAGCAAGGAAAGGTGAAGGAATCCAGAAATTGAGTAATTGCTTAGTGTAATTGGGAGAGATCTTGGCCTCTCGAAAGCCTTGACTTATCTTGTAAACCCTTGTTTTCCATTAATCAAAGACCATCAGCTTCATGTGACTAACCATTTTCTTTCTTGCTGTGCATTTTATTCTTGCCATTGTTGTGAGTTGAACTTGCAGATTTCAGTTTGTTACATTTTCTTGACAATTTTTGCTACTCTGCCTTTTCAGTCTTCGATGTTGCATTCCCAGCCAAAATCTGCAGTGGGCACACCAGCCTATATTGCACATGAAGTGTTATTCAATAAAGAGTATGATGGAAAGGTAATGGAGAGATGCTGGCATATTTTTTTGCTTTGTTCAAACTTTAATTGGTGCTTTGAGACCTTACATCTAAGTTTTTTCTTTTTGAATTGTAGATTGCAGAAAGAGTGTGGTCAAGTGGTGTCATTTTATATGTCATGCTGGTTGGGGCTTATCCCATTGAAGATCCAGCCGACCCAAAGAACTTTAACCTTGATTTTAAGATTTGGGATCAACTTAAATATTCCTCTGATTTCAACTTATAATTACCATCATCACTCCATTTTTGTGCTGATTAACCTATAACTTATTATCATCGCATAATGTGCAGCGAATAATTAGTGCTCAATACTCGATCCTACAATATATTCTACAAAGATCTGCCAGCAGACAGCTTAAGTTTTGTCACTTCGTTGTATTCTTCAATAAAAGTAATATACTATCATTCTCATAGTCAGATGGAGATAACCTTCACTCACGATCGGCCTAACATGGCCTAACATCTTTTGCTACTAATACGTTTTGCTACTAGGCGTTGTTAAGTTGTAATATACTTCTATATAACAATGATCCAAGGGCGTTGTAAAGGACATAAAGGCTCGTATGACTCATTGTTCCTAGCAAAGACTCTTGTCGTATTTCGTAACTCAATAATATACATATATGTTATTGTATTTAGCTTATGTTCCTAGCCACCATGTTTAGATGCCTTTGTCTTCCCTAATTCGATTATTGTTGTTACCTTCAAATAACTATAGAAAAATTGCGAGTATAAAGCATCAAATATCTTTTTCTTTTTAGAGAAAAAGCATCAAATATCTTAGTGCATAGCTTGACATTTAATAAACTAACAACATTGAACTTAATGTGAATAATGCAAATACATGATAACAACAATGATTTGGCTCAAATAATTACATCATTGGGGTTTTGTTATCAATTTTTTCTACCTTAGGGGACGGCGCGCATCGCGCGCCGGCCAACAACTAATAATATATATGTTAGATGTCTAGCACATAGATGGTGGCTGATGACCATCAATTCTTGATTCTATTAGCCCAACATTAGCAGTTTAGTGGCGCTAGGCCCGTGTATTGCATGATACTTTTAAAGCAGGCTCCTTTGATTAATTAGATGGCCCAACAGAGTCCTTAAACAATTAGGTTCGAAAAAGAATAACACAAAAATTATAAAATCTATATCAATGCATGATACTAAAACGCATGGATACATAATAAATGTAGCCTGTCATGAGTTTCCGATCCCCTCTCGAAATCTTTTGTAGAAGAGTGTTGTAACACCCCAAAATTTCAAAGCGGAAATAGAAAGAAATAATAATAGCATTATAGGACGATGGCGGACACATCGTCTTCTGGGAATGCCACTTCTAATACAAAGGTATTTAAATAACTATGTTAAGAGACCAACATAAATAAATAATATCAATATATAACTAATTCAGAGTATTCTAAATGAGAAAAGTCTAACTAGCAGTCTAGGCCTAAAACAACTATCATTTCATTCTCGCATCTCAACCCGAGCCCAAAACCAAAGAAGATTCCCATCAACAAAACCTGCAAAATATACAACAAACATCCACAATCAGTGGGGAGTAACTAGTAGTTCTCCCAGAACAAAAGCAATCAAAGCATGATTCAGACATAGATTAATAAGAAAGGAAAGCATACAATCATGATAACAATAACAAGCTTCCAAAACCATAAAGCTCACAAGTGATACAAGTGATAGTCAACATCAAGTAAACAAGATATAGTGAGTAAATCAACTCTAGAATACTTAAATAATAATAAAACAAAAGTACAACAAGTTATTGAGTCAGAAACCGAACGCCAGTGAATCGCATCCACTTCCTAAGGTTTGTCGGATCGCAATCTCCGAGTCGGGTCTATGGGCTTACGTTCCCCACTGCCCGTGTCTAAGAATGGCCAAACTCCCGATGCGGGGGTAGAACACGCGGAACTCCCCGACCTCTTGGACGACAACAATTAACCCGTGTGTACCCCTAGTTAGCAAACCAGGTGGTTGGCATGTTCTTCACCGGGGACTACATCTATCCCACCGGATGTTCTTATCTCAAAATAAAATCATAAATATCATCAATGTATCATTCATCTCAAAAATATTCGTCAAAAGGGATGCCACCCGGCCTTATACCCATAATTCATCAAAAACAACTCTTCATAATTCCTCAAAAATAGTAACTTACAAACTTACAACAAATGTCTCCAACAATAAATACTTTGAACATCACTAAGCATCAACAATGATAATAAACTAGTTTTTACAGCACTAACAGTTCAATCAGAAATGCATCATATCAAATAAGATCACCAATTAACTCCAAGGCTTATTAAATAAATGAAACGTACACGACAAATCATTTTTACATAAACCAAACGTAAATATAATGATACTCAATAATACTCACAGTAACCTACTAAACACCAGCTTCCAAGAACATATAAGGTCACAAATTATTTCTGATTAACAAGCCCTTAAATAATTAAAAAGAATATCCTCAATCTCACAACAAAAACACAATAATAATTATTAAACTAATAAGTACGATCAGTAAAATAACACAAAAATTACCATACACCCATTATAGCTCTACTGACATGGTACAAATTTTATTTCTAATTTTTGGACTCTAAAAGTCATTTTAAACGTTAATTTACAGAATACTCAATAAAGACAATATAATAATTAAAAATAGAAATAAAAGCCCAAAAATTACCAAAAATTTACATAACATGCATAAACTCACGGTAATAAATAATATACAAAGAAATGAATTTTTAGGCCTCCAGAAATAATTTTTATGATTTATATACTGACAGAAACGAAAATGCAAAAACAGATAAATCAATTAAATAAACCTGTAAACAGTAGGAAAAAATTATTCCAAGGCATGAAATACATACTACACATATAACATGATTCACAAAAAATAATTTCGGCAATTTTAACATTCGTTTAATAATTATTATGCAAATAAGCAAAAAACGCACAAAATACCAATTTAATCAAATAAATACTAAAAATCAGATGAAAATTATTTTTCTATGTACAATATTCATACAACATGCATCAAGTATATTCATATCAAATTTCATCAATAATTTCATTCAAAAAGTATTTTAAACAATTCCTAGCGTAATAATCCAATACCGAATAATACCCTAATCACTATTGTTCTAAGAGAACTACTAGTTACCTGGAACGTTGGGAGGAGAGCTAGGTCTAAAGAGATAGTTAAGAGTTACGCATACAATCCAATTCCTCTTCTAACCCCAATGCACAACGAACGATAATTGTAGCAACAAGTCACTAGGCGTTTTCTTCTTAAACGTTGAAAACTCTTATTTCGTACTGCTCTGTTCCGACCATGATTCCCCGTGATATAAAGATCGGATTCTAAATTGCTCTGGTAAAAGTGAAGAACAATATGTTATAAACGTGCTGTCGAAATTTGAGGACGATCCAACGGTTAGATCTCCGGATACTGTTATTTTCGTGAAGGTATGACAGGGAACAAAAACCGGATGACTCGTCTGATTGAAACGAAAACTGCAGTCGCTTCTTTCACTTTCTCCAAAAAAAAATTGTACCATGAGCAAGATCTTTCCGAGTAGATGGATTTTGACTACTCACACGTTCAATTCGGATAAGAAATGAAGGAGATATGATGCAAACAAAATAGGTGTGCAAAAATGGACGAAAATCCGAGAAGAGAGAAGAACTCTTTCTCTTCCTCTCTAAGGGTTGGGCGAAAATGGGGGTTAGAATGCAGCAAAAACCTGATTAATAACCTCATTAAGCAATGGTTTAAAGGGTGATTATAAAGGTGGGTTAATGGGGAATTAAATAGGAGGTTACAAGAGATCCAAAGGTTAACTTAATAAGCACCAAAACTCTTCATCTTCCAATCCATAATTGCTGATTTTCGGCCAGCATGATACGGCACACGTGATGTACCAATTCATCATCCCAAGCCGTTCCATCAACGTTACAAAAACGTTACGCGACAACACCGCATCTTAAACGCCTAAATAAATAACGAAACTAATATAACCTTTAAAACAATTAACTAACAACTTAAAATAAATATACATAAATATATCACAACATATAGAAATATATATACACATTTTCACAACACGTTCCAAAATTATTTAAATAATAAATTATTTATTTTTACGAAAAATATCATTTTAATGTAAATAAACACCAAAGATAAAGGGTGAAAATTACGGGGTGTTACAAGTGTCATGTGACGGACATAACTACAATGCCACAAGATTATTAACAGTCGCAAGAAAATATTAGTAATCTAATTCCATTTCTTATAGCCTCCTGAGCATATGGTGCAAAATATTCGATACCAATGATTTCTTTAAAGCGTTAGACTATAAGCCTTGATTTATACTGCTAATTTCCTAAATAACTCAAAATAATTTGTCCAAAGACACAAACCCTAAACTAAACCTATTCTCTACACTCTCCCCAAACACACAAACCCAAAACGCTACCGCCCAAGCAGGCTCGCTGGTGGTCGACTTAACGCGTGTCGCTCTACCGGTCGCCTGCGAGCGTGCCCACCCCATGTCCGCTAGTTAGTACTGTCTTAGCTCCCCCTTCCCCTGTTTCCCCCGCCCCACTACCCCGTTCGCGTCTGCCGTCATCGAGTCGCGTCTCCCCCTTCTCTCATCTCCCTCCCCCTCCCCCTAGTATCCTGTCGAATTTGTGCGTCTTACCTTCCCTCTTCCCCTACTGGTGTGTCGTTTCCCAAGGGTTGTGCCATGTTTTTTCACTTTCGTGCACCTTTCCTGCCCCTTTCCCTAGGGTTTCATTGTTTTCATGCATCTCCCCTTCCCCCTAGTGTCTCGTAGTTCCCGTTGTTGCGCGTCTTCCCCTTCCCCGTTCTGTTTTCAGGTGCTCTTGTGGTTATTGGGTTTGTGGATTCGTTTGGTCGGTTTAGCTAAACATTTCCCCTATTCCCCCGTTTTGGTTTTTCGTGGCTCTACACTTCACCTGGTTGTCTAGTGAAGATTCGAAGTTGAAGGTCGTCTTTTGGTTATGGTGATCTAATTTTTAGTTGGTTTCGATTATGTTTTTGTTTTAATCTTAGTTTAGTCGTATCCGGATCCAATTATCCTCACCATTTCATTTATGGTTGTGCTAGGGTGGCATTTAGTAGTACTAGGTGGGCCATAGAAGGATCTTGGTTTCCTATAACGAGGTGTGATCTAGGAAATCGGATCTATAGTGAAGAGACTCTTGGAGATTATCATGGGTTGGTTCAAGTCGCTTTAGGAGTCCGAATGTTGGGTAAGATAAGAGCAAATTCTCCTTCTAGGTTAGGAATAATGTCTATTGTGGTTCGATCTTCTGGTTTTTGGATTGCATGTTAGGATCTTTAGATCCGCAGAATGGGCGAATTCAATCAAGCTAATTCACTTCAAGTTCATGTGATGACTTTGGGAGTCATCACATATAAAAATTGCATCTAGTGGGGCCCTCCAATTTGATTTGGGGAAAGTTTCGACCTCCATGCATTTTGAGTTTCAAGCGTTCTTGGGCAAAAATCCGGGTATCTTCGAAGCGGGTGGTCGAATTCACCAAAGGAGATGGCTTGTTTGGTCGTTCAATCGATAAATCCCAGGAAGAAATATCCGCTCAAGGACCTTGGGATTTATCGTCTTGCGAACAAAGGGTTCATCAAGATGAAACGTAGCAATCTATCTCTGAAGATCGTGTGGGTTCAGCATCTCAACAATCTCTCTCTCATACGTAAGGTTTTTTGCAACAAGACACATTACCCAAACCTACCAAAAGTCACGCGAGACAAGGTTCATTTGGATTGGATCAACAACAAGTTGGTTTTCCTTAGTAGGGAATGTAAGAGCTAGTGAAGTTCACCTTAAAGTTTGTTTGCTTTATGTTTCTAGTTTAATTGTAATAGCATTAGGTTTTAATTCCGTTTTTTTAATTTATGCAAATTTTCGTGATGTAAACAAAAAAAAAAAACCTTAATAGCTCCATCAATGATCAATTGTTATTAAACCACTTTCACATTATCTCTCATCATTATCTATACTAATATATTAAAAGGCGTTCCTAAGCAAGGAACTACGCCACGTGGCGCTATCCCTTAGAGTGTTTACTTTATGTAAACACATATACAATAAAAAAAAGAAATAGAAAAGCATCTTATAAGATTTGATCCCATGACCTCAAGCTTATACACTAAAGTCTTAACCACTAAACCAAATAATGTTTGGTGTTATAATTATAAAGTAAAATATTAATAAATGAAGATTATAATTATCAGGGGCCTAGCCCGGGCCTAAAAACTAGTTTTAATAATCTTAGGTTGATGGTTGTCATTACAATAAAAAGAAAAATCCTTATAAATTCAAATAGTCCAGCAGAAGGGCCCCGTTAACTACTTCCCTCATTATATTAAGATTTTTCTCTCCCATTTCTGAATTTGCTTAAAAAAATCCAATACAAAGCATTGTTTATTTTATTTTTTCCGGCAAAAAATAGTAGAACTTTTGAATACAATCAATGTCAATCATAAAACGTAGTTGTTGGCTTACATTACGGAGAAAGTAGGTAATTATTCTAAAAGACGACACATATTAAGTACTCCCTCCGTTTCTTTTTAATCTAAACACTTTCCTTTTTGGTCATTTTCTTTTTAATCTACACATTGTTACTTTTTCTATTTTTGGTAACATGTCACATCTACTTTATCATCTTTTTCCACCCATGTCATCCACTTTTTGATATTTTAACCCACCTTTTCGTTTCTCTCTCTCACTTTTCAATTTCTCTCTCCACCTTTTCAGTTTCTCTCTCATACTTTTGTACTTTCTCCTTGGTTTTCCCCAAAGTGAAGTAAGTAAATTAAAATAAAACGGATGGAGTAATTGTTAACAAAATTTTCAACTGCACAGAAAACAAACCTTGCAGCCACGCGCGCATATTAGCTCTGTCAACTCATTTTCAAAAAGCTATATTTCATTCGTTTTACATCGGAATTGAACTTTTGACCAGGTGTTGAAAAGCTATCGAGCCAACTTTTCATCTCCAACTTGAATCTTTTCAAATTGTGAATTGTGCTATGAGAAATGTCCATTTGAAGTTGACCATTGTGCACAAACTCTTTCATACCATCTTGTTTTGCCGTGATGAACCCTTCTATCAGTTCTATGCTGGATGTGTGGGAAGTTGACTTTGGAGGAAACACATAATACATAAAAATAAAACACAAAAGGATGCATTACTAAGTTCTAAAAAGATAGCTTAAGTACTTATTATAAAAGAGATTAATCTTATGAACGAATGAAGTTACTCTGACGGATGAGATTACTCTTAACAATAAAAGGACGTTACTCTTATAAATAAATTGGAGTACTATTATAACAAAAGAGGATAACAATCAGTTTACTCTTATGAACTAATAAGGTTACTCGTATGAATAAATGATGTTACTATTGTAAACAACTGGGGGTTACACGTATGATTACATGGGGTCGTCGTACGATTAAATGAGGTTACTCGTATTAACAAATTAGGTTTGTTTTATGATTAAATGGGCTTACTCGTATGATTAAACGAGATTATTCGTATGATTAAACGAGGTTACTGGTATAAATAAATAAGGTTACTTTTATGATTGAATAAGGTTAATGTATGAATAAATAAGGTTACTCGTATGAACAAATAAGGTTTCTTTTATGATTAAACGAGGTTACTCCAAAAAAATGGGGATATTGACATAATACTTTTAAGGTTATGTATAACAACAAAAGAGGGGTTACTCTTATAAATTAATGGCTCGGGTTACTTTTATTAAAATAGGGATACCAATGAGTTTACTCTTATGAACGAATGAAGTTATTCTTGACGAATGAGGTTACTCTTAACAATAAAAAGGGGTTGCTCGTAAATACAAATAGGCTTACTCTTATAACGTACAAAAGGGGATACTAATCAGTTTACTTTTATGAACGAATGGAGTTACTTGTATGATTAAATATAGTTGCTTTTGCGAACAATTGGGGTTACTCCTATGATTAATAGAGGTTACTGGTATGAATGAGGTTTCTTTTATGATTAACTGAGGTTACTCGTAAGATTAAATGAGGTTACTCGTATGATTAAATAAGGTTACTCGTATGATTAAATATGGTTACTCCAAAATATTAATGGGGGTACTCATATAATATTCTTAAGGTTACACAAAAATCGAACTTTCCTTGATGTATCTAGTTTAAGAACATAAAATTGAAAGCTCTAGGTTTTACTCTGTAATGGCGTCGAAGATTTGTGATCAAATTTGAAACACTAGAAGATTATGATGACAACAATGTAGATTGGGGAAGTCGATATGTGAAATTGGAATGATGAGCGTGAAACCATGTGAGAGAAGAGAGAGATAAGAAAATTAACGATAAATAGAGAGAATCGGTCGGAAGAAGAGGTGGCACTAGTACAGAATAGACGATTTAGGTCGGATGCGAGGTGCCTATTTGCGTCGGACATGGGTCCGACGGCACAGGCCTGACACAGATCAGGATACAGGATCTGCGTCGGACAACGACGCGACGCAGTTGATTAGCTATCTGCGTCGCACTTTACCCTTCATGCGATGCAGATGACTCCTCGACCCTATCACAGCAGCAAAAGACTCATCTGCGTCGCATCTCGCATGAAGAGTAAAGTGCGACGCAGATGGCCTAGCCAGCAGCCCAGCTCACTCATGTGCGTCGCACATAGCACTACATGCGATGCAAATGAACTTCATCTGCATCGCATGTAGTGCTATGTGCGACGCATATGAGGCTTATCAACCCATGATTTTTACGCTTTTGTTTTATCAAATCTCAAAAAGAAAAAAAAAATCCCGTATCCACAAGAAAATCGAGAAAGAAAAGATGAAAGTAACTTAATTTCATTAAAAAAAACATGTAATTTACACATATGGCTTACAAATTTTACCAGATCTAAAAAAAACAAAATTGAAAGTAACTTACAACACTAGAAACTTCCTAAAAAATGAAAACTAAACCTTAATTCTGGAACCTTGCCTGAAAATCTCATTCTTCAACTTTGCACTGCTATAGACTTCTTGAAAATCTGATACAAATAACAAGTAAACCCATAAGCTAACTAAAAAGAATTAAAATTTCCTGAAAATTAAAGATTAGAGACAAACCCTAACCTTACACACTGCATGAACTAAGTCATATCTTATTTTTCAAATGCCAAAAAAGTAAACAAAAAAAATCAGATAAAAAAGTTCTTTTTTTTTCAGATCTGAAAATGAAAAAACGAATTTTTAGATTTGAAAACTAAAATAGAAAATCAGATCTAAAAATAAAAAAACGAAATTGAAAAACACTGATGCAAGTTGAAGACGCTAATGAACACCAAACGAAATTTAAAAATTGAAAAAATTTGAACCTGTCAAAGCGCTGATGCAGGTTTGCCGCTGAAGATTCGTTCGCTGAAGGTCACCGCTGAAGATTCGCTCGGCGGAAATGGAAGCGAAGCGGCACGCATCACGAGGACTAGTGAAGGAAGTAACGGCTGCGATGCATCCTCCTCCTTTTTCTCTTTCTTCTTCTCTCTATCCTGCAATTTTCGATTCTCTCCATTAATGAAAATGAATGATTTGAGTTTTGAGTTGTGTGAATTTTTGGGGTGGGAAAGAGAATTGTTCGGTGGGAGCGATTTTAGTTAGGATTTTCAGAGGCGCTGGAGAGAGAGGAGGGTTTGAGGGAGGCGCTGAATTTTTGGGGTGGGAAAGACTAATTAGTAACACGTCTATATGGGCATTTATAATGGGCTGTGATGATCTGCGTCGGATGAGCCATGATGTCCGACGCAAATCACTAATACATGACAATCTGCGTCGGATAGGCTTCGAGGATCCGACGCAGATCCCCGGATCCAAAAACCCAATTCCATTACTCATCTGCGTCGGATGAACTTAGCCGTCCGACGCAGATCTTCTTGCCATTCATTTACCTTGAGTATTTGCCTCGGACTTTGATTACTGTTCGACGCAAATCGTTTGCTCCTGGCCATTTGTGTCAGTTCCTCTGGCATGCGACGCAAATAAGCAGACGCAAAGCGTTAATTTTATACTAGTGTGGGATTTCCACCTCGTCTTCATATATGGATCAGTCATACTTCCTCCGTTTCATTTTACTTGCTACACTTCTCAATTCACGGACTCCTAGGCAATTTTTGGAGAAGAGAGAGGTAGAGAGTAAAAAGAAAAGAGACCCATGTGAGAGGAGAGAGATAGAGAGAGTTTATTGCTCTAAAAGGAAGTGTAGCAAGTAATATGAAACTTCCCTATATGGAAAGTGTAGCGAGTAATTTGAAACGGAGGAAGTATATAAGTATTTGGCTTCCTATATTAAAATGACTCTCCCATATTGAACTTTAGTGACACTTTATGTAGTAAACGGAGTGTATGTATACTATATGATAAACATCCTGAAAGGATTTTCTCTCCTCTACAAACTTGGATAAGTTGCGTTATATTAGTTAGACAATTCATACTACAATTATCAATATACTTCCTCTATTTTTCAATAAGTGACACACATTGACTTATACACTATTCATATATATTTAACTTTAATTTGATCATATTTTTTTACAACAAAATAATTATATAAACTATTGTTGGATTTGTTTCAATGAATATTTTCATAATATCAAATTTTCTAATTTGTACAAATACATAATTAGAGATATTAATTGTCAAAATTGTGCGTTGACAAGCGTGAAAGTCAAAGTGTATCATCAATTATTGAGAAACACAAGATATATAAAGCAACATATGAGAATAAATAGGGAGTTTTGCACAATCAGCTAGCTTCAAGGTTCTTTGTCAAAACAAACAGAAATTAATGTTAGGATGTGAGTAATACTCAATTATATATTCCCAATTAATAATAATGCGAAAATGACACAAGTAACAATAATAATAAAGATATCACGAGAAGATATATATTATGTGGAAACCAAAGAACAGGGAGAGAAACTACCAAACAATGCACTATGACTTTCAATGATGTGTATTTTTTTTAGAGAAGGGGGCAATTTCATAAATTAAACCCGTGTCATTACAACAGTACGAGTGTTCAGCGACTGGTTTGAAGAAACCATAGTCGAAGCCACAGAAGTAGAGTTTAGTTTCTCTTGAAGGTAAATATTTATACAAGCCGGGGGAGGGGAACTCAAAATACAAAATAACTCAAAACCATCAGATTTTCCTTTAGCCTCCCTTGCCAAGCTATCTGCTAGGCTATTAGCTCCTCTTCCCTCATACGATAATCTAACGCCTCCTTGCTCGTGGAGCAACTCCCTGCATGGATCAATAATATAGGACAAATAATTATTCAAGCAGATGTTTTGTGTACTATCGTTAACCGCTGACAGACGATCAGTAACAATCAAGCAACTGTTCCAGTTCTTCATTTTAACCCATTTAAGGGAAAACAAGATGGCCTTCAATTCTGCTTCCAATGCACTTTGGGAGAAGGTATAGACTTGCTGGCCCTCAATCCAAGTACCTTCATGATCACAACAAATTAGCCCCAAGAAAGCTTGTTTGGTTTCCATAAAGAAAGACGCATCAGAGTTGATTTTTAATTGGTTTGTAGGTGGGGGGGTCCAGGTGGTATTGGAGGTGGTTTTGGGAGCTTTACCCACCTTAGGTTGGTTCTGGATAAAGAACCATTCGGTAGCGGCCCAATTGGAATTTGTAATAAGGACTTCTAAAGGTATGTTTTTCTTTTTGAAAAGCCAAGAATTTCGTCTAAGCCAAATGGCCCAAGCTGTGAAGACAAAGATGACATTGCAAGGGAGCAGGGAGTTCGGGGGTTTAGCATTATTGGAGGCCATGTTTTTGAACCAGATTCTAAACGGAGAGATTGGCTAAATATACCAAGAAGGTCCCATATTTCTCTAGCTCGAGGACACAAAAGCAGAATATGGTCCATGTTTTCGGACTCAGTTTGATAGAAGGAACAATGGCTAGGGAAAGATCTGATTCTATAGTTAATGTTATTATTAGTTGGCATTCGATTCCACCATATTTGCCATAGAAAGAAATTTTGTTTCGGATGGCCCGCAGCTTTCCACACCCAACTCCAATCCCCCGAGTGTGAATCCTCCCTACTAGTGATGGCAGCCGTGGCTGCTTTAGAATCAAATTTTATTAAATTAGTCCAAAGAGAGAAAGTTTTATCAGCTATGCTCGAGAAATGGACGCTCTGAATCCTATGGATGAGATGGTCAGGAAGATCAAAAGAAATGATTCTAGAGATATCATTAAACTTGAGGGCACTAAGTTTTAAACCAATCTCTCTTAGAGCAAGAGGACCATGAATAAGGCTTCTCAAACTCTCCCCATTTAGCCATTTATCCTCCCACAGATCAATGCTCTCCCCATTCCACACATGCCACGTCAAGCTTTTACTATACTCTTTCCACCCCCCACCAACACTTTTCCACAGGTGGGATCCTAGTTAGTAGGTTGAAGCTTGTTGTTAACATATTTTTCATATAAGAAATTTGCATCCCACATGGTGTTATTATCTAGTTTCCAACATAATTTCGCAAGGCCTATCTTATTAATGTTTATGTTGGTAAGACACCCCAGCCCACCCTCCTCCTTCGGACGACACAAATTGTTCCAAGCAACCCAAGTAATCTTCTTGTTATTATTAGACCCATTCCAAAAGAAGTTACTATAGATAGCGTCAAGTTTTTTTTTTAATAATGTATATGGGAAAACCAATAAGGTGCATGAAGTATCTAGGGATAGCTTGTAGTGTTGAATAAAATCATTCGACCCGCTTTAGAAAGAGCTTTAGCTTTCCAAGAAGCAAGCTTAGAAGACATTTTATCGATAACGAAGGAGAGTTTATTTTTTGAAGGTTTTCGATGACAAGGAGGAAAGCCAAGGTAAGTTACAAGGTCATGAGTACTAAGGATGTTAGTTTCTTGTTCGAATTCATCTTTAATAGAATTTAGGGTATTGGGTGAAAAATAAAACATACTCTTCTCCTCATTTGCTTTTTGGCCGGAAATGGAGTAAAACTTAGACAGAATTCGAGTCATGGTAGTGAGGGTTTGATTATTAGCTTCACCAAAATATAAAATGTCATCTGCAAACATAAGGTGGGAGATTTCAGTTCTCCCTCCTCTAACCTTGAAAAGAGTCCAAAGATTATTGTTACAAGCTTCGTGGATCTTTCTAGAAAAATATACGGGGAAAGGGGATCATCTTGACGTATGCCTCGAGATTAATAGAATATCTTTGTTCTATGACCATTAACCTGAACTGAGGTAGACGCTGTGGAAACACAACTCATAATAAGACTAATGGAGTTTTCAGAGAAGTGAAACATACGAAGACAATGTTCAATAAATGGCCATTCAAGTCTATCGTATGCTTTTTCAAGGTCCAATTTAAGGGCAAAAATACCCTTTTCCCTTTCTTTTTTTTCATAGAATGAAGAATCTCAGTGGCTATGATATAATTAACCTCCGATCCCCTCCTTGAGATAAAACTGTTTTGGTTTGGGGATATGATATCATGAAGGAGAAGTCTTATTCTTTGGACAAGGATTTTTGTAACCAATTTGTAAGTTGTGTTTACTAACTGATTGGTCTAAAAATTTTATTTCTCATTGGATTGTTAATTTTTCTGATTAAAGAAATGAGAGTGGAGTTAAGATTTGCAGGCATTATCTTTGTTTCAAAAACATTTTTCACCATCTCATAACAATCATTTTTTAAGTCCTCCCAAAAATGATGGAAGATGGTGTGGAAGCCATCTTCCCCAGGCGCCTTACCCCCACCAATGGAGAACCTGAACCTCAAGCATAAAAAGGGAGGTGAACTAATCCACTATGAGCGATTCAATAATGACCCAGAGAAATAATTTGATTCTGAATAGTGATATTATTCGTTTCAAAAAGGGAGGTGAAATAATCCACTATGAGCGATTCAATAGCCGCTTGCTCCGTCAAACTATTCCCGACGTCATCTTTTAACATGATTATGCGATTTTGTTTACGGCGAAGAATATTTGAAAGGTGAAAGAAATGAGTATTTCTATCCCCTTCAAGGAGCCAATTTGTTCTTGATCTAGTTTGCCAAAAACATTCTTCCTGATCTAAGAGAATATTTAGCTCATCATTAAGTCTTGACTCATGATCAAACAGAAAAGTATTAGAGGGGTTTTGTTGGAACGCTTTTTAGGCTCCCCACAACCGGGCTTAGATTCTGGCTTTATTTTTGAACAAGTTACAATTATCATTGGTCCAATTTGGGATGTCTTGACTTAGAGAAATTAGCTTAGAAGGAAGCCTAGAATTATACCCAGCCCACTTGCTTTGGACCCAGGGACTAAAAGAGGGCTCAGAGAGCCACATGGGCTCAAACTTAAAATACTTTTTCGACCGGCTTATGATATTAGGCTTTAGGGTGAGAATTATGGGGTTATGGTCTGATGAAAGGCGTGGGAGATTATGGGCAACAACATTAGGATAATTTGTGATCCAACTTGGCAAGGCCCAGCAACAGTCTAATCTTTCAAAAATGGGTTGATGCTTCCTTTCGTCAAACCATGTGAATTTACTGCCAATATAACCCAAGTCACTCAAATTACATTCATCCATTTCCTCTCTATAAATCCTTATTTTGTAATCTTTAGGTTTGTTTCCTCCTATTTTTTCATGTGCATACGTTACTTCATTTAATTCGCCAACCACTAACCATGGCAATGAGACATTTTTTGAGGTTTCAACCAAGTTATTCCACATTTCAAGTCTACCACTAAATTTAGTATTTGCATATAGGGCTGAAATAAAGAAAGGGGTTCATTCCATACCTGAATCACACCATGGATTGCCTGGGGTTCCCTAGAAATGGTAGTGAAAGAGTGGAGTCCTTCATTCCATGAAATAAGGATTCCCCCGTTGTACCCTGCCGGCTCCACAGTGTCAAAAGAGCTGAAAGGAAGGCTCTCAACAATGCCCTCAATCATTGACCTCGCAACCGTAGTCTCCGTGAGAATCACAATCATAGGGTCGTGATCCCTTATTAATTGATTAATGTCACGACGAAACCCAGGTCTCGCCACTCCACGAGCATTCCAAATGAGGATTGACATTCCCGGATTAAGTGGCGGCATTCTGAGTATTTCCTCCGTCACTGGCTGAGGTGTTGAGGATGATAGAGTTACCATTCTGCCCTCCAATGAACTGTAAATTGTCTCCGAGTTTACCTTCACTTTGACACCCGACATTCTCCCCTCCTCTTTTGATATTCCCCATGCACATTTGAATGTTAGTTGATTGCAAGGTTTTGTTAGGCGCAACCACTTGAAGTTGTCGGTTGCGCTTAACGCTTGAACCATAAGCTAATTCTTAGTAATCGACAGGGCTTTTCGTCCTTTGGGAAGAACTGGTGCGGGATCGCAAAGGAACTCTAGTTCCCACGGCACTATGGTGAAATCGAATCCCCTCGCCATTTGGTTTGTCCACCATAGCCGGAGAGTTTCCGTCACCTTCGAGAAGCTGCCCACGTCGGAGAGACTTGGAATGTGAGCAGGTATTAGTGACATCGGGTCTTTGGGCCATATCATTCTCAACTGGCGATCTCTGGAATCATATGAGGTTTGAGAAGTATTTCCTCAAGGCCCAAGGGTTGACCCGACACCACTCCCCTAAAGTGTCTTGATAGAAAAAGCTGAATTTGTTCAGCCATACCTCCGGAAAAGTCATAGATAATGGAGTTCGAGTTATGATCGACGTTGCTTGAGACAATATAACATGAATGGGTTGAGGGTGAGTTGTTAGGGGCATTATAAAACCCCTGTTGAAAGTGGGGTCGGCAAGGCATCGGGGAAGAGCTTTTTCTGGTGCCGGGAAGGGGGAGGCCATTTTTCTCTGAGTAGGTTTTTTCAAGGTTAGAGTGTGAGTAAATTTCTGGTTTGGAAAGGGTTGTATTTGTAATGGGGGTATGGGTTTGCGATTTGATGGTAGTAGGGTGGCTTATGGATTTGACGAGAGAGGGCTTGATGGAGACCACTTTGGGTATGTTGAATATCTGAAAAAAGTAGCTTCCATAATCTTAGAGGAAGGATGTTACCCAGTACTAGATTGTCCTGATTGGTGGGATTGATTTTCTTTTCCCATAAAACTATGGTCAGAAGTAAATAACACCAGGAATTTATTATTATTCCTTTGAGGGAGGTTCTGGCTGTTTTTTGATTGGGAGGTTTGAGAAGTTAACGAATTTTTTGTATTGTGGGTCCTTGGGTGTTTGGGTTGGATAATAGTCCAGTTTTCCTCTTTTTGACCATTGGGCCTAACAGTGATAATTTTATGGATATCTTGTGGGTTTACTGCTGCTTGGGTTTTTGGCAGGACTTTCACAATGGTTTGAACGAACTGAGTTTTTTCCGCGGTTTAGGCTTTCTCTGTTTGGCTAGTTTTGGTTGTAGAACAGGGAACAAGATCGAAGATGGTGATTTACCTGACTGCATTCCTCACAGATGGAGGGCCAATCAAGGAAGACGAGTGGTTGTTTAAGTGATCCAATCCACACATTTGATATTTTCTCTTTTGAGGTATCCATCATAACTAGAATGCGAGCAAACCTCGTCTTGTTTTCCCGAATAGTTTTCATGTCCTCTCTAATGAACGAGCCTAGAGAATCCCCAATCTGCCTGAGAATCGATTCATCAAAGAATTCGACCGGTAATTCAATCCAAATGGGTAAAAGAGAAATCCTCCCCATTGAAGGGCGAAAACCCAGCTTCCATCTTTGGATGTATATGAAAGTTCCGTTCAAGAACCAAGGACCCAATGAGAGAATCTTTGAAGCTTCAAATTTAGAAGGAGCTTTTGAAAGGAAGAAACCTTTCCCTAAAGGGAAGGTGGGGCAGGAAGGAGACAGCTTCCAAAGTTTTGCTAATTCTTTTGAGTAGAATTCAGAAGAGAAGGACTTGCCACAAGGTTTGGAAATCTTAGTAAAATTCCAGGGCGAGCAAAGGTTTTGGTAATTCACCTCTGAAATTGGAATGAAAATGTCGGACATTTCATTGAAGGTTGGTGGCGGCAATAATCCTGCTGGGGTGGGACCCAAGAAAGAAGGGGAAGAATTGAGAGACTCTTTGAAAGATCTTGAAGAGGGTTGTTGAGCTTGCCTTTCAAACACATTTGAGACGCTGAGCGCGGACGCGGTACCTGCAAAACCAACATTAGAAACGAGGAGGGGAGGGGGAAGGATTTTTGGTGGTGGTGGTGGGTGCGGGGGCTTTGATTGTGGTGGTGGCGAGAAAATGGGGAGGAGGGGGAGGGGAGAGAGACATCTTTTAGGCGTTATGTCAAAACTCAATGATGTGTATGACAAGGTGAATTACAAGGCTTTTAAGATCTCACCCGATCTAATCACCTTAGAACTCGAATATCTTAGATCTGAGCCCAAATCCGTGTTTATATAAACACCTCACATATTAGCTTCTCTACTATGCCTATTATCCTCATCCATGGCTAATATTTATTTATAATATAGCCAACTAAGGATATTAGATACCAACTAGGATTAATACAAATTGATTACCAAGCTAACAATAATCCTAAACAGAATAGAATCATGTAAATTTATATCTAGTTTATTTCCTAACTACAATTCTACTAGTATTAGAAAACCCATAATTTTGATCCTTGACATACTTATCTTTGATAATTATCATATCACGAAAGATCTCCATACCCCAACAATTAGTTAGGTGATGAGGTGTGTAATAAAATTCTTTTTATCTTCAACATAAGTACTCAATGGTTGTCAATTTTAAGGAATTCTATGTTCTAAGAAAAACTCTCTCCATTCTTTTACAAAAACAATGAAAACTACATTATTAAATTGATCTTAAAATATACTCTCGTAATAATATATATTGATAATATTTAATATTATGTATTGAGAATACTTAAATGGTTAGTGTTTAACGTTGAAGCCTTTATGCACCTTAAAAAACGAAAAAGAAAGAATAGTAGTATATGGTAGCTAGTCCTTACGTACTTAAATGCAGGAAATGATGTAGGATGCTCATATTTAGAGCATCTTAGTTCTTACTCATATCCCTGAACATGTATTTAAAAAGAGAAGGGTCAAAGTAAGTCAAATTGTAGTAATTTTTCATATTCCCAAATAACCCTATGTCATTATTTTTTTTGTTTTGCTTTTTATTAAGGTGTTCCCCTAAGTTAATTTGAGAGTAGGGTTTTGTGTTTGAAAGAAAATATTTTGTTCGTGTAAGGTTGTTTTTAAGTGGTAAATTATAATTTTTTAATACTGCCAATCAACTTAAAACACAACAGAGAATATTGAATCAATTACATGAAGGATTTTGTCCTCGATCAAGTGTAACAAACTAGATGTATATGGACAAATTATGGAGATAATATATTCAATAATATTAGGTGACTGCGACGTTTTGCTAGAAGCTAATTGCGGTTTGTTGGGCTAGTATAATTGGGCCAACTACTAATATATATTGGGTCCTATGAGGTCACACAATGTGACAATCCTTGGATATTACCCAAACCCATTTGTGAAATGGGTTGGGCGGTTTTAGATGGGTGGAATAAAAGATGTAACTCATGAGTTTATTAGGCTCATAATGTGTGACATTATGAGGCAAATAATGCCTCATGAAACAACTCTTTGTAACCACCTTATATAACGATATGGGGGTTATAAAGTGTGACTACCATTACATCATCTTTTGAGAGAAAAAATCTGATTTTCTCCTTGCTCTTCTTTCCTCCCATTTGGTCATTATTCACCCCAAAAGCAAGGGAGTTCTCCTATCTTCCGTACTAGCATACGTGGTGATCCAAGGGTTGTTCGTGGACCAACACTAGAGGAACGGCGGTTGACGTTCTAACGGATCTCCACTAGAAGGCTTGTGGTGTAAGAGGAATTCACGCATCAAGAGGTATAGTTCTATACTCTTAATAGATTCATGTTAATTTATGCAAAGATCTTGGTGTTAGATGTTTGAGTATATGATACTCGTTTTCCGCATTGAGCATCTAAATTCCTACAGTGATATCAGTTAGCCTATTGCATAGATTAATATGATCATGTTGATGCATGTGTTCGTTCATTTTAATTCATTTAGGGAGGGTATTAGCATGAGGATATTGTTTGCATGATTAGAATGGGATTTAATCTAGTGGGAGTATAAAAGTTGTTTATACATTTTTCAATACATATATATATATATATATATATATATATATATATATATATATATGTGTGTGTGTGTGTGTGTGTGTGTGTGTGTGTGTATGATTCATGCTTTGTTTTTATGCTTAATATGATTATGTATAATTTAGTGGCATAAATTCTTGAATTTGAGGCCAAGTATGATTTATTTATGCGTAAAAGTGTTTTAATGTATAAAGAGAATCATGTGTTTTTCGATTAAAATTACCTGAATTGAGATCAAAAAAACGGAAGCAGGGGCTGCTCTCAGGGTGCGAGCGGCTCTCTGGCCGTAAGGGCTGGTTTTTTTTTTTGCTTTCAACGGATTAAAACGTTTAATCCGTTTATCCCTTAATGCATATTAAGTAGCTTTTATGCTTGGTATCCTATGCTACTACTTAAATGAACTAAAATTATGTTGGGTGTTTAATTTTATGATATTTATTTTATATTAAGTTGTTAGTTTTAATAAGTTGATTAATTCTTTCATGCTAGTATAAGTGATTAAATATCATGCTATGTTTATATTTTAATGTGATTAAAATATATGTGGTGCCTAAGAGTGCTTAAGTATTTTTCTTTAAATTTAATAGTTGATTGAATTTGCTAGATTAATATTTTAGAGCCCTTGTAAGATAAATTCTAATATGATTAAAATTTGTCTTAAGGTACTAACCATTTGATTTGATATGAGATTAAATCTAGATGGTGTTATTATGTTTTAAAGTATTAAAGCATGATAATTATTTTATTTTTTAATAGTTGATTAAAATGCATGTTTTATATATATGATATTATGAATGCATGCGGTGACTAGTATGGCCCAAATTTGGATAGAAAATACGATCTGCGTATCGTTAATGTATTTTTGTAATTTAAATACGATCTATGCATCATTGGTATTTTTGTAATATTAGTTTAAGTTTCAAAAATTATTCAAGTAGAAGGGTTTCAAGGATGGAGATCCGACTTTTATTTCCATGGAGCACAAGGATGGAGATCGAAGGTGGTTCGAAGATGGGGGCCTTAAAGAGTAGTCTTTAGGGTTAGGGGCCATACTAGGATCACATTTTATTTTATGCATTAAATATTGTTTTTAAATGCTTTCTAAGTTTTATTATGCATGTGATTTATTTTTTTGCAATGAGTTCACTAGTAATTAAATCACATAATATTGTACTTAGTTCCCTAAAGTTAATATTGGGTTTTTGCTATTCCAAATAATTACCTACTAAAACCTTGATCGTTAGTAATAGGTTATGCCAAAGCAGAGTGTTACTTCCAATCTTGGGCTAAGTAGAGTAAATTTCCGAAATTTACATGTTTAGTTTGGTTTGACACAACAAAATCATCAAAACGGTTTTGGATTTTGAAGCAAAGGATTGGGTTTTTGTGTTTGGGTGACAAGTTATGTCTAGGATTAGGAAGGCTATCCCCAACGTTGTGGGAAAACTTCCTTACCTGGGAGCTTTAATCACCTTAGCAATCACCCATCAACTAAGAATTACAATTGTTGTAATTAGTAAAGGAGTTTACTTACATTTTAAACTTGGTTTTAACTAAAGGCCAAAGTCCGCTTATAAATCATGTTTAATAGGATTTAGAATCACTTGATTCAAAAAGGACACTTTGAATTTGAACAAGTGCATGGCTTTTATTTTAAATTATTTAAAATTTGTTAAAAGCTATTATGATAAACATACTTATTACTTTTGCATCTTCTATGTAGAAATCATGTCTGGTAACAACAATAATTCACCTTTTAACCTACGTTCAATCCTTGAGAAGGATAAGTTGAACGGGAACAACTTCCTTGATTGGGAAAGAAATCTAAGAATTGTTCTTTGGTCCGAAGGTCGAGAGGATGTTCTTGAAACCCCGATCCCAGTTTTAACTGCTACCTCTACTGAAGCCGAAAAGGAGGCCCAAAAGGCCATTGCGGAAAGGTCGGTAATTGTTACTTGCCTTATGCTCGCGGCTATGGAACCAAGCCTTCAAAAGAGGTTTGCAAGCTTGGATGCCTACAGTACTATCCGATAGTTGAAAACTATGTTTCAGTAACAAGCTCGGATTGAGAGGTGTGAGACTCACAAGGCTATTCTTGAGTGTGCGTTAGTTGAAGGCAAGCCGGTCGCCACTCATGTCTTCGAAATGATCGGTTATTTCGAGGAAATGGAGAGGTTGGGCTTTCCTTATAGCCAAGAGTTGGCTACTGACATCATAGTGCACTCACTTCATGAAGGATTCAATCAGTTTAGATTGAACTTCAATATGAATGGGGTGACAAAAACCCTTGCTGAGTTACATGGGATGCTCATGACTGCCGAGCAAAACATCCCTGCTGCACCTAAGAAGGAAGTTCTTATCACTAGTAGAATAATTGTTTATTGCTGCGGTCATTAAGTAGCCTATTGCGGCGGTTTTCGCTGCGCAGTAATAAAGGGCGCAGCAATAGGTAATTAATATATTGCTGCGTTTTAAACCGCAGCAATATTTGAACATATTGCTGCGGTTTCTTGCCAAAACCGCAACAATATATTTATTTTTTATTAAAAACGTACAACATATTGCTGCGGTTTTGTCTAGAAACCGCAGCAATAGCTTGACCTATTGCTGCGGTTATTGCCAAAACCGCAGCAATAGGTCCTGGTACAGGTAAAAAATTTTTTTTTTTTTTTTTTTGGAATTTCGCAATTAAAGTTGAAAGATTAAAACCATGCAACTAACCCATCCACTATCCACCAAATTCGCAGACAAACTAAAAATTAAATAACATGAATTTCATTAATATATAAAGCTAAAAAAACTAATTACATAAATAATACAAAAGATCAAAAAGTAAAATGAAAAAGCAAAAATAACAAAACAACTATTACAACTTAATGACTAATTACAAAAAATTATAATATAAATAAAAAAATAAGAAACTGACCTAAAAAACGAAAAAAATCAAAAAAAAATCCTAAAACAAAAAAATCTAAAAACAGATCTAAAATAACGAAAAAAATGAAAAAAAAAAAATCCTAAAACAAAAAATCACAAACAGATCAAAAGAACAAAAAAAAAAAAAAAAAGAAAAATGAAAATAAAAACCGAGAAAAATCAACCCTTGAGAACCGGATCTCGTTTTTCAAAACCCACGACGAGCGAAGCTTGAAGGTCGTCTTCAGCAAGGCCGACGGCGAGAGACCTCGTTGACGGCATATCACTATACTATTCAAGTGCAGAACGCTGTAATAACAGTGAGTACCCATAAATATGCAATCCATTACCACTATGAAAGTGAAAGCATTCAAATGTAACAATACAGACTCACAATAATTTGGTTTTTTTTTTTATTTTTTTTTGCAGTCAATATTTTCAAACTTACTGATTTTCTTGATAAGATGAGAGAGCCCACGCAAGTAAGATACAAGATACGTACATTGCTCAGAACCCGTGGTGATTACAAAAATGAGGGAGAAGAATGAGGAGGGAGGGAGGGAGAAGAATGAGTGAGGACGAGAGTGAGATCTGAAAAATGAGGGAGAAGAATGAGGAGGGAGGGAGAAGAATGAGTGAGGACGAGAGAGGACGAGAGTGAGATCTGAAAAATGAGGGAGAAAAACGAGTGAGGCGGCTGGTTACAAAAAAAATGGGGATCAATTGAAACCTAGTTGCATCGAGTCTTATATTAAAAAAAATGGGGATATTGCTGCGGTTTTTGTAAAAAACCGCAACAATATATTTTAATATTATTTTTT
This sequence comes from Beta lomatogona, assembly GCA_947646795.1. NCBI lineage: Eukaryota > Viridiplantae > Streptophyta > Magnoliopsida > Caryophyllales > Amaranthaceae > Beta > Beta lomatogona. The sequence goes on from CANSNZ010000553.1 coordinate 34,380, forward strand.
AAATATTATTTTAATATATTGCTGCGGTTTTTGCCAGAAACCGCAGCAATATATCTTGTCAAAAAGTCAAAAATTTTTTCAAAAATTTTCTGTTAAAACTATATTGCTGCGGTTTTTTGCCGAAACCGCAGCAATATCTTTATTTTATATTTTACCTTTTCTTTTTACGTGATATATTGCTGCGTATGGGTAAAACCGCAGCAATATCACCGCAGCAATAAGCAATTATTCTACTAGTGTATTATTCAAAAGGGAAAGGGTTTTAAGAAGGAATGGGCTGGCAAGAAAAATCAAGATAAGGGTAAGCAAGTTGCCACTAAGACTGCTGATAAGCCACAGGCAAAGGTAAAGCCAAAGGTGGCCACAAATGCCAAGTGCTTCTATTGTGATCAAATAGGTCATTGGAAGCGTAATTGCCCAAAGTATCTGAAGGATAAGAAGTCTGGGGCTTCTTCTTCAGGTATCTATGTCATTGACATTAATTTAGCAACATCTACTTCTTGGGTATTTGATACCGGTTGTGTTTCTCACATTATTTCCAATGTGCAGGGACTAAGAAGGAGTAGAACCTTGGCTAAAGGAGAGGTAGAGCTGCGCGTTGGAAATGGTGTAAGAGTTGCAGCCGTTGCAGTTGGGACTTATAGTCTACCTTTGCCTTCTGGATTAGTATTAGAGCTTAATAACTGTTATTATGTTCCTGCTATTACCAAAAACTATATTTCTATTCTTGTTTTGGATAATGAAGGGTTTTCATTTACAATTAAGATCGGTTGTTTCTCTGTTTATTTGAATTCAATGTTTTATACCACTACTAAAAAGGTCTAATGGTCTATATTTCCTAGACTTAGACAAAGATGTCCTTAACATAGACAGCAAAAAACATAGATCAAGCGATGCTAATCCAACTTACTTATGGCATTGACTTTTAGGACATATAAACGCGAAACGCATTCAGAAGTTACATAAAGATGGAATTCTAACATCCTTTGACTTTGAGTCATTTGATGTGTGTGAATCATGTTTAAAAGTCACCTTTTACTGGAAAGGGTGAAAGGGCTAGTGATCTATTGGGCCTAATACATAATGCTGTGTGTGGACCAATGAGCACAAAAGCTAGGGGAGGGTTAGGGTACTTCATTACTTTTACTAACGATTTAAGTAGATATGGATATGTCTATTTAATGAAGCATAAGTCGGAATCCTTTGAAAAGTTCAAAGAATTCCAGAATGAAGTCCAAAATCAACTTGGCAAGACGATCAAAGCACTACGATCCGATCGTCGTGGTGAATATTTGAGCCAAGAGTTTAGTGATCACTTGAAGAGTTGTGGAATTCTTTCACAACTAACTCCGCCTGGAACACCTCAGTTGAATGGTGTATCCGAAAGGAGGAACCGAACTCTACTTGATATGGTTCGATCTATGATGAGTTTTACTGATCTTTCAGTATCCTTCTGGGTATATGCTCTCGAAACTGCTACTTTCACACTTAATAGAACTCCATCAAAGGTAGTAGAAAAGACATCATATGAGATATGGAGTGGAAAAGTTCCAAGCTTATCTTTTCTACATATTTGGGGTTATGAGGTTTATGTAAAACGTTTACTTTCAGACAAACTCGCCCCTAAATCAGATAAGTGTTTCTTTGTGGGTTATCCTAAGGAAACCAAGGACTATTACTTCTACCATCGCACTGAGGGTAAAGTGTTTGTTGCTCGTCATGGTGTCTTTTTGGAAAAAGATTTTATTTCCAAAAAGGCAAGTGGGAGTAATATATTTCTCGAAGAAGTTTGAGAAAAGCAACAAATGGACATAGTTCAACCTATGTTAGAGTCAGAAACACAAGTGCCAGCTATGGAGCTTGAAGTAGTTCCTCCTTTGGAGGAATCTTCTCCAATAACTGACCAAGTGTTGGAGGACGTGCATCCCATACACGAACCTCCTACTGTCCCACTCGAATCTAATTCGTGCGAAAATTCTCAAATTGTTGAGAAGAAAATTTCTCCTGTTGCTGCCCCTCGTAGGTCTAGTAGACCAAGAATACTAAACAAAAGGTTTGATCATTTCTTGTTAACTAAAAGTTCTGAGATAATGATTTTAGAATTTGACGAACCTACTACTTACAAGCAAGCTTTGATGAGTGAAGACTCCGAAAAATGGCTTGAAGCCATGAGATCCGAAATGGCATCCATGTCTGAAAATCAAGTATGGGACTTAATGGATTTGCCCGATGGGGTTACACCTATTGGTTGCAAATGGGTTTTCAAAGTAAAAACAGACAAGGATGGTAACATTCAGGTTTACAAAGCAAGGTTGGTTGCAAAAGGGTTCAAGCAAGTTCATGGTATATACAATGACGAAACCTTTTCACCAGTAGCAATGCTTAAATCCATTCAGATACTCTTAGCGATCGCTGCCTTTTATGATTATGAGATTTGGCAAATGGATGTCAAAACAGCTTTCTTGAATAGGTTCTTGAAAGAGGATGTGTATATGACACAACCGGAAGGTTTTGTGGATCCATAATATCCTAGGAGGGTATGTAAGCTTCAAAAGTCCATTTATGGATTGAAGCAAGCATCCCGGAGTTGGAATCTTCGGTTTGATGAGGCAATCAAATAGTTTGGTTTTCTAAAAAACGGAGAAGAGTCTTGTGTTTACAAGAAGGAAAGTGGGAGTAACATAGTCTTCTTGGTCTTGTATGTGGATAATATAGTTCTCATAGGAAACGACATTCCCTTGCTTGAGTCAGTCAAGGAATGGTTGAAGAGTTGTTTCTCTATGAAAGACCTTGGAAACGCTGAGTACATTTTGGGGATCAAGATCTATAGGGATAGGTCTAAGAGGATGATTGGACTTAGCCAACGAACTTATATAGATAAGATCGTTACTAAGTTCAATATGGAAAACTCTAAGAGAGGTTTTCTACCCATGCAACATCGCGTGTCGCTTAGCAAGACTCAATGTCCTTGTGGACCTGATGAGATTAAGCGAATGAGTAATGTTCCTTATGCGTCAGCTATAGGGTCCATTATGTACTCCATGATTTGTACTTGCCCAGATGTTTCATATGCCTTGAGCATGTGTAGCAGATTCCAATCAAATCCAGGTGACGCACACTAGAGTGCAACTAAGAATATCCTAAAGTACTTAAGAAGAACTAATGATAATTCCTTGGTGTATGGAGGTGAAAGTAAATTAATTGTTGAGGGTTACACAGATGCGAGCTTCCAAACTGACAAAGACGATTATCCCAATATGGTTTCATCTTTTGTCTAAATGGAGGGGCAATGAGCTGGCAAATTTCAAAGCAAAGCACTATCGCTGATTCTACAACAGAAGCTGAGTACATTGCTGCGGCAGATGCAGCAAAGGAAGCCGTTTGGATGAAGAAGTTCATTCTGGAGCTAGGAGTAGTGCCTAGTGTCGGAGATGGTATTGTTTTACATTGTGATAACAATGGTCCCATAGCTCAGTCTAAGGAACCAAGATCACATCAAAGGTGTAAACATGTACTTAATAAGTTTCATCTCATTCGAGAAATCGTTGAGAAAAAAGATGTAATAGTTAGCAAAGTTCATTCGGATAGCAATGTCATTGATCCTTTGACTAAACCATTGCCTCAGCCTAAGCATGAGAGTCATACTAGAGAGGGCTTAAGCAAGTAGGAGAGTGGTTTTGATTATGTACTATTTACTTTTAATTAGTTCACAGTTGTAGTTACTCTTATGATATGTTTGGTTATGTTTATCAATAAAAGGTTATATTTTATTTAATCTTGGTTTAGTATTAAATGAGACGTTCAAAGTATTTTATATAATTTGCTAGGATTGCCAAATACATGATTTGACAAATGAAACCCTATCCAGTGAACAGGAGTTATAATATACCTTGGTCCCTAGTTCGAATCATTAAAGTTGAAGGTAAATGATTCAGTTTCATGGACTAGATTGCAAGTTGATTGATAGCGCAGTTTCATGGGCTATGGAGACATAGATATGTCTAGTCATTTGCATAGGCTTGTATAGTTGATACACGTCGGGCAGACCTAGTGGGAGTTCTCTAAAAGGTTTATGAGAATCTCATTAATATATTTAGTGGATTCCTTTGACATGAGTATAACACTATTCTTACTTAAAAATTAGTATGTTTTTGACACTGCAAAATGTCGTGCCGTAAAAGGAGGCTATAAAGGCAGTGATCGAAACTGCTAGGAGTTGAGTGGGAGTGTTGGTTATACAAGACTGGATAAAGTCCTCCTAAGAGTTAGGATTGGTGTCTTGGCCTCTTTAAGAGTGAGAACTGAAAATGCACGGCCGTACTCAAATGGATTAAGGAGTTAATCATTTGTTTCGACCATTCGAACTTGAATTTTAAGAAACAACTTGGATATTGGTATGGTTTACATACGATGTTACCATGTCATCAAGTTGGACATTAAGCAACTTAAGGAGTTTGAAGGTTACACACTTGTTCTTAGACAAATTATGGAGATAATATATTCAATAATATTAGGTGACCGCGTCGTTTTGCTAGAAGCTAATTGCAGTTTGTTGGGCTAGTATAATTGGGCCAACTACTAATATATATTGGGTCCTACGAGGTCACATAATGTGACAATCCTTGGATATTACCAGAACCCATTTGTGAAATGGGTTGGGCGGTTTTAGATGGGTGGAATAAAAGATGTAACTCATGAGTTTATTAGGCTCATAATGTGTGACATTATGAGGCAAATAAAGCCTCATGAAACACCTCTTTGTAACCGCCTTATATAGAGATATGGGGGTTACAAAGTGTGACTACCATTACATCATCTTTTGAGAGGAAAAATCTGATTTTCTCCTTGCGCTTCTTTCCTCCCATTCGGCCATCATTCACCCCGAAAGCAAGGGAGTTCTCCTCTCTTCCGTACTAGCATACGTGGTGATCGAAGGGTTGTTCGTGGAACAACACTAGAGGAACGGCGGTTGACGTTCTAACGGATCTCCACTAGAAGGCTTGTGGTGTAATAGGAATTCACGCATCAAGAGGTATAGTTCTATACTGTTAATATATTCATGTTAATTTATGCAAAGATCTTGGTGTTAGATGTTTGAGTATATGATACTCGTTTTCCGCATTAAGCATCTAAATTCCTACATCACATAAATAATAATTATATGTAATAAAAAGAAAATCTAAATCATTAACAATAAAGTCGATATTACTAAAGTGATGGAAAAAACTAAATATGAGTTTAATGGATTGTATGAATTGAGTCCGCAAGACTTGTGGTGATTAATTATTAGAATAATCTTATAATAGCTTGGATCTAATGTAAGAGATGGATAATATGGAAATAATGAAAATTACCACAATCATGGCCTATACTTATAAATTAAGGGAATATTAATTTTGAGTAATTTGTACAAAGCCCTCGATCTATTAATATCCAAACTACCTAAACTAATGCCATATTTTATACTCTCCCAAAAACACACTTATTTTTCCATTTGGTGTCCAAAAATCTCTTGTTGTGAATAAAATTTGTTCCTAATAGTTAAGAATTAGGAAACTATCGAATGTTTTCACATGTTTTGTTTGATAGGTGTAGAGTACCATATGTAGTGGACATTCGCATGCAAGCTTTCTAAAGTACTTGAGCCAAGAAAAATCGGAAAACGGTTATTTTGTGAGATATAACTACACTAATATGACCGGAAAAAATACTCTAACAATTTTTTCATTAAGGGTGTGCTCTCTAAAACTAGTTTTACTATCAAACAAAAACTGACTCTGAGAAACTTCTCTTCCAAGTTTTCTCTCGACGAATGTTTTCGTCGTCGCCATGGCAAGAAAATCCGGCGAGAAATCTCAGAGTAAAGAGCATGGTAATCAGAAAGATAGATCAAGAGGACCTATGACAGATTCTCAAGCTTTTAGAACGAAGTCTATGGATGAAATCATGGGTATTGAGGCGTTGGATATTGGATTAGGGATTGGAGAGATTTTAAAACCTAAATCTTCGATTCAAAAATTGCAGCAACAATCTGAAATCAGGCACACATTTAATGAGTGGTTCCAATCCATTCATGATAATTCGAACAGCCGAAATCAGTTGGAAAATTTAGGTACTCATCCAATTTTTCAGCAATTTGTTGATTGTGATGATGATTGTGAAAACCTAGAGGATGATGATTGTGATAATCTGGGGAATGTTGAACTGGAATGTGATAAACCTGTAGAAATTCAGGGTAGATTGGATAATATTGTACCTGAACCAGTTTACATCGAAATTGAGGACATTCAAGAGGAGATAGATTACTGGAGTTCTTCAGTTATCTGCTATGTTGTAGGATCCAATCCTCCAGTTCAGGTGATAGATTGTTTGTCCAGGAGAGTCTGGAAGGCTTATAGTGTAGATAGAGTGGCGATGATTAAGAAGGGTATTTTCTTGGTAAGGTTCAAGGCTATGGATGCTAGGGACAAAGTACAGGAGGGTCATTATTTCTTTGACAAGAAACTGGTTATTGTGAAACCTTGGACATTATAAATTGATTTTGAGAAGGATGATTTGAAGACAAAAGATTGCTTCACAAATAGGTGATCCAATCAAACGTGATGATGCAACTCGTAATAGGGATAAATTACAATATGCTAGAGTGTTGATTGAAGTGAAATTGGATCAGGAATTTCCAGATGTTGTGCAATTTTTGAATGAACATGGTAGCTTGACAGAGGTTCCTATGATGTTTGAATGGAAATCTAACCAGTGCCAACATTGTAAGGACATTGGTCATTTAACACAGGATTGTAAGAAGCAGAAAAGGAAGCAGATTTGGGTTCCTAAGCAACGACCACCTGTTGTTACAAACTTGCCTATTCCGGCTTCAACCACGGCAGTGGAGATCCAACCAGAGCAGCCTACTATGCCTATAGTAGATCCTGATGGATTTCAAAAAGCACTGAAGCCAATAAGGGTTAGAACATCAAATGTGAAGCAGACTCAGACCAAGAACAACTTTCAGGCTCTGGAGATGCTTGAAATAGCCCAGGAAAGAGATGTGGAGGAAAGTAATGCGATTAATAATGCGGTTATTAATGCAAATTCACAAACAGGAAGGGGGAGTTCCTCCTAGTGGGAATGGATAAATTGTTGTGTTGGAATGTAAAAGGTCTTAATAATACCAAGAAACTGTTAGATGTGAAACAATTTGTTCACAAACTTTCTGTTGGTATTGTTGGCCTCTTAGAGACAAAAGTAAAGTCGACTAATATTTGTAGTCTTTACCAGAGAATTTTTAGTGGTTGGTGTTTCACTACTAATTCTAGTTATCATGATGGAGGTAGAATTATTTTGGCTTGGAAGGCTGGAAGTTTTCAGGTTTCTATCTTGAAAGGTTCTAGTCAATTAATGCATTGCCTAATACAACCTGTGAATGGTAAACTTAAGTTTTATTGCACTTTGATTTATGCATTTAATGAAAGAGCTAAGAGGGAGGAACTATGGGAAGATTTGAAGCAATTGAAGATAGATGAACCCTAGATCATGTGTGGTGACTTTAGCTGTGTGATGCATACTTAGGAAAGAATTGGCTCACAAGATAGAGAATCAGAAATGAGGGATATGAAGTTATGTATGACTTATTGTGGTATGACTGATATACAAAGCACAGGCAACTTTTACACATGGAACAATAAGCAGTAGGGGTCCTCAAGAGTGTTCTCAAAACTGGATAGAATCATGGCAAATCAGCACTGGTAAGATATTTTTAATACAGCTGACATTTCTTTTCAGTATAAGAGGGAGTTTAATCACTCCCCTGCAGTTTTGGCTGTTTATCCTGAGATTAGAGAGGGTAGATATCCTTTAAAATATTATTGAATGTGGAGACTGGCTCCACAATTTGAAGATAAGGTTAGGAGTGCTTGGAATATTGAGGTACAAGGGACAAAGATGTTTAAAGTGCTTAAAAAATTAAAGAGTGTTAAGGCTGTTTTGAAAATATTGAATAGAGAAGGCTTCTCAGATGTGCAAGCTGCTGAGGTGAAATCTTATGAAAATATGATTGAAGCACAGTCATTTTTGCATCAGAATCCTAGGAACCTTGAATTGGCAGAAGCCGAACTCAGAGCAGTGCAAGATTATCTTCTCAAGCATCAAGCTTATGTGGAATATCTGGCTAAGATAGCTTGGGTGAAAGATGGAGATGAGAATACTAAACTTTTTCATCAGAGTATAAAAGCTAGAAGAGTACAAAACCAGGTTTATAGTATTTATGATCTTTCTTTGGAGTGTGGCATGACTCACCTTCTGGTGTCTCTAATGCTTTCATACAGTATTATGAGAACTTGCTCACTAAAGACTCCTCTGCTAGGAAATCAGTCAATGTTCAGCTGATTCAGGAAGGTCCTATGATTACTGAAGCTCACAGGAACATTTTGAATGCACCATATACTGTTGATGAAGTCAAGAAGGCCCTTTTCTCCATTCCTGGTTGTAAGGCTCCAGGAGTAGATGGATTTGGTACATTTTTCTATGCAGATACATGGCAGTTAGTAGGTGAGGAAGTCATAGCAGCTGTGCTTAATGCATTACAAGGAGGGAGGACTTTGAAGGAATTGAATAACACTGTCATCACTCTTGTCCCTAAAACTAAATGCCCTCACAATGTGAGTGAATTTAGGCCTATTTCTTGTTGTAATTCTATCTACAAATGTATTACAAAGGTTCTTTGTGGGAGACTCAGACAAGTGTTGCCTGATCTGATAATGGAGAATCAAAGTGGATTTATTCATGGGAGATACATCACACATAATATCATTTACAAGACTTAGTCAAGCACTATGGTAAGAAATAGGTAAAGCCTAGTTGCTTATTGAAAATTGACCTCCAGAAGGCATATGATACTGTGAGCTGGGAAGTTTTGGATGAAATTTTATGTGCACTAGGCTTTCCTACAGCTTTCAAGGAGTTGATAATGGAATGTGTATCAACACCAATGTTCTCTATAATGCTCAATGGCACTATGAGGGGTTTCTTTAAGTCTTCAAGGGGCTTAAGGCAAGGTGATCCAATTTCACCCTTGCTATTTGTACTCTGCATGGAATATACTAGTGGAAAAAAACGGAAGGGTTGCGGTCAAAACAGCCCTAAGGGCTGCGTTTTTGGCCAGCAGCCCTTTCCGTAGCTGCGGTTTAAAACCGCAGCCCTTCTTTGTACAAAGGGCTGCGGTTTTGACCATAACCGCAACCCTTGTGACCCAAAACAATAAAAAATAAAATTTTTTTTGCATTTTTTTTACTCCTAAATATATCAGAAAACCAAGAACATATTAACAAATTCTACAAACGAAATTATTTACAGACCTTTGTGACTGCATTTTTTTCATTACAAATTCTTGAAAAATATTTCTCTACCACTTAAGAGTAATAAAATTGAAAAAGTTTGAGATAGAAATAATCTTAGTAACACCAGGATCAAGAATCAAGGAGAGACTGTGAATATTAAATCATAGAACGGGTAAGAAATATGAATCAACAGAATAATTAATACATCTTATTCCACTAAAAAAAATTCACATTTCAGTTCTACTATGCAAAGATTCAAAAACTTAATAGTCATAAACAAACTAGCAGAATATAATCACAATTCAAGAACTTCAAACTTCGACAAAACAATGAAAAAAAACCTAAAATTGACAAAAAAAAATCAAGAACCAACAAATCTCGAACAATGCCGGCGAGGGGGAAAAATCTGGCGAGATAAACGAGAGACTGTGTGCGAAGTGAAAAAACCGGCGAGGTGGTGTGAGCGAAGGAGACCCGAGAGCCGAAGGAGGAGAGACGAGAGACGAAGGGGGAAAATCCGGCGAATTTAAGGGGACATACGATGGCTCGGTTTTGGACGGCAGCTGCGCGACGACGATGGCTCGGTTTTGGACGGCAGCTGCGGCGACGACGATGGCTCGGTTCGCTTCTGAGAAACTGTGCGACGAAGAGTGGAGATTTTGTGGTGCTTGAGAGAGAGCGAGACGAATGAGAGGAGAGAGGTTAGAGGAAATTCAGTTTGAGAGAGGAGAAAGGTTAGAGTGAGGAGAGAGAATGATGAGAGAAACGGCGCTTGAAGAAATTTGTGCTACTAGGTTTCATTTGTGTACCGCGGATCTTTAATTAAGAACATCAGTTAATTAAGGGCTGCGGTTTTGGGCTAACCGCAGCCCTTTATTACTTATAGGGCTGCGGTTTTCGGCTAACCGCAGTCCTTCACTAAAAGGGCTGCGGTTTTTGCATTGACCACAGCCCTTCGTCTGACCGCGGCCCTTCACTATTAAGGATTGCGTTTTTCAAAAAATGCAGCCCTTGTGTTTTTTTCCACTAGTGATACTTGCCAAGAATTTTGACAAAAATCACTGAATTGGAGCAATTTCAGTACCATCCTAGGTGCAAAGAAATGAAGCGAACACATATGTGTTTTGCTGATGATTTGATCACGTGTTGCAAGGGAGAACATGTTTCTGTATACTTGATGCTGAGAGCTTTAAAGCTTTTCTCAGAAACCTCTAGTTTGAAGGCCAATGTAAGCAAATCTGCAATGTATAATTGTGGCATGTCAAACCTTGATATACAAAGAATTTCATAAGCTTCTGGTTTTTTTAAACAATCTCTCCCATTCAGATATCTTGGTGTTCCTATCTGTGCTAAGAAGATAACTGCTTCTCAATGTGAAGTACTTATTGAGAAGATGACAGCCAGGATTAGAGTATGGAGTTCAAGAAATCTATCTTACTCAACAAGAGTTCGGTTGATAAATTCTGTCCTACTTAGCCTTCATATGTATTGGGCTCAAGTTTTTCTTATTCCAAAGAGAGTGTTGCATGATATATGCAAGATCTGTAGGGCTTTTCTTTGGAGTGGACAATATTTTTGCCAAAAGCCTGGTGCAGTTGCCTGGGAGAAATTGTGTCAACCTAAATCAGCAGGGGGAATGAGTTTTAGAAATGTGTTGAACTGGAATGTTGCTTTTTTGGGGGAAATATGTTTGGGATGTCTCCAGTAAATAAGATATTGTGTGGTTGAAATGGATAAATTCAGTCCACATCAAAGATGCATATTGGTGGGCATATGTTCCCAAGTCAAGTGCAAGCTGGTATTGGAAGAGTATTTCCTCAGTCAAAGAGCAATTGAAGCTGATTTATACACAGGAGGACTTGTGTAACATGAGTTCTTATTTAGTGAAGAAGGTATATGAAGCTCTCAATGGTGACCAGGTTAGTGCGACTTGGGCTTAGGTAGTGTGGAATAGAATTAGTGTGCCCAAGCATAGACTTATTGCTTGGATGGCAGTACTAGACAAGTTAGAACAACAGCAAAGCTAGCTTCATATGGAGTTAGTATTAATGAGCTGTGCTTGATATGTGGAAACTACAGTGAAACACATCAGCATTTATTCTTCAAATGAAAGTATAGTACAAGATGCTTGAAGATTCTGAAGGAATGGCTCAGCATCAGACATCATACTGATGATTTACAACAATTAATTGCTAGAATTCAACAGAGCAACAGGTCTAAATTCAGGAAACAAGTTGTTCTGGTTGGGTTGGTTGTAGTAATCTACTTCATATGGCAAAGTAGGAACTCTGTCTACTGGAAGCAGTGTGTAAGAAATGTTAAAGCAGGCATGAAGCAACTTAAACATATCATTAAACGAAGAATTTTAGTTGTTATCCCTAGTAAGATTTATAGGAAAGATCATGAATGGTTTATGAGATTGTAGTATGATGTGAGTAAATGTAATAGTTGCCAACTGGCGGTTTACCATCCTCATCGTTGGGGGTCCAACCTTGTTGGTTCTCCTCCTTTGGATTGATTTTGGTTGTAAAATGTTGTTTAATTAATCAACTTTCTTAGTTAGCAAAAAAAAAATGGGGTGTGCTCTCTTCACCTTTAAAAATAAGTTTCAGATCCAATAAGTTCAGATCAAACCTGATCAGGTTTGATCAGGTTTGACACAACACTTAAAAATAAGTTTTAATGAGAGTCAATTAGGTCTCATATGTTCAATTGAGATAAGTTAGGTTTTTACAGGTGAAGAAAACACACCCTAATTAAATAATATTACTCTATTTAAAATGTTGAACGTGCTAAAATACTAATATCTAGGAGCTAAGAGAAATCGAAAAAAGTTTTTTTTTGTAAGAAATAAATATACTAATAAGACCGTAAAGTACCTTAATAATTTGTTGATTAAGTAATACTACTCTATTTAAAATGTTGCACGTGTCGAAACACTAATATCTAGGTGGTACTTAAAATAGTTTTTTTTATTGAGTATTATTCCTAAGTACAAAAAACTTTACCAAATGATCTTATATATTATTTCTACGTGTAAAACTTTTCCGACTAATCTGGATAGCATCTATATTGATGCTATAAATATGACAATTGGTAAACATAAAATTTTTAAGTTCTGTCGTCATAAAATGTACGTCCTCTTTTTTTTTTTTGGTGACGTGAAGATTAATTGTAATCGAAGAAATGGTAATGTCTCTCATCAGTTCATGGACTAATAAATAAGGAAAGAAAATAAAGTGGGCCAAGTGTTGAAAATTAGGTTTGATTCAATTGACATTTCAACCAACTAACCCACGGCAAAAACACTCAATTCATATGTAAGAAATACTTTTTTTATTTTATTGGAACATTTTATCATTGAAGATGTTTTTATAATTAAGACATTTGACTCTTATAAATTTACATGATAGGTTGGTCTATTATTCCTCTTTTACTGTTTTTACCCTCATCAACTTTTTCACTTTTTTGCTTACTATTTATCTTGACAAAATTTCAAAAAACTACCTTACATAATCTAACATTTTTCAAAAAACTATTTTTTAATTTATTTTTTCCAAAAAAGTACCTTATATAACAAATTTCTTTCAATATCTTTTACACTTTTTTTCTTGATCCATATTTTTTTATCAGCAATGAGGAGAAATATATAATGCAATAGGATACAACACTAATTATAATAAAAATCATGACCAATTAATCAATGTTCCACTTCTATGTATACCTTTTTTTAGGTAATTGATCAACCTCAATATTAGTTGCCCTCCTCCTATAATAAAAAGAGATATTCCTCATAACTTGTGGAATACTATTCAATTTGTTGAGGTGAAAGAAAAAATTCCATGGAACTAAACACCTATTTGTGTCCCAAGAAACAACATTTATTATATAACCAACTCACACTCTCTCTGATTGTGCTTTTGAGTGTCTTAGAGATTGTATTATCCCTTCCAATAATACTTATGTCACTTCTTTCGATTTTTGTAATCTTGGTTGTGCTTCTTCTCATTGCACCAAAATTGGTACCCGCATGAGATTTTTACAACACCTTGAGATAATATGACCACCTAGAGAAGCATTTTCCTCTGCAACAAAAACCTAAAGTCCCCCGTTGCAAACCTTCAGCACCCAGAGGAGCTCGACTATCGAGAGAGGTGCCTCGGGCTCCTCACGACGGCAGTCAAGCTCTCTCAACCCTCCCCTTTCTGCTTTTTTTTCGGTTCAGCACTGTTTGGAGTTAAGGTAGTCTCTGGTGTCTCCGGCGGTGGCGAAGTGCATCTAACGTCGCCGTTGTTCGTTGTCCCTGATCCCCACCCCTGTTCGTCCTCCTTCCTTGGTTTGTTATCCTCTTTTCCTAGTTTTTTCTTCACCCCTCTCCCCAGCTTCCCTGGTTTCGCACGTTGGTTCTTCACCCCCTCCCTCGCTTCCCTGGCGTCAAGTCTTCCCCTCCCCGTTCCCCTGTTTTAGGTTTAGGTGGTTTCTAGGTTTAGGCTTCCCCTCCCTGTTCTCCGGTTCTCGCGTTTCAACGAGATTTAGGTCCCAGTATCCCTCTCCCCGTTCCCCTGTTCTAGGGTCAAGTTGGTTAGTGCTTAGTTTCCTCTTCCCCGTCCCCCCTGTTTTAGGATCGATTTCAGTCTTAGTATCCCCTTCCCCAATCCCCATTTGTGTTTGTTGTTTTCGGTTTGGTTAGCTTGTCAAGGACGCATTTGTTAGGTACGTGAAGGCTACGTGTAGTTCTTGAAGGTAGGACAATGTCTTTGCAGGCGTGGTTTTATGAATCTGTTGGTTGTTTGTTTAGTTTGTTTCTTTTATGGTATATGTTTTAGTTGTAGCTTAGGTTTATCCAGTTCCAATTATGCATCTGTAAAGGTTCGAGCGTTGGGTTCGACGAGCGGAGATTGTCATATTAACAGTGTTATGGTTCGATCGTTTGGTTTAGAGATTGCCAGGTTGGATCTTAGGATCCGTAGTTTGGGTGAATTTCTTAGTTGGAATTCGCCCTCAGTTCATGTGATGACTTTCGAAGTCATCACAGTTCAAAAATACATCTTGTAGAAAGCCCTCCAATTTATTTTAGGGCAAGTTTCGACCTCCACGCATTTTGAGTTTCAGTCTTGTGCGTCTAAACTCTGGAAACCCTCACAGAAGGGTCAGAAGTCACCAAAGGACGTGACTTCGTTATTACTTCAATCAGTAGAATCCCAAGAGGCTATTTCAGTTCAAGGGCCTTGGGATTTATTGTCTAGAAGACATCGGCGTCAACTAGATGAGTTGCGGCAATCCTTTTCTGCAGATCATCTTGATTTTGTCTTTCAACAGGTTTCCTATCATATCGAGTCTTTTTCAAGATGTTCAACCCATCCTTACTTACATTCGCTCGTGATAAGTTTACATTGGACTGGACTTGTACTAGATTGTTTTTGTTTTATACAGTCTGTAAGAGCAAATAAAACTCCTTTAGTTTTGTTTGCTTGTTTTATGTGTGGTTGTATTAGCACTAGGTTGTACTTCCTTTCTTAATATAATGCAAGTTTTCTCGTTGTTAAAAAAAAAAAACATTTATTGAATCAGACTCAATCTCAACCTTGAGCTCCTTATCCACTCGTGTTAAATTGAAGTTTCCAAAGCTACGATGATGGCTAAAAATTTAGCAACATTAGAGTCCTTGACACCTAAGTTGGATGAAAAAATGCATAGAGTTTCTTAAAAAGCATTACCTGGCTACCCATTATTAGTTGCCCCATGTAGGGACTTGGATTTTTTCTTTGTGCCCAACAACCTCACAACTTCAACATCCAGCCTATGTTTTTGTTTCTCCAGGAGACTAAATGTAGTGTTCCTCTTGTACATAATGTCCTTAAGTCTACTAATCCTAGTGTTGTAGTTGGTGTTGATGCGGAGGGTGCCAGGGGAGGTTTGGTTGTTTTTTGTTAGGCCCCCCTGGATGTTGAAGTTGTATATCAGTCTAGACACTACATCTTTTGTAAAATCTCCTCCAGGAATGGTAAAATATGGTATGTCCTGTTCTTGTATGGTGAGTCTCAGCATCATCTCCGTTGAGTACTTTGGTTAGAAATTCAAACACTACTTCACTCATACAACAACTACCTTATTATCGGTGATACAAATCAAGTTGATCAATATGCTGACAAATTCGGAGGAAATACCTTTATTCGCGGATGGGAAGAAATCAATACTTGGAAGCTAGATCTTAATCTACATGATATCCCTTTCTTCGGGCCTCGGTTTACTTGGTCCAACAACCGAGAAAATGATGCTCTTGTGATGGAACGGTTAGATCGAGCATATGCCTCCCCCGGTTGGATGCATGACTATCCCTAGACTATCATTCGCAATCTCCCCATTACCTGCTCGGATCATGCTCCAATTTTTCTCCAAACCTCCTTACCGTCAACACGCAACTCTCGCCCATATCAAATTGAGAATTGGTGTCTGCAGCAAGTGGGGGTAAAAAACATCGTTTATGAAGTCTGGAAGTTACACATTGTTGGGTCTCCTATGTACACTTTGACTCGCCGACTGTCGGTTGCTCGAGCCCGGTTAAAAGCTTGGTGTCTCGATAAAAAACTCTTTTGGGGCATCAACTGGAAATCAATTTTTGACGACCTTCAATTTCTGGGTAGTCGTGTGCAGTCTGTTACTCAAGGGGTGATGGTTTCAGCGAGGCGTCGCCACCTGTTGGATGAGGCCTCTCTTGCACTTACTTTCTGGCGTCAACGCATCAAGGAGCAACACATACAACTTGGTGAGCTTCGTTCCAAGTTCATGTTCAGAAGACTCAGGCAACGCAAAAATAGGAACAACATCTACATGCTTCGAAACATAGATGGCGATTGGATCGATGATCCACTTGAAATTGAACGTATGATTATTCATCACTTCCAGGCAATTTATATTCCTTCACACAACTCCGAATCTCCTTCTCAATCCCATGCCGAGGATATTGATCTAGTGCTCCGCGAGCTGCATCTCCCGCGACTTTCGGAGACTAACTCCATGGCACTTCTGGAACCCTTTTCACGAGACGAAATTCAAGAAGCCATGTTCAGTATGGGCAATGACAAATCTCCTGGGTTGGACGGTTTCCCAATCGAATTTTTTAAGACCTTCTGGGACCAGATTGCCGATTCCGTTATTCAGGCTATTAATCGATTTTTTGAATCAGGCTTCATTCTCAATGAGTGGAATCGTACCTTATTGGTTCTTATTCCAAAAGTTAACCCGCCTGAAGAGGTAAACCATCTGCGCCCAATTAGTCTCTGTAACGTTATTTATAAATGTGCTTCCAAGTGTATGGTCAATCGCATGAAACCCCTCCTCCCTGCTCTAATAGAAGATTATCAGAATGCTTTTATTCCTGGTCGTCACATGGATGATAATGTTCTAATTTCTCATGAGCTGCTCCATACTATCAACAAGCAAACTTCGGGGGCCCGACATTTGGCAGCTCTTAAGGTCAATATGAATAAAGTCTATGATCGAGTCAGTTGGGTTTTTATTTTGAAAATCCTCACTGCTTATGGTTTTCCAGGAAAATGGATTCAGTTAGTACATCAATGTATCTCTATAGTGTCTTATCGGATTTTAATCAATGGATGTGCTTCTGCATCCTTCTCCCCCAAGTGTGGTCTTCGGCAGGGGGACCCCCTCTCCCCCTATTTGTTTCTCTTCTGTATGGATATTCTCTCCCGAATGACGTCGTTGGCTAACGATATCAGATTGTTTCAAGGTATTTCGCCTCACCGTCATAGCCCCAAAATCACTCATTTGTTCTTTGCCGATGACTCCTTATTTTTCTTCAAAGCAACTAGCGAGGCTTGCACTGCACTTAATGAGCTACTCCGGAGGTTCTGTAAAATCTCTGGCCAAATGATCAATCTTCAAAAATCATTCGTGAAGTTTAGCCCGAATATTTCCGAGGCTCAGCAACAGGATTATAAGACCTTACAACAGATGAATTCCCAACCGACTCTAGGCAAATATCTTGGCAATTCTGTTGATTTGCAGGGGCCCAAAGTTCGTCACTTCACTCCTCTCTTGGATGCGATTGAGCATAAACTCTCGAAATGGCACGGTATGCCTCTCTCCCAACCAGTGAAATTGATAATTATCAACTCGATTCTTGTTGCTACTATTCTTCATCACATGGCTGTTTTTCGGCTTCCGTTAATGATAGTTAACAAGATCGATAGTCTTTTGGCTTGTTTTTTCTGGAAAATCAGAGCAACAAAGGTATCCACTGGGTGAAACGTGACCTTCTCCATCTCCCTCGCGGCCTGGGGGGACTTGGTACCTTTAATGAAGCGCTTTTAACGAAGAAAGCGTATCGTCTACGGCAAAATCCTCAACTCCTCGTCTCTAAAGTTCTCCAGCTCACTAAATTCGACCGTTCAGCAGCTATCTCTCCACCTAATATGTCCTGGGGAAGGCGCGGCCTGCTACTAGCAGATCGCAAATTTCGAAGACTATGTGTATGGAAAGTTGGGAATGGGGAGAAGATTTTTGCTTGTCGGGATAAATGGGTCTATGGATCAGTGCCCATTTTACGGGATAATATTTTGCTCAGGGAAGCCACCTCTCTCAGGGTTTGCGATCTTATTTCCCCATGTTCTCGGGTCTGGGATGCACTCAAAATCAACCGGCTTTTTATTCCTGACAGTGCTAGGCAAATTCTGAGTATTGAGCTGCCTGTTACGGTGCCCAAACTTGATTCTCAAGTTTGGGCTTTCACTCGTTCTGGTGATTACACAACTAAGTCTGGTTATGCTACCTTACTCTTACAACAACAAAACGAAACTCAGAGCATGACGTCGCCAACGAGTTCGCAATTCTTCAGACTCGTTTGGGGATCGCACATCATGCCTCAGTGGAAACTCTTCCTTTGGAAGTTTTTCCACAACAGTCTAGCTACGTTAGCAAATCTGCGCAAACGCAATCTCAGTCAATCTGATGACTGTCCCATATGCCTAGGCAATGTTGAAGATTGTCTTCACCTGTTTTGCTCATGCCCCCTCGCGTCAGCAGCCTGGGATAACAGCCACCTAGGTATCTCGGTCTCTTTACCTCCGCCTATTCCATTTCGTAAATGGCTTAAGGAGCACATTCTACAGTTTACACAAGAGGATGACATTGATGGCATTCGTTTACCTCTCTTCGTGGGAACTTTATGGGCCATCTGGAAAACTAGGAACAACCAAGTTTTTCGTCAACACCGAGTTACTCTCGACGCTCTACTTTCGAACATTACTGCTAGCAAAAACCAGCATCTGACCTTCCTTCAAGGTTGCCATCCGCGCCCAGGGACCACCAGAGGTCCTAGTCTACCTCCTGGGTTTATCTTCGCCAACCTTGGAATTGGGAGTTATTCCAACCCTGATGTCACTATCTTGGTCGACGGGGCGTGGGATAAACATTCTAGGGTAGCCGTGGCAGCCTGGGTCGCTTCCGCTGGAGACACCCATATCATGGATTCCCATCACCAGGCTTTACATGCTCCCTCTGCTTTTTTTGTGGAAGCTAAGGCTTGTCTTTTGGCGCTGCAATGGGCTCACTCCCTCTGAACTTTTAATTCGACATTTGAGATCCCGACGTCTCCTGGATATCTCTACCCAACATACTATTAGTGATATCTGTCACGTAGGCAGCCGGTTCGCTTGGTGTCAGGTCTTGAAGGTCAACAGAGAAAGTGTACGGCCCGCCCATCAATTGGCAACGATGATGCAACGCAGCAGGTTAACTGGTTCCCGGTTTAATGGTTCTTGTTTTTAATTTGTACGTTTTGTACGTTTCTTTGTCGTCAAAAAAAAAAAAAAAAAAAAAAAGCAGCTGAAGTAATGTTATATGGACACATTGGAGCCCAAACTTTAATCTAATGACCCAATTTAATTAATTGCATATTAAAGATGAACCGTGCCTAATCAAGCACTAAGTTTTCAAACACCACCCATATTAGAGGTTGCATATGGAAGATATAATTATATTATATGAAACCAACTACCCAAAGCTTCCTTTCATCAGCACGCAAATGCGAAGCCATCCATGAATTGTAAGCCGACCATGTACATCGAGGCGTTACTCCTTTTGCAGTCACTTGATTTAGACTTTATCCCAACTCTTACACACTTGATAACAATTTGACAATGCAAGAACAAATAAATAATATATTGTCTCTTCACACCTCTTGCAAAAAGGACATTTATCTTTCCAACGGTTTATCAAATTCAACTGATCGTTGGCCAGGGCGATGTCCCGAGTTATTGCATATAATTTGATATTAAGTTTTTTAAAGTAAGTGAAATATTAATTTATATATATAGCTTGAGGTAACAAAGGTGCTTGTAGTTTAAATTAATCATATTATTTGAAGTATCGGTAAAAGAAATTGAATATTTTTTCAATCACAATTTACCACAAAAGCAGGTTAATCAACAATTATAATTGTCGGCCTACATACAAAATTTAAAGGATTTTTTAACTACAATAATATAAACTTTTGGCCGTTCTCTCGCAATAATACAAACTTTTGATTATTTTCTAATAATACAAACTTTACATCAAAATTCCTCCAGTAGGTCAAGTTGACTTATAACCGGTAAAACAAGTCAAAAAAATTACAAAATGATCTTTCTTCTTTGTCCCTCCTCCCCCAACCCCCCACCCACCTGAACCATCTCAGCTAGTTACGTCCTACAACAAGTTAAAAACCGGTATTGTCCTACTGGAGGAATTTTGATCAAAAGTTTGTATTATTAAATAATAATTAAAAGTTTGTATTATTACGAGAGAACGGGCAAAAGTTTGTATTATTCTTGTTAAAAAATCCAAATTTAAATATAAAATGCATCAGAATTTTCAGAAAACAATATGCTCTCTAACAAAAAAGAAAAGAAAAGAGGATTATTTAATTTATAGGAGTTCGTTATATATTAAACTGTTAAAAAACTGAAGCGATGAAGCTAATTTAGCAATAAAACTGTATGTATTCCAATAATTAGAAGTAATGAGAGGGCGTAAATTAGGGAATGTAGTACCCCAATTTTCGGTTGCAAAATCTTAGGAATAAATTTAAGCAAGTTTTAGTTAGAAAATCAAAGATACTAAGTTTATTTTAGTAATTAGGGTTTATGAGGGTGTAATCTAGAGAGTGAATTACCTTAATTTTTTCAGTTATGAGTCTGGATTAGCTTTGATTTCTGTAAGAAGAACGCATAACCTTCGACATCCTCCAGTGGTGGATCGGAAAAAATATTTTTCATCTCCATCATTAGCGAGGTCTATTGGGGATGTTCAAGAGATGAATAAAAATGATTCCATTAAAAGATAAGCTTTGAAAGGAAGAACATTCCACGAAGAAGAAGCTTTGGAAAAAGCAAAGGCCATGGAAGCATTTAGAGGAAGAAGAAAATATGGGATGATCAAACGTTCTAACTTAATCAGCTCGTAATGTACTTTTATCCTTTTTTGTTTTGTAAAAAAATTAAATGAGGCATAAGCGTAATATATTTGAGCTTTGTTTGACATTCTCTAGCGGCAAAAATATTCTTCGTCCCTGTCATTGGCGACGTCACTCGAAGATGTTCAAGAGATGGAAAAAAAAGAATCCATTGAAGGAGGAGCTTTGAAAGGAACCAATTGTCATGAGGAAGAAGCTTTTGAGAAAAAACAGTGGTCATGGGAGTATTTAGAGGAAGAAGGAAATATGGGAAGAAAACATTTTAATGTAACCTTCTTGCTAATTTATCTTTCTTACTTTTTGAAAAAATTTAAATGAGCCATAAGCATAATATATTTGGATTTGGGTCGGGCTTTGTTTACAAAGATGATGGTATAGCTTGATGATAGAAAGAATGATAATTGATTAGATGGCCAGGTGATCGAATCCTCTTGCATTATATTTTGCCTCTTCGAAAAACAAAAGAGGATTCCAAGTCAAAAAATGTGGCACCATGTCAGTGTTCATGTGACGAGCTCCAATGCTCCCCCACAGTTTGTTCTTGCTATTTAATTAACCTCTAAGGAAAATTCTGCTCTTGGTGGAACTCGTCCTTCCTTAAAACCTAACCCCACCATGATTAAATCATTTTCATTAGTCAGTCTAGATTTTTCGTTTGCCCTACATTGATTAGAGCATTTTCATTAGTCCTTCTGGATTTTTCATTTACCCTGCATTGATTAGAGTATTTTCCTTGGTTCATGTGTAAAAGAGAATATTACAATTTTTCAAAAATAGGATAAAATATCAAATAGTGCTTCAATAATTTATGATAAATGATGCTAAGAAAAAGAAGTAATTACGAATAATAGTTTGGTTCATGTGTAAAAGAGAATATTTGTTGAAGCTATTATGTATAGCGCACACCCACATGTGAGTGTCCCACATTTATTAAAGAATAGAGATGAGTTCACTTTATAATGCAAAGGGGATACTCCCCTTATTGCCATATGGTTTTAAGGTGGAACCTCCTTTGTGTTGTGAAGTGGACTCTCTCTCTTTGTAATGGGTGCGGCTCAGGCCCATATTTAACATGGTATCAGAGCCAGACCTACCGCTAGGATCCTGGTCCGTTATTATACTCTGGGCCAATTGAAAAAAGGGACCTCACATGTGAGTGGGAGTGTTGAAGCTATTATGTATAGCGCACACCCACATGTGAGTGTCCCACATTGATTAAAGAAGAGAGATGAGTTCACTTTATAACGCAAAGGGGCTACTCCCCTTATTGCCATATGGTTTTAAGGTGGAACCTCCTTTGTGTTGTGAAGTGGAATCTCTCTCCTTGTGATGGTGCGACCCAGGCCCATATTTAACAATATTACAATTTTTCAAAAATAGGATAAAATATCTAATAGTGGTTCAATAATTATGATAAATGATGCTGAGAAAAAGAAGTAATTACGAATAATAGTGTGTTTCAACTTTCAACAAACAAAATCATATGTAGCATGTGTATAAATTAATACACGAAGACTTTCATATACCCAAAAAGAAAGCAGCTCAATTGTTAGGGATTCAAGTATTAGATACCTGTGGCAGCTTATAAGGTTTGTGTAACACCGAGAAAGACTTGAACTCGTATCTTAAAAAAAATCTACACCTTTTGCCTATGGAAGTGATGATTTTTAAAATATACCGCAAGTGCACGGTGTCCGTTTAGCGTAAACCGGCAAATACGGGTCGATCCACCGGGGAGAGGAGTTCTACAGATTTAAGTTCAATTATCTAACTACTTCAAGAGAGGAAATTGATTGAGGAATTAATAACTAAACTAGAATAAACTATAACACAAAAAGATGGAAGTTTATCAATTAATTAAAAACCTAGGGCAATCGATCGGTCCACCATGCTTATACCAATTTAATCACTACAATATAGTTCGACAATACTTGGATTGAGGTTCGAATAAATAAAGTATTTCGTTAATTTTTGGTCAGGCATTAACAACTCATAGATTAACATATGCCAGTACGGTCGCCCAACATAATCAAATCTACCTATTGTAACAAGCCTCTAATGAATACGATCTTTCGATTCTAATTCTTATTAGCTAAACATAACTCATGATATTGCGCAATTACATGAATTAAACAAGTATAACAAATCAATAGGAATTATTCTAATTCAATCCAAATAATGAAGAACTTTAAACCACAATCAAAAAGGTATAAACATGGCTTCCCTCTCTAAGCCCTAGAAAAAGTCTACTCACTCATGATAATAGTAAAATCAATAAACATAATCAAAGTAAAAGAATTCATTAAGTTAAACAAAGTAAAGAGAAATACCGAATGATTCAAGAAAAATGAAAACCAAAATCGATGATCTTTATAATCTTCAAGAGCAAGAGTTAATACAAAACTAGAGATAGAAACTCAGTGTTTAGCCCTAAAAACGTAGATAATAAGATCCCCAATTGGAATTACCAAAAACTTATTTATACTTTTCTTACAAAACCGGCTAAAAAAACAAATAAAACCGTCCCGAGAAAACCGCCCGGTCGGGCGGCGGTGTTTAAGAACTACGACTAAGAAGCAAAATTCGCCCGGTCAACCGGGCAGATCCGCCCGGTCGGGCGCGTAAACGGATTTCTTCTCTCTCTCGCTCGGTTGACCGGGCGAACAAAACTCAGCTGCTGGAGAGCCTTTGTGGCTCGCCCGGTCGGGCAAAACCGCCCGGTCGACCGGGCGAGAGTGTTTTTCGCTCATTTTTGATGTAATCTCGTCCGAATCACTTGTGCAATCTCTCGGATCTTCTATGGGCTATAAGTGGACCGTTGGACTTCCGTTCTGCAGCTCAAATGAGGGCGCTAAACGCTTAATCTGCACAAAAACATCTAACACACGGAAACAAGTCCAAACATATCAAATAGCTCAAGAATCGAGCTCTAATGAGCTCAAATCAACTATCAAAGCTAAAGGAGTAGAGCTAAATAATCTATATAAAATAGATACATCAAAATCCCCCAAGCTAACCTTTTGCTTGTCCCTAAGCAAAACCACACAAATGAGTTACAAGATACGATTGTTTCACCCCATAGAAAATGCAGTTCGAAAATATTAGTAGACTCAAAAATCAATCAAGAAAGCATGCATCATCATCAATCCCTTATATCAAGCCAGTGACCAATCACCGAGAAAGACAATCAAGCAAGGTCACTGCACATATCATGCAAATACTAAGATGGTGCTCACAAGGGGGAACACTCTTCTCTCATTCTTGTAGCAGGCAAAAGATGTGCCCGATCACTCACCATCCCAACCATAACAACCCTTCCCACTCACACTCTCATGTGTTTAGAAAGGTAATAATGCCACTCATCCTAATCATGTCGACTCAAGTAGCAAACGTACTCTTTAACCTTGACAAACTGACTACACATCAATCCAATAAACAATGTAAACACAAGCTCAAGAGGATTTTTCAGGAGTGTAATGGGGCTTAGGTAAGGGTAAGGAATATGTATAGGAAATGTGGTGGAAAAACCCAAGAATGGGGAAGCAAAAGTCACTAGAAGCATCAACTACACAACCAATAACAAATGTCCCAACTCTATGAATCAACAAAATTTTCAATAAACCCATCCTTGAAGCAGTGTAATGAATTTTTCTTTGCAAGCGATTGTGAAGGAAAGAATTTTTACCCTTTTGTTCATTCATTTTTTTTTTTTTTTCAATTTTTCTTTTCTTTTTCTTTGCATCTTTTCGATCCAACAATCACATTTATTTCACTTTGCTTATTCTCTTCTTTTTCTCGAACTTTGAACCTTACAAAATACAATCATCTCCACCCGAAGTAACTCATAGCAACCATTTCAGATACTAACTTCGACAGATGCTCCCCCAAGCTAGGCTTGGATTAATATCAAAATAAGGGCCATGGGCATGTAATGAGGTTTAGTAACATGAAATAGTCATTAGGCTCAGCGGGGCTAAGGAGGATAATAGTATATCAATAAAAATCACTTTGAGGCTCAAGAATCAGACAAAAGGACGCCTTTATCATAGCAATTGCCACAAGTCATCAGATATCAATAAGTACGTTGTCAAAGTCAAGATCAGTCTACTAATGAGGAACTAACACACAAGAAACAGAATGGATGTAGAAATAAATCCATTAGCAAGAATGAGTCCTCACAGTCTAACCAACTTAGCTCTATAATCAATGCAAGTGCCGCAAGTATCATGCAATCAAGGGTCATGGAAGATTGAAAATCAACTCAAGATTAACAAATACTCACGCTAACTATCGTAGATTCAGAGTCTAAAAATTCATTCAAAAATTTGGGGGTGCAGGGAAACAACCATGCAACTCATCATAACTCATGTCAAGCTCGTATTTTTTTCTTTTTCTTTTTTTTTTTTTTTTTTTTTTTGAAAACCAAAACAACGAAACTAGACTAACTATACTACAAAGCAGTAAAGAGAGAGAAAGTACTTACAGAAATCCTCCCCCCAAGCTAAACTCGGCAATGGCCTCATTGCAGCTAGAGGGAAAGAGAGGACTCACGAGTCATCATCAGACATATTGGCAGTAAAACTGCCTCCGGTAGTACCTGCAGCACCAAAAGCAGTATGGCCAGATGGAACATCCCGAGCATGGTCAGTAGGGTCAGGGACCTGTGGTGTGTACCATGAAGGGTGGGTGGCATCATGGGCGACAAGCCCTTGGTGAAAATAGTCATGGTAGATAGGGTACAGGGCATGGCGCATGTCAGACTCCACGGTAGTCAACCGTGTGTCCAACGAAGTCAGGTGAGTATGGATGGTAGCCTGACCAAGCTCAAGACAGCCCATCTGTGAGGTAAGGGACTCCTTGTCCCGCTCAAGGCGGAAAGGACCGCCATCATAGGATCCATAGGCGCGGCAGAGGAGGAGCCTTCCCCAGCGGGCTGCCTGTGGTAGGTCCGCAGAGGTCGCCTAACAATGGGCTCTTGACCCCGCATAGGAAGGAGGTACGACCCCACACCAGGCTCTAAGTGGGTCTGAGCAGGGTCAGGAAGAAGGATAGACTCCTTCTTAGCAATTAACCACCTAAATTTGTTCGCAGACTGGGCGGTTAGCCATTTAGCATTTGTCATATAATCAATGCTAATCTCAGCGGGACCAGCTACAGCATTATTAATGTCAGGGGTATAGCCAAAATGAGCAGCAATAGCGGTAATGAGGCCACCTAAAACAATAGGTTGCCCCCTAACACTACCATCGTCAAACAGAGCAGGGAAATTGGCGGCAGTCCGCTTCAGTTGGGACACAAACAGATAAGGAAGGCACAGAGAGTAATCAAGCTCTGGAAACAAATAACTACCCATCAAAAATATCTCTTGTTTCTGACAGGAGTAGGGCTCAGCACGCCCAAAAAGTGTGAATCCCAAAAATCGTTGTAAGTAGCGAAGGCTGGGAAAATGGAGGTGGTCTGCAGTCATATGCTGGGTGTTAACATCCCCATCACCTGTGAATGCGGTCCACAAGGTATTAATTCGAACAGTGGGAGGGGGGCGGTGATCATCAGTAACAGGGAGGCCAAAAATAGCAGCTAATTGGCCCAATGTGAGTTCTCGATCCTCATTCATGAGGCGAAAACGGATAACTTGATTTTTATTGCCTACTTCTAATGAGCTCAAGAATTCAAGTGTAAGATGCCTATATGTCCAGAAAAACATGCCGAACATTGTTCCCAATCCCAATTTCTCAAATAGCGTTTTAGTTTCACCGTAAATACCCAAAGCATGCAAAGCATTGGCATCAACAAAACGAGTAGGAATTATGTTCCGATATTTCAACTTTTCAAATTTTTGTTTTTGTTCTAGGGATTTGAAGATTACATGCGGGAATGTCGAATCTGGTGGAATTTGAGTGCTTGATTCCCCCCTTGAGCTGTGTTTCCTCTTGCTTGGCCCTGACATGGTGGAAAAGAAAAGAAAAGTGGAGATTTTTAGGAGTGAGAGAATTGAAGTGGGATGATGGAGGTTTTATGGGAGAAAGATGAAGAAAAGTGTTGGGATATGAAGAAAATTGAAGGAGAAGATGAATTTGTGAATGGGGAAAGGTAGAGTGGAGTTTGGCTATGGAGGGTTTTAGGAGAGAGAGAGAAAGAGAGAGTTGAGAGGATGAAGAAAGGTGAGAGAAAATGAAAGAAGTGAAGGAAGAAAGAAGTGGGTGAAAATAAGAAAAATAAGCCTCGTGGAATCCTCCCGGTCGACCGGGCGAAAAAAAAAATCGTCTTTGCCCTCTTTTCGCAGCGCTGGCCTGGCCCTGGGGGGAAGAAAAAAAATGGCCCGGTCGGGCGAAAGTAATTTCCTCAGCATATTAAGGGCGTTCCGCCCGGTTAACCGGGCGAAATTGACGCCAAATTCGCACGCGCGCCCGGTCGGGCGACTTCGCCCGGGTGACCGGGCGAAATTTCGTATTGCTTGCTTTTCGCCCTTCGTTGGTTTTAGTTGCGCGCCCTGTCCGGCGAATTCGCCCGGTGGGGCGAGTTGAGAGGCCCGGTAGGGCGAAACCGCCCGGTCGACCGGGCGGCTATATTTTCCACTGTTTTTTCGTCAAAATTTTTCCAAGTTGTGATATTGACCCCCTGCATGCACTAAACTCGCCAAAATGTCAGTACACTCTCTCTCACCTCTCTAAAAAAAATATAAGAAAAGTAATCTAAACTAGTAAAGAAAAAGAGAAGTAAAGACGGGTTGCCTCCCGCAAAGCGCTGGTTTCGAAAGGTCCCGCACGACCTTAGTACCTCTGATTTCAAGGTGAGGGAACATCTAAGTAGATGACCTCTACTTGACCTATGAAAGCACCCTCGTGATACAGTTTCAAACGTTGACCATTCACCTTAAACTTCGTCCCCTCTGCATTGGCCACTTCAACGGCTCCATGAGGCTTTACATCAGTGACAACAAAAGGTCCAGACCACTTTGACTTAAGCTTTCCAGGAAAAAGCCTTAGTCTAGAGTTGTATAATAAAACCTTGTCACCAACATGAAACTCGCGCTTCTCAATCATCTTGTCATGAAACCTCTTTGTTTGCTCCTTGTAAAGCTTGTGGTTTTCATATGCTTCCAGGCACGAAGCTCATCTAACTCATTCAATCGAAGAAGTCTTGTTTCACCTGCAGCCTCTAAATCTAAGTTAATTTCTTTGATCGCCCTAAGCGAGAGATACTCCATTTCAACCGGTAAATGACAAGCTTTGCCATAGACCAATCGATATCGGGTGGTGCCGAGAGGTGTCTTAAAAGCAGTTCCAAGTGCCCATAAAGTGTCATCCAATTTTTGTGACCAATCTTTCCTTGACCTGTTGACTACCTTCTCTAAAATGCGCTTGATCCGACGATTGGAGACTTCAACTTGGCCACTAGTCTCG
Organism: Beta lomatogona; assembly: GCA_947646795.1. Classification (NCBI taxonomy): domain Eukaryota; kingdom Viridiplantae; phylum Streptophyta; class Magnoliopsida; order Caryophyllales; family Amaranthaceae; genus Beta; species Beta lomatogona. Next base: position 62,588 of record CANSNZ010000553.1, read on the forward strand.
AGGGTGATATGCCAAGCCAACCTTATGAGTAACTCCATATTTCTTCGTAAAGCTTGGAAGGTTCTCGATGAAAATGAGACCCCCATCACCGATCAAGACTCTCGGGACTCCGAAACGAGGAAAAATAATCTTCTTGAAGAGTTTCATGACCACCTTAGAATCATTAGTAGGGGAAGCCACAGCTTCAACCCACTTAGTCACATAATCCACAGTTACCAAAATATACCTGTTCCCACAAGAAGAAGGGAAAAGTCCCATGAAATCAATTCCCCACACATCAAAGGGCTCAATCTCCAAAATTCCCATCTGTGGCATCTCCTGTCTCTTTGAAATATTTCCCGTTCTTTGACACTCATTACAAGAGAGGCAAAAAGCACGGGCATCTTTGAAGATAGTAGGCCAGTAGAACCCACTCTGGAGAACTCTATAAGCGGTGGCCTGTGAGCCAAGATGCCCACTACAAGGCATACTATGACAGTGTTGTAGGATTCTAGCTATCTCCCAATCGGCAACACATCGTCTGAACAGGCCATTGGAACACTTCTTGTATAGAAGTGGGTCTTCCCAATAGTAATGCTTAGCATCATGATAAAACTTCTTGCGTTGTTGGTACGTCAAATCTGGAGGAGGAGAACCACCAACACAATAGTTAGCAAAATCAACATACCATGGAGATTGAATAGATACAGCAAAAAGATGATCAGCAGGAAAAGAATCATCTATGGGGCCATCAGCACTGGACTCAAATCTCAATATGGAGAGATGATCTGCAACAACATTCTCAGCACCCTTCTTATCACGGATCTCCAAATCAAACTCTTGTAATAAGAGTATCCAACGAATAAGTCGTGGCTTGGCTTCCTTCTTAGCCAGCAGATACTTCAGTGCAGCATGATCGGTGTGGACAATAACTTTCGAACCTATGAGGTAGGTTCGAAACTTGTCAAGAGCATATACAATGGCCAATAACTCCTTCTCTGTAGTAGCATAGTTGACCTGAGCTTCATCTAATGTCTTGCTGGCATAGTAAATAGCATGGAGGGTCTTGTTCTTCCGTTGGCCAAGTACAGCACCCACTGCATAATCACTAGCATCACACATGATCTCGAAGGGAAGACTCCAATCTGGAGGTTGTATGATAGGGGCAGTGATCAATGCTTCCTTAATCCTATCAAAAGACTCCACACAAGCGTCAGTAAAATCAAAGGTGGCATCCTTGAGCAACAATTGAGTAAGGGGTTTCGCAATTTTGGAGAAATCTTTTATGAATTAACCTGCGATAAAACCCCGCATGACCCAGAAAACTCCTCACTCCCTTGACATTCACAGGAGGAGGAAGTTTCTCAATCACCTCAATTTTTGCCCGATCAACTTGGATGCCACGTTCAGAAACAAGATGACCAAGTACCACTCCCTCATGGACCATGAAATGACATTTTTCCCAGTTTAAAACCAAATTAACATCAGTACAACGTCTCAGTACTCTAGAAAGATTATGCAAACACACATCAAAGTCAGACCCATAGACACTGAAATCATCCATAAATACCTCCATGATATTCTCAATGAGATCAGAAAAAATGGCCATCATACATCTTTGAAATGTGGCAGGGGCGTTACACAAGCCAAAAGGCATTCGGCGGTAAGCAAAGGTGCCATAAGGACATGTGAACATCGTCTTCTCCTGATCTTCTAGGTGAATGGGAATCTGAAAGATACCTGAATATCCATCCAAATAACAGAAAAAGTTATGTTTTGCTAATCTTTCTAACATCTGGTCAATAAAAGGGAGGGGGAAGTGATCTTTCAAGGTGGCTATGTTTAATCTACGATAGTCAATACACATCCGCCAACCTGTAACAGTACGAGTAGGAATTAGTTCATCACTATCGTTCTTAATAAAAGTAGTCCCCCCCTTTTTAGGAACAACTTGAACCGGGCTCACCCACTTAGAATCTGAGATGGGATAGATGATGCCCGCGTCAAGCAGTTTCATTATTTCCTTCTTCACTACCTCTTGCATATTAGGATTCAAACGTCTTTGGGGTTGTATGCAAGGGCGGTGATTTTCTTCCAAATTTATTCTATGCATACAAAAATCAGGACTAATACCCTTTAGATCATCAATACTATACCCAATAGCCTTTTTGTGCACGCGAAGCACTATAAGAAGTTGTGAAAGCTGGCTATCTGTGAGTTTAGTACTAACAATCCAAGGGGCATTCCTCATTATCATCAAGAAATGCATATTTGAGGTGAGAAGGTAAAGGTTTAAGTTCTAACTTCTTTACCCGTGGCTCGAAGTAGAGCAAACAGTCTCCATTACCTCACATTCGATCGCCTCATCAACATTAAGGTCATCCAGTTCAAGAATTTTCTCCAATGGGTCATCTGGCAGAAATTGGTGATAATCACCTCCCGAGTTCTCTTCCAGTACAGCAATCCTGCAGCATGTGTGCTCAAGCATAGGAGACTTAATAGCATTGGTTAGTTTGAAAGTAATAGTATCATCACCAACACTTAAAGTCAAAGAGCCGGACTTAACATCAATCACAAGACCTAGGCGGTACACAAGAAAGGCCTACCTAAAATAATGGGGATCTCGACTATCCTCCTCCATATCCAAGACTACAAAGTCTACGGGAATATAGAATTTTCCAACCCCGACAGGAACATCCTCTAAAATACCCAAAGGATATTTCACGGAACGATCCGCCATCCGCAAAGTAATCTGGGTGCACTTTAAAACTCCCAAGTTCGGTTTATTACGGATAGATAGAGGCATAACGGATACACTAGCTCCTAGATCACATAAAGCCTTATCTATAAACAATGCACCTACATGACATGGGATGGAAAAACTACCAGGATCCTTTAATTTTGGAGGGATTTTGTTTTGCAAAACAGCACTACACTCTTCAGTTAGAGCAACTCTATCTAGACCACCAAAATCCTTTTTCTTAGTAATCATGTCTTTCAAAAATTTGGCATAAACAGGCACTTGAGAAATTAAATCGGTAAAAGGAACTGTTACCTCAAGATTCTTGACCATTGACATGAACTTACCAAGCTGTTGATCAACCTTGGATTTTTGCATCCTGTGAGGGAAAGGTAGTGGTGGTGCGGGAGAGTCGTAACCTTCTCCTTTTGCTTCTTTGCTTCATCTACTTTCTCTTGCTCAACTTCGACTTTTGAGCTATCTTCATCATCCTTTTCATCCACTACATCATTGTTGTCGGGAGGTGGCAAATCATCGGTAGGCATAAGTGGAGCATCATATTGTGTTCCACTTGAAGCGTGACAAAGATTAGCGAGTCTCTTTGGGAATTGGTTGCCCCGGCAAATGACCTGGTTGCCTCTCGCACATTATTTCCGGCCACCCGAGCAAGTTGAGTCTCCAAATGCTTTGTAGTATTCTTCAGCTCTTTGATGCTCTCCTCGTGATTTTTCTCGCATAGAAACAATCATTTTCATTAGATCGAGACATAGTAGGCTCTTGAGAGCCGGCACTCGAGGAGTTTTGCTGCCGATAGCCTTGGTGTGAAGGCCTATTGAAACCGGGAGGGGGATTCCGAGGAGCCCCTTGATAATATTGTTGTCTAGCAGCATGTGGTGGTGGGTTTTGATGTGGTGGCATAGGTTGAGGGTTCGAACATTATTGTTTTTGTAGGAGAAATTAGGATGATCCCTCCAACCCGGGTTGAATGTGTTAGAGTAGGGGTTATGTGGATGTCTCTGCTGAAAAGCATTTGCATGCTCCATCTGATTCAGATCAGGTTGACTGTAGCAACAATCATGACCAAAGTGGCCTTGAACACCACACACCTCACAGAAAGAAGAGGTAATAGGAGCCATAGAAGACATAGCATTAATATTCATAGGAGGAGTACTAGGCTGCGAAGATTTCAAGTGAGTCCATCTTCATGCTCAACTGGGCAACTTGTGCAGACAACGGGGAATATGCATCAGCATCCAACTTTTTCTTTGTAATAGTCCTGGAAGAACTATGATCATTTGCTGCTAAGTTGGCCAAAAAACTGTACCCCTCATCTACCTCCTTATCTAGGAAAACACCCCGCGAGATGAATCGATTATACTCTTGATATGGGGTTGTAGACCATCGTAGAATGCCTCGAGTGATGAACCACTTATCTAGATTGTGGTGTGGGCATTCTCTCTCGAAGGTCCTTGAACCTATTCAATGCTTCCTTCAGTGTCTCATCGGGTTCCTATTGGAAGGTAGCAAGCTTGTGCTCGATTTCGCAGTCTTGGTAGGAGGGTAGTACTCTTTCGAGAATGCTTCGAAATAGCACTCCACTCGGTTTCATTAACATCGTTCAGCCATTTACGTGCCTTGTCCCGTAGTGAGAATTCGAAGACCATGACCTTCAATCGATCGGGAGTGACCCCTTGGTGCTTAACGGTATGACAAAGTTGTTGAAACCGTTGTAAATGATTTGCGGGGTCTTGAGATGGGTGCCCTCCAAACCGGTTCCGTTGGATCATATTGATGAGGGCAGGTTTGATCTCAAAATTGGCCGCTTGAATGCTCGGGCATAGTAGGCCCTGTGGAAATACCACCGGGAGAAGGTACCCCATTAGATTTCAATGACTTAGGAGGCATGATTGGCTCGAAGGACCTTCGTGGATTTTCCTTGGTTAGCAGATGCTTTTTTCTTCTTTTGTTGCTTTTTGAGTTGCCGGATGGTTTTCTCAAGATCGGGATCGCTTGAAGCCGGAGTACCTGTTCTCTTAGACACGGGCATAAAAGAAACAAAGAAAAATATCTTTGTGAGATGGTCTCAATTGGAACTTGAAGTTCCAATGAGACAAAGAGCAATAGTTCAAATAATTAATCGAAAGCTATAGAAACTAGCCGTCTCCCCGGCAACGGCGCCAAAAACTTGATGATTTTTAAAATATACCGCAAGTGCACGGTGTCTGTTTAGCAGAAACTGGCAAATACGGGTCGATCCACAGGGAGAGGAGTTCTACAGATTTAAGTTCAATTATCTAACTACTTCAAGAGAGGAAATTGATTGAGGAATTAATAACTAAACTAGAATAAACTATAACACAAAAAGATGGAAGTTTATCAATTAATTAAAAACCTAGGGCAATCGATCGGTCCACCATGCTTATACCAATTTAATCACTACAATATAGTTCGACAATACTTGGATTGAGGTTCGAATAAATAAAGTATTTCGTTAATCCTTGGTCAGGCATTAACAACTCTTAGATTAACATATGCCAGTACGGTCGCTCAACATAATCAAATCTACCTATTGTAACAAGCCTCTAATGAATACGATCTTTCGATTCTAATTCTTATTAGCTAAACATAACTCATGATATTGCGCAATTACATGAATTAAACAGGTATAACAAATCAATAGGAATTATTCTAATTCAATCCAAATAATGAAGAACTTTAAACCACAATAAAAAAAGGTATAAACATGGCTTCCCTCTCTAAGCCCTAGAAAAAGTCTACTCACTCATGATAATAGTAAAATCAATAAACATAATCAAAGTAAAAGAATTCATTAAGTTAAACAAAGTAAAGAGAAATACCGAATGATTCAAGAACAATGAAAACCAAAATCGATGATCTTTATAATCTTCAAGAGCAAGAGTTAATACAAAACTAGAGAGAGAAACTCATTGTTTAGCCCTAAAAACGTAGATAATAAGATCCCCAATTGGAATTACCAAAAACCTATTTATACTTTTCTTACAAAACCGGCTAAAAAAACAAATAAAACCGTCCCGAGAAAACCGCCCGGTCGGGTGGCGGTGTTTAAGAACTACGACTAAGAAGCAAAATTCGCCCGGTCAACCGGGCAGATCCGCCCGGTCGGGCGCGTAAACGGATTTCTTCTCTCTCTCGCCCGGTTGACCGGGTGAACAAAACTCAGCTGCTGGAGAGCCTTTGTGGCTCGCCCGGTCGGGCAAAACCGCCCGGTCAACCGGGCGAGAGTGTTTTTCGCTCATTTTTGATGTAATCTCATCCGAATCACTTGTGCAATCTCTCGGATCTTCTATGGGCTATAAGTGGACCGTTGGACTTCCGTTCTGCAGCTCAAATGAGGGCGCTAAACGCTTAATCTGCACAAAAACATCTAACACACGGAAACAAGTCCAAACATATCAAATAGCTCAAGAATCGAGCTCCAATGAGCTCAAATCAACTATCAAAGCTAAAGGAGTAGAGCTAAATAATCTATATAAAATAGATACATCAGGAAGCTATGGCACAATGGCCTAGCTACCACACACAATCTCCACCGGCAGGCCGGGCATTAGTCTTATTGATGAATGCCCAATTTGCCTACATGAAGCGGAAGATCGTCAACACCTTTTTTGGTCTTGCCCTTTAGCTTGCGAAGCGTGGAGTATAAGTCTCTTGAATACTCAACCTTCCGTTACAACCCCTACGGATTTCAACACTTGGCTTCTACTTTGTTTTACGAAATTTCGGCTAGCAGCGGGCAAGGATGGAGATCACCTCTCGATTTTTATTGGTACTCCATGGGCAATTTGGCGGACCCGCAATGAACAAATATTCATACATGTCAGGGCAACGTCTTCTATTATCACCATCAATTTGCAAGAAAGTGGGAAACAACACTCAAGTTTTGTCCAAGACACCACTCAAATTCCTCGACTATCGTCGGATCCAACTACTCCTCCTGGTTTCCATATTGCAAATATTGAAGGCCATCTCTATGGAAGCCCAATGATAACATTGCAACTGGATGGGTCGTGGGACAAAAACACAAAGATGGGAGGAGCTGCCTGGCACATGTACCCTCCTTGGCCTGGTATTCTTCGCCAACAAGGGGTCTTCTTTTATGCTTGCTCTGCCTTGTTAACCGAAGCCAAGGCATGTAGCCTTGCTTTACAATGGGCGAAAGAAGCAGGTCTAACACAAGTCCGCCTCCTCACGGACTCCTCAATTCTGGTTCAATCTTTGAAAACTCACAAGGTCACGGACATCACAGTTAAGTGGACAACCTTCCATATTAGAACCTTGGCACAGAGCTTTGAATGTTGTCGTGTTCTCAAAGTGCACAGGAACCAAGTGGAAGCGGCTCACAATCTCGGTCGATGGTGTAAGATTAATTGTAGGGATTTACATTATGTCGTTTAAGTTTGTTTTGTGTTGTTCCTTGTACGTTTTCTCGACGTAAAAAAAAATAAAAAATTTAAAAAAATCTACTTATACTCCAACTGGATCCACATGGTCCAAAAATTAATTCCTTAACCATACATGTCCACTGAATAAGTCAAATTTGGCCTCACGGTAAATATTTGGCCTTATTACAATTGATCAGCCCCACTAGAGGCTCTTTGGGGGTGAAGTTTCTCTTACCATTCCCCATCACTCCTAACGAGTTTGACTTACAAAGCTGAAGTTAGTTATATCGATAATATTTCAAATTTGTCGCCTCAGATCTTGTAAGTTAAAAACACGTTGTAATTGTTATTTTGTAGTTCATTTATAACATAAAAGGTAGATTAAACCCCATTACAAATTGTGTGTGTGTTATTCTTGTTATTTTTGAAGTGAAGTTTTTCAAAGAATCATCCTAGCTAGTTGTTCCTTTACCATTCATATCTTATAGATGCATAGATCTAAACTTTATACAGTTCAATACACAGTTTAAAAAAATTGAGGAGATTAGATATGAGAAAGAGAGTAGACAAGAGATTAACATAAACTAGATATTCAACTATAGTAGTTTATTTGTATTTTTTTTTTACGTCAAGGAAACGTACAAGGTAATTTAAGGGAATTTAAGGGAAAGCAATAAACAGAATTTTATGACGCGACATGCATGGGAAAGATCATGAGCAGCTTGCACTTGGCCCCGTGCTAGCTACCTGATTAATGCGACACCACTCGAGCGTTAGTCCCACCACCTTGATATCATTGACCGACCACCTAACGAAGTTATCCAGATGAATAGTATTATCCAGACAAAAGATGAGTATGATCAAATCTGCATAGAGTGTCGCCTTGGTTTAGCCTTGTTTTATCCCCCATCGTAAAGCATTCAAACATACCCGAAGTTCCATCATCAAGGTAGATCCATCGTAGAAACTGCGACTTTGACCCCTTGCATGATAGGTATTGGCTAGAGCGACTACCCATGCGATACTACCCAACGTGTTCTTCTTTTGCCATGATCCATCAGTTTGGATGTAAATTTCAAGAATTCTCTGTACCCTATTCTCCCAGTGTTCGAGATATGAATCCCCAGAGTAGAGGTAGGCTATGTTGGTGCATCATGCGCACCGACATTACGTCGACTGAAAATGTCATGATGTGCCGAAGTCTGATGGATTACTTGTCGCAGTTGCCAGAGAGGGAGAAATGTTCTTTAATGTCTTTGCATTACGTATAGTCCAATTCCCCCAAAGTATGGCAACGAATAAAGGAAGGCGAGGGCCATTGATGAGTCGTATTTTGATATAGGTTTTAGTTGCATTTAGGTTGCATTTTAGGAGCATTTAAATGCATTGTAGTTCATAATTGCATACTATTTCTTAATATGCGAAATATTACTCCTCTTGTGCGTTTTTGGTATTATTTGATGAATTTCAGGTATTGAGAACATATTTAGAGTATTATTGGACAAGCTTGAGTACTTAGGAGCAATTGGAAGTAAGCTACATTGATAAGGATCATTTTAGATGTATTTGAGAGCAAATTGGAGATGAATTGGAGTTGGAATTCATTGAAAGAATTGTGGAAATCGAGTCATGTTCACTCTTTTGTCCATAACTTTTGACTCGATACTGATATTGGGTTGATTCCAGCAGCATTAGAAATTAGGCTTGAAGATCTTTCCAATGCTAGGTTGCACCGCCCAAGATGAGTTGTATTTTGAGAGATATGGGCTTCGCAAGTTGACCCAGTCTGCCAGAAACTTCTTACGCGCGCGCACGCGGTTTTGATAATTTCGGCCATTTAATAATTTATTTGGCTTCCTTATCTTGTAATCTCGGTTTCCTACTAGTATTAGGAGTTATAACTATATATTATAGGTTTTATAATTAGAGAGGATGATTCATGATTCATTACTCATTATTCAAGTAGGACTTCTATTATTTCTCTCTAGCGACATAACAAGGTGAAGCGTGAGTTTTGCTCTTAGTTTAGGAGAATTATTCAAGACATCATTTTTTCATCATCAATTCAAGTATTCTCTTTTATTTTATAATCTTGATTATTAGTTATGTGTTTCTTTATAATTTATTTAGTTCATTTAATTAATATGTGTGAGTAGTTTTCCAATCTAGGGTTAAGTAAGCCCTAGCCATGATTGATGTTTGATTTATTCCTTTAAATCCCCAATTTAGTTGCTTAATTGTTCTTGCTTAATTTATTATGCAATTTTCAATACTAGGTCAGGGATAATTAGTATTGATATCATTCCATTATCTTGATCGCAACGGGAGTTGGATTTTGACGGATTTGAGTATTTTAATTAAGGACATGAAATTCTCCACGGGAGTTGGTAGAATGGATTGTTAGGAAGTTAGAGTGTTGTGTTTAATGTCTATAATTTGCATGATTCCACGGGAGTAGGCTTGATTGCATATTAGGGAAGCCATAGATACTCGGGAGAGGTTTATGGTATCATTTAGGGCGTACTTTTCCTTGTGAACATTTAATTGACTAATTTGGGGTAAGAATATATCTTTACGTTAATTATGCTAGTGGTGATGCTTAATTCTAGGTGTTTTTAGCCCTTGAATTTATTCTCATATTATTAGTTGCATTACATTCATAGTAGTTAGTTGTTCATCGATCGTAATCGTTTGTTACTTGTTTAATTGAATTAAGTCAAGGATAACTGGTGTTTGATACTGTTTGTCTATGTGGGAACGACTCTGACTTACCCTGCTACATAGTTAGAAGGATTAGTTAGGTTAATTATTTTTGTTAGGTGCGCGACACGCCTATCAAATTTTGGCGTTGTTGCCGGGGAAGTAACGGATTAGAATTAGTTTGATTATAGATTAAATAGACTACATTGTGTATATTTTTATTTTCTTTTGTAAATAACTCTTTTTTTTTACTTTTGTAAATTTCTTCCATTTCACTATTCATGGAGTCATTTTATCACTATACTAGGGACAATTCTATTGATAGGGCCAATGGTTATAATTCTTTGGATTTTAATGTTTCTTATTTTGATATGTGTTGGTCCTAATCACGGACATGAACAATGGGATATGTGCCGAGTGATTTATGAGGGTTTAAATGAAGAAAGTAGAGCGGAGTTTGTGTCTATGTCTAATGGACAATTTCTATCCCAATCACCTGATTATTGTTGGGATCTAATCGAGTGGTTGGCTAAGAATAATTATGAGTGGGATAAGTCATTATCTGCTAGACCAGTCCAGGAAAATTCCTCCACCCCTTCACCTCAAAGCTACATTACAACACCTCCATATAGTTCTAATCGTCACTTTACTTTTCATGATATTTCTTTATGTGATGTGACATTAGTAAATGATTTTGACCCCTCTTTCCAATATGATTGTCAATATGCTCGTAGTTATAGTTTCCACCCATATATTTATGATGATGATGATGAGGGTTGGAAAGAACTTGAAAATTATGGGGATGGTTATCAAATTATTGGGAAGATTGATGTGAAGGACGTTCTGAATGAGGAACAACCTTGGTTGTAAATCCTTCATTGAAGGAGTCTATAGATGAGAGTGAGGTTATTCATGAGTCTTTGTCGGGTCCACCAACCGTTTTTGAGTCTCATGTTCCTTTCTCTCGAAAACATGACATTATTCCTTCTTCCCCTATATTATATCCCCCATCGTTCCCTATTCCTCCCAATTTGAATGACTCTTGTGATCATGTAACTGATGTACATTTAGTTTTTATTCCTTTTGAGTCATGTAAAAAGACTAACGATTTTTCTTTTTCTTACTCTTATGAATATAACTTTTCTTCTGATTCTTCTTTTTTTTAGGTTTAATAGATTTTTAGAACTACTTTATTTCGTTTTTCCTTTTCACTCTTACATAATAAGCTCAGAGATGTTTGCAGGGATATATGATAAGCTTCTTAGAGCGTTGAACTGTTCTGCATTAGTCTACTGATCCCACATGGTTATGCAAAACCTAAAATTTGCGCTTCTCATGAGGCAACCCGAGTTTGGCACTATTTTGAGTTTATTTTGATTTTTATTTTATTTCTTCGTTTTTTGTGTGATTCTTGGTGTGATGGTTTATGTGTTCTTAGGTGGAATTTGGAATTGGAAAGAGATTTTGAAAAAAAAAGAAAAAAAGAAACAGTAGCAGCGCAGGCTCGCAGCAGTAAAGACCGCGGGTTGGCCGTGGTCTACATCCTCAAGCCACGAGCTGTCCGTGGGCTTTACTGTTCAACCCAAAACAAAAGACAAAATGAACAGAAGCGGGGCAAGCAGTCACTACCACGTCCAGGCCGTGGGCATCCTCACCCAGCCACGCCTGGCCCGTGGCTTCTCTCGTCCCCTGCGCCGCACAGTACTACCACCGTCACCTATTCTCGACCATCACCGGCTTCAGTAGCCTTCACCACTTCCCCGTCGAGAGCGCTGTCGCGCCCAGTTCTACACCACCGCCCCGTAAACCACGAACTTCTTCTTTGTCCCCTCGTCGCGTCAACCACCAGCGCCACCATCACCTTCACCTTTGTTCATCACGCCCATCACCTCTCTGCTCAGTACCAACCGAGCACAGCAGCCGCCCTACCCCTCTCCTTCTCAATCTTCCCCCTTCTCATTCTTTCCTCAGTTTCTTTTCATTTTTATTCTTTTTATTCTACTTCTTTATTTCTAATTTTTCCACTAAACACCTAATTCTTATGAATTTTGTATTCTGATTTTTTTTTCATCAATGGTTGTTCTAGGTTATTTCAAGTCGGCAACAACAATAGTTCAAGTTGGTCTTCAAGAAGCCGTGCAATAATGTGAATTTTTTTTAAGCTTAATCGACACTTCAATTGGTTTGTGAGCTTTTATATTTTATATTGTTCACTATCTTGATATGACTTTCAATTTTTTGCTTGGATTTCTATTTGAGATGCCATACTTGTTAATTTCTTATGACAACTTTGATTGCTAGATCGTTTTTTGGGAATCATGTGTGTTTTAGTGGTGAATTCTTATGACAGCTTTGATTGCTAGATCGTTTTTTTGGGAATCATGTGTGTTTTAGTGGTGAATTCTGGATCTTGGTGGGCCATATTTGGTGTTCGGTCATTGTTGGGGTGCATTCTGGTTCCTTCTCTAATCTTGTTTTCTTGCAGTGAGGACACTGCAGATTTTAGCTTGGGAGAGGAATATTCTATCCTTTTATTGCTTTCTAGTGTAGATTTTACTGCTTATGTAGGATGTTGCACGGTTTGTACTACTTACTAGGAGTGGGAGTTTACGTGTAACCCAAAAAATTGTATTGCTTTCTTAGTTGCATCAGCATATTAGATTTCATCTCATTTTAGTTGATTTTATCTCATTTTAGTTGCATCTATGGGACTATTGCTAGCACTATTTGGGAACCTAGTTGATATTTATACTACAGTCTTAAGCGTAATTCATCCCATTCATGATTCTTCGTAGCATGATTGTATCGCGATTGATTGCTTGTGGTAAGATTGGTTGATCTCTCTTTGGCTTGATTTAACCTTACTGTCTAGACATCTTAACCCACGTGAGCTTTTGTGCCTATAAACTGACGTATCTATGTCAGTTATGTTCTTTCATGTGTGATTAGTTCCTCATTTGTTGCATGGACCTTGACTTTGACTTGGTACTCTTTGACACTTGACTTTATAAACATTTGGATATGATTGAGGCGTTCTTTTCAGTGTTCTGAATTTCCGGAGATATTTTCTTTTCATATATATTATCCTTTCTCTAGCCCCGCTGAGCCTTTCCTGACTTTGTTATGAATTAATACTACATTACAAGCCTTAAGCCTTTTATGATTTCTCTACTAGGCCTTGCTAAGTGGAGTAGCATTAAAGTTTATGTTCAGAGCTTGTATTTGTGGTTTGGCGGTAATTATTGGAAGAAATTTTGTTGAAAGAAAGTTACTCGAAATAGTGTGAAAGTGCAAAATGAAAAGAATGATGAAATAGTGAAAAATAATTCTGAAAAATGAAAAAAAAGGATTGAATAAAAGGTGAATGATGGGCCCCTTACTCTATTACCTTCCTCGGAGTCAGGTAATAGAACGGGGAAGATAGCAACAGTAGCTCCAGGAGCTACAAGATAGAAAAGGGCCCCTTACTCTATTACCGAAGGAATTGGTTGGAGTTGGTAAAGATGGGTATTACTATGTTGATTTAATGGTAATGTGTTGTTGAACTTCTAGTAGAAGTTTTTATGACATTTGCATATAATGGCCATAGATGTTAAAGTGTTGTTTTCTCCACTAGTTGGCTTTTAACACCACATTTCCAAAAATATTTCCTACCCATAACCTTAGCACCATTACAGCCCTTGAAAGTCCTCATGATCTTTTTGCGTTATAATTCCGAGTGGAAAGTGAGTCGCTAGTCAAAGTTAAAGTGTAAATGTTTCATTTGAGTCGACATAGTTTAATTGAGTGACATTGATTATGTCATAAACCCATGAAAGTATGAGTACACATGACTAAAGTGAGGTCTCTCAGGTTTGGTTGAGTCTAGCTTGGGGGAGATGGTATGTGGTATGCTAGGAGAGTCGATTGCATTACATGACGTGCTATGCGGCTTTGCTTAAGCATGGTTCGATGCTTGGTTCGTGTAGTAAATGTAACTCCCGTGTTCTCAATTGTGTGCTTGGCCATCTCGTAGTCCCATTTTGTAAGTTGTCTTTCTTTTCCAATGTCTATGTCTAATTGCTTGAGGACAAGCAATGGTTTGGCTTTGGGGAGCTTGATGAGTCGTATTTTGATATAGGTTTTAGTTGCATTTACGTTGCATTTTAGGAGCATTTAGATGCATTATGGTTCATAATTGCATACTATTTCTTAATCCGCGAAATATTACTCCTCTTGTGTGTTTTTGGTACTATTTGATGAATTTCAGGTATTGAGAACATAATTGGAGTATTATTGGAAAAGCTTGAGTACTTCGGAGCAATTGGAAGTAAGCTACATTGATAAGGATCATTTTAGATGTATTTGAGAGCAAATTGGAGATGAATTGGAGTTGGAATTCATTGAAAGAATTGTGGAAATCGAGTCATGTTCACTCTTTTGTCCATAACTTTTGACTCGATGCTGATATTGGGTTGATTCCAGCAGCATTAGAAATTAGGCTTGAAGATCTTTCCAATGCTAGGTTGCACGGCCCAAGACGAGTTGTATTTTGAGAGATATGGGCTTCGCAAGTTGACCCAGTCTGCCAGAAACTTCTTACGCGCGCGCACGCGGTTTTGATAATTTCGGCCATTTAATTATTTATTTGGCTTCCTTATCTTGTAATCTCGGTTTCCCACTAGTATTAGGAGTTATAACTATATATTATAGGTTTTCTAATTAGAAGAGGATGATTCATGATTCATTACTCATTATTCAAGTAGGACTTCTATTATTTCTCTCTAGCGACATAACAAGGTGAAGCGCGAGTTTTGCTCTTAGTTTTGGAGAATTATTCAAGACATCATTTTTTCATCATCAATTCAAGTATTCTATTTTATTTTATAATTTGATTATTAGTTATGTGTTTCTTTATATTTTATTTAGTTCATTTAATTAATATGTGTGAGTAGTTTTCCAATCTAGGGTTAAGTAAACCCTAGCCATGATTGATGTTTGATTTATTCCTTTAAATCCCCAATTTAGTTGCTTAATTGTTCTTGCTTAATTTATTGTGCAATTTTCAATACTAGATCAGGGATAATTAGTATTGGTATCATTCCATTATCTTGATCGCAACGGGAGTTGGATTTCGACGGATTTGAGTATTTTAATTAAGGACATGAAATTCTCCACGGGAGTAGGTAGAATGGATTGTTAGGAAGTTAGAGTGTTGTGTTTAATGTCTTTAATTTGCATGATTCCACGGGAGTAGGCTTGATTGCATATTAGTGAAGCCATAGATACTCGGGAGAGGTTTATGGCATTATTTAGGGCGTACTTTTCCTTGTGAACATTTAATTGACTGATTTTGGGTAGGAATTTGTCTTTACGTTAATTATGCCAGTGGTGATGCTTAATTCTAGGTGTTTTTAGCCCTTGAATTTATTCTCATATCATTAGTTGCATTACATTCATAGTAGTTAGTTGTTCATCGATCGTAATCGTTTGTCTCTCGTGGGATCGACTCGACTTACCCTACTACATAGTTAGAAAGATTAGTTAGGTTAATTATTTTGGTTAGGTGCGCGACACGCCTATCAGCCATCAGGGCCATCCTCTTTTCGAAAATGCATAAGCCAAACTATGATCCATTTTTTGAGAGAAATGGAATCATTGTGTGTGGAAATGATGCCAAGAGGGTAATCTACCCAAGCGCTAGCAGCGTAAGTACACATTCTAAACAGATGTTGAGAACCTTCCGGGTGACTTGAACACAAATGACATGTATCGGAAGAGGTGAAGCTTCGCTGACAGAGATTGGCCATAACAGCAAGGCTATTATGCCAGATTTTCCATATGAAGTGTTTCCATTATGGCATGATGTTTCCCCCTAGAGGAAACCAAAAAACATGCGGTCTTAGGATGTTGTCATGCTATTGATATAATTTTGAAGAAGAACACAAGTATATAACTGATTGCGTGGTATATTCACTGGAGGGGTGTGAGCGCCATTATTGGTTATCCAGCTGAGAAGTGACGATTGAAAGTTCCATGCCTGTAATTTGTCGGACAAATTCCGGCGGGAACAGACTCCTAAGTTTGAGAGAGTCCCATCCTTGTTTTTGTGGTAAAAGGAGATTAGCCACTTCAATGGTAGCTATCACCCGTAGAGAGATGTCGTCTCGACATTCGAGAATGGCGGCATTCATCTGTCGATGCTTGGAGGTGATTATGTGATATCCATTCCCCACCTATTTCTAGGGTTGCCGCAATGTGTGGTCTGCACGCAAAAGAACTTGCAAACCCCAAGAGGTTCCAAACATGGCTGGCTAGGGTATGAACTGATTGGATCCTGTGCAGATCTTTTCCCTAAAATAACCCGTGAGACAAGCAACTGGGGATTGGTTAAAAATAGCAGTGCTACGTACCCTAAGCCGCCAATCCTTTAGGAAGATGCAGTATTTTCTTGCGACGCCAAGCAATACCCTTTGAATTGTCATTAGCCCAGAAGAAACACGCAATAAGGGCATCAATCTTGTTGGTAACCGCAATGGGGATACGAAAATTAGCCAGAATGTGGCTAACTAAAGTAATAAGCACAGACTTTTATGAGAACCAGCTTACTGGGTTGGGAAATCTGCTTATCGCTCCAGTCTGATATACGTGTCGAAATCTTATCCAGTAGAAAGGTGAAATGAGTCACTTTTATATCCTGCATGTCTATAGAGACCCGAATTTGTGCCAAGATTGGACGCAGTGGACATGTCAAGGATATTGGTGTATGGCGTCTTTTGGTCGATTTAGACATTAGGGCTAAACTTGATGAAATACTTTTGCAGATTAATGATTTATCTTGATATATTGCAAAACCTGGTGAGCAGCGTGGTCACCTCATCGCATGCCTCAGGGGAAGCTTTGAAAAAGTGCATAGCATCATCCGCGAAGAACAAGTGTGAGATGCTAACTCCACCCCTATGGGGCATGTTCCCATCCAGAAGCCGAATATCAGTGGCTAAACTAGTCATTCGAGACAAGATATCCATTCAGAAAAGGAACAGATAGGAAGGTAGGGGATCTCCTTAATGTAAACCACACTTTAGCTGAATGGTCTCTCGTTGTTACTCCATTGACTAGGACTCGATACGATACGGATTGAGACGCACCGGTAAATCAATTGCATCCAATGTAGTGGAAACCATAAAAAGTTAAGATTTTGCGAAGGAAAAGCCGGTTAACACGGTCATAAGCCTCATTCATGTCTAGTTTCGGGACCGCCAAGTGGCCAGAACCTTGCCGTTGTTTGTTAATTCGATGGACCAGTTCATGATTCATTAGAATATTGTCATCCATGTGTCTGCGAGGAACAAACGCGTTCTGGAAATCTGAAATTAGTCCTGGTAGTAGAGGCTTGAGTCGGGTGACCATACATTTTGCCGCACACTTGTAGATTGTATTACACAGGCTAATTGGACGGAACTGACCAACCTTCACAGGGGCATTAACCTTGGGAATAAGCACGACAAGTGTGCAATTCCATTCCTTTAAAATGCGACCTAAGATAAGGAAGTGATTCACAGCCGTAACGAAGGAAGTACCAATCGTACCCCAGTGAACTTTAAAATGTTCAGCAGAACATCCATCCAACCCCGGCGACTTGATATTACCTATAGCAAACATGGCCTGCCAGATCTCCTCACCCAAGAAGCTGGAAATCAGAGCTTGACATTGGATGTCTGATAGTTGGGGAAGGTGAAGTTCTCTCAAAACAAGATCAATTTCTTCAGAAGTCAAGTGCTCATATAAGGAACGAAAGTTGTCAAGAATGATGGAGCTAATGTGTTGTTGCTTGTCAATCCATTGGCCACTAGCGTCTTGAAGCAAATACATGTGGTTCAATTTCAATCGTTTACGCATACATTGGAAGAAGTAGCGAGAAAGGAGATCCCCTTCTTTAATGCGATTATGCTTGACCCTTTGGGACCAGTACGCAAAGCTTAGCTTAGTATCGTTGAGGAGTGTTCTCGTTGTTGCATAAAGGCATTATTACCATGGCCCAAGGTTCGAATATCTTTGCTGGAAAGTTGTAGCTTGATGGTAATCAAGATGCTTCCAATTGATCTCGTTAAACAACCGCTTATCAAGCCACCATCTTTTAAACTGATTGTGGATTATATCCAGGCGACGGGAATGGGTATACATGGGGGAACCCTGTATGTTTAAGCGCCACACATCCTCAATAATTGCAAGAATTTGGGGCTGTTGAAGGCACCAATTCTCTAATTAATACGGTCGATGTTTGGAGGGCCTAGGTAGCTCAGTATGTAGCAAGATTGCAACATGGTCTGTATGTAATATAGGAAGGTTATGAATGATAGTAGAGGGAAATTCTACCAATTACCAAGTTTTGGTGGCATAAGCTCGATCCAATCTTTCCATAATGAGATCATTCGCGTTTCTAATGTTATTCCACCTGAAGTCGTGAAGCGTGGCCAAAAAAGATGGAATATCTTGTAACCTGAGATCGTGTTTCCATTTAGTAAAGGCTTCCCACTCTCTAATTAGAGGTGAACCACCTAACTTGTCACTGTACATGTCAACTTGATTTATATCACCAATAATCAGATATTTATTGTAGGAAGAAAGTAACGAATGTAATTCTGCCATAGAGGGGCACGAAGGTGAATCTGGGACTCACCATACAGGAAAAGCAGGTGCCAAGTGTTACCATTCACATCAACAAGCTTACAAAAGACAAAATGTTCTGAGCTACCAACTACACTAACTACAAAAGGAGTCCAACAAAAAACCACCAATCCTCCTTTTAAGCCTACAACATCTACGCTTACTAACTGAGAGGGACTAGTATTACACTAAGCAATTTCTTTGTGTTAGTGCATAGGGTAAATAGAAACTTCAGATTCTTTTTAGTATAAGCTTCAAGTTGTTCTTCGGGTAAGGTTTGGGTAGAGCCTGTGAGGTATATATTAGACTTATACACCATACTTTACCTGGGATCATCAAGTCCCATAAATTTACTAGACTGAGAGATCTAAAAAACAAAAACTATGAGTCTGTTCTTTCCACCTTATATATTTTCAGTCTTTAAAAGAAAAAAAAATAAGTTCAGATAAGTTCCAATTAGGACTAATAAGTTCTAATAAGTTTACTCCAACAAGAATAAGCAAAACTAAGATTTAACACTCACAAATAAGATCAAATAAGTTTTAGATAGGGTCTAAAAAGGTTTAATAAGCTTATATAAGGTCTAATAAGTCAAGACAAGTTAATTTGTGTTAAGATAAGCAAACATAAGTTAAAAATAGCGGATCCTACGTCTACCTAATCCATACTCCCAAGTCCCAATGATTTAATTTGTTAATTTTTAGTTGTTTTAATTTGATGGATTGCATTGATCAATGAAAAATGTTGACCATTAATATCTTTAAATATATAAAAGTAATTTTATCTAAAAAATTATTATTTTTAAAATATTCATTCAAGCGAACTTCAAGGATTATAATAATAACATATGCGTTCACAAAATTAAAGTAAAACAACTCAGAAAAGGAAGGGAGCGTATTTTTAATTTCTTCCTAATTAAAAAAAGGGAGGGACTAGTGGATTAAAGCTCTGTTCTTTAAGGGAAATTTCAGTTCAGTTAAGTTAGTTTTTCTCACAATTCCAAATCAATTATGTTCAATTCATTTCAGTTCAGTTCAGCTCACTTCAATTCATTATAATTCAATTCAAATCACTTTATGCTCTGTTTGGATTCTAAGCTTTCATTTTAAATACAGAAATTGGATCAAATCTTGTGTTTGGATGACATAGAATTTCGAATATGGAATTTGGCCAAATTCTAGCACATATGAAAATAGCCCATAAAATATAGAAATTGAAAGGACATCTCAATTCATGGTATTTGGAATTTCAACCTCATGGGCCTTACCCCTCACCACCCCAACTCTCTTGATCTTAATCCATCAAAACTCACTGACTCTCTTCGTACTCCATCATCATCATCATAATCATCAATAACAACACTTCAACTTTTAAGCCCACTTGCTCTCTCCTATGGCAAGCCCATTTCTCTTTTAAATATATCTCCTCCATTAGTAGTTTACTACCATATTCTCCAGCAAGGCACACAAAGCTATTATTATTGTTATTGTGATTTTTTATTTTATTTTGGAAATGAACTTCAAAAGGCTTGCAAAATATGGTTTTGAAATTATGGATTTAAGATTTTTAATTTATCCCAAACAAGATATTTGAAATTGAATTCAAGGATTTCAATTTCTAGATTTCAAATGGAGCAATTGAAATGAAAATTATTATTCCCAAACACAACCTCAGTTTAATTCAATTCAGCCCAAAAGAACAGGGCCTAAGTGGAGTGGGTGGATGCCAAGCTGTAGCTAGGCGATGCAAGTGCGATTTTTTTTATAAATAAAAATATCAAAGATAACGGTTATAGGCAAAACCAGTTATCGATCCCCCATTATTTGAAAAGATAACAGTTGAGTGAGGGAGGGGTTATCTTTGGCTTTTAACAAAAATAACATTTATTTAAGATAGGTGTTATGTTTGCCTTTTTTAAAAAAATTAGAAAAATAGCAAACATAACAGGTATTTTTGGAAGGCGTTTTCAAGTGGGTATAACAGTTGTAATAAAGAAGTGTTATGTTTGCTCTCTTAAACATAACACTTTCACCAGGTGTTATCTTTACTTTACACTACGTTGATTCTCCCAACCGATAATACAATCGTATTATTCAAATCCCTCATAATTAAGCATGTGAATCTTTTATTATAAGAGTTGAATCATACTCATAAGTCATAATATCTATTAGTCAATCACAAACTATATATATTTATATACAGGTGACAATAATTCGAAGGTTATAAAATAACATATATAAATATTTTTTTCGAATATATAGTAACTTGAATCTTGTATTATATAGGTATCCCTTGGTGAGTTGGGGTATCAATGATTCAATGGAGCGGAAATATAACAACATATGAGCAAATTGAAAATAGAGAAAAGAGATATAATGAGAAATGCTAATGCCCTGTTCGATCAACATCAGCTTCTTAGGTATCGGATATAGGTGGGCATGATACAAAAGAAAAAGCATGTTCAGCAAGGTAACATTTTTGGTAGAGGTTATAGGAGTAGAGGTTGTGCAGTGGTTTCCAAACGTTACGAAAGCTGACGTTCCATCTTGGCGATGTAGTAGTTCAAATACAAGTACGTAATACAAAAAATTGTATGTGCATAACATTACGAGCGGCAAATAAATTCACATTTCTTCTTTTTTTTAATCATCTTTTAAGCAAAAATAAGTTGAAGAGAATATAAGCTTAATGTTATTGGCTTTTTTACATATTTCTCCACTTCAGTGTTTTATTCAAATGAAGTTGCAACAATAACCATGATGAACACTACTATAACCGTATTTTTTTTAAATAATTTGATCTCTTTACATTTTTCTTTTTCTCCTTGCCCCAATCTTTTTTCAATCTCTTTCACTTTCAAAAATAACTTGCTAAAAATTTCCCCATAACTAATTTTAAATTCATTGTTGACCTTAAGTTTTGAAGATGACATATAACAAAGATAAACTTATTTGGAATAATATTTTTCAAGTGTTGTTGTTAGTGAAACAGGTTTATCATGCATGGACTTTGAATAAACCAAGAGGAGTTGGATTCAAGAAGACTTGATGAAGCCGTTGGAGTGAAGTTTTCAAGATCATTAAGATGTTCCTAGGAACTTCTCTAAGAAACACGCAACAACCTGGAAAAAGTGGTTATTCCCTAAGTTTGGGAACAAAGCAATTTGTAAGCTTTGGGAACAATAGCTCAATATAGAAATTGTTATTTGGCACTATGCATAAAAGAATGTATTGTATTCCATGTTTTAATGATACCAAATACATAGGTTATTGTATAGTTTTTATTTTGAAAAATATAAAATCCAAAAAATATTGTCATGTTTATTTTTATATATCTTGTGGAGAAAGATTAATTATTTAACCTAGTCAAGATATTATTATTTATGCACTTTTGAATTTTATTATATGATATGTTTCATAGAGCTCTAGTAACTTATAATCTTTTGTATAAAAAGATTCGTAGGTTATTAGATCTTGTTGTTGTTGCTTTGTTATGGAGTGTAGGTTGAAATATCCGTGCCTACAAAGAAGGGAAATGAGCGAGATTTACTCAACTGCTTGCTGGAAGTATGCGCACAACGGCTAGTGGAAGGTGGTTAATACCCGTCGCAAAAACATGGAATTAGTGCAGCGAGTTATGGGCCATGATCCCTAAATCTCGGCAAGTACACAGCGTGGAGTGAAGAACACAAAGCTGCAGCAACTATTTAAAGAGGAATAATTACTTGTAGAAAACTTACGACTTTCTAGAGCAAGGAATAAGCAGTTTATCTTCTACTTAGAAAGTTTTTTGTAATTTTCCTCTCATATTCAACAACATATTATTGTAATATTCGTAGTATTTGGGTGAGAGAAAAATCTGAGAATATCCTTGTAATCAAGAAAGAGAAAGAAAGAGAGAAAAGAGAAAAGTTCGAGTAAAGTCAAGTGAGTGTCATCAGTTCAGGAGGAACTTAGTGACTGGGAACAAGTTTCTAGAGGAACAGAGAAGGGTCCAGTAATAAGTTGTAAGAGAGTCTTTTGGCCTATTATAATCAGAGAGGTATTGAGTCAAAATGCCTTGCGGTTAAGGTTTTTCTTCCTATTGGGCCTAAGAAGTTTTCCTTGTAAAAATCTTATGTGATTTTTCTCTTTCGCTCTAAGTTATTTCTATTCCGCAATTTAAGTTCGAAAATTCCCCCTCAACTACAATTCACCCCCATCTTGTAGTTGGTCTAGTGTTCATACTAGAATAACAATTGGTATCATAGCCTAGTACCTCCAGAACTAGTTAACACTGAGGAGATTGTACCTGGCACAATGAACACTACGGGAGAAAAACTTGATGAAGGATACTCAACCCAACGCCTACCTATGTTCAATGGCAAGCACTATCCATACTGGAAGAATCGTATGGTGATCTTTATAAAAGCTGAAAATTACCAAGTATGAAGCGTAATTGAACTTGGTGACTTTGAAGTTACAAAGAAGAACGAAAAGGGGAAGCCGGTTTCTAAACCCCTTGAAGATTTGGACAAAGACGACTTTGACAAAATGAAAATGAACAACATGGCCAAGAAGCTACTCCACTGTGGTCTTGGTCCCTATGAGCACAACAGAGTCATGGGATGCAAGACTGCTAAGCAAATGTGGGAACTCCTTTAAGTTACTGACAAAAGAATAAGCGAGCTGAAATGATCAAAGATTGATATGCTCATGCATAAATATGAATTGTTTTAAATGAAACAAAAAGAGCCTGTTCAAGACATGCTCACTCGCTTCTCGAACATAATTAACGAGCTTGAATCTCTTGGAAAAATTATTTCTCCAAAGGAACAGGTTCGTAAGGTTATAAGGAATCTTCCACAAGATGACAAATGGATGGCAAAGGTTACAACATTGTTGGAAACAAAGGACTTCATAACTTTCAACATTGAACAACTTGCTGGTTCCTTAATGGCCCATGAGTTGCATCTTGGAACTTATGAGACTTAAACAACGAAGCCTAAGGCTCTGGCTCTGAAGTCAGAGGAACAAGAAGATTCTGAAACTGATGATGAAGAAGCAGCTATGATCATGATAAGGTTCAAGAAATTTTTTTAACAAGAATTACAAAGGAAAGGTCACAAAAACCAACAAAGTTGACCCTTGATCATTTCATCAAGGAATGTCCTCAATGGGATAACGAGAAAGAAAAAGGGAAGTACAAGGAGAAGGGCAAGGAACAACAGAAACCCTTCTCGAGAACTGATATGAAGAGAGCCATGGTTGCAGCATGGGGAGAGTCTGACTCAGAAGAGGAGCAGGAACAGACTGAGGAAGAAACTGCCCATCTATGTCTCATGGCGAATGTTGAGGACAAAGTGGAATCATCAAACCCTAAGGTAAATTTTAATTCCATTGAAGAGGAACTTACAGAACTTAATAAAAGCCAATTAATAAAACTTCTATTAGAAACCTAAGATGACTACAAGGAAGTTTGCGCAAAAAGAGATCAAGTAACAAATGCCTTGAGAGTTACTAAGAATCATTCAAATTGGCTTAACACATTAAAATGTGATACTGAAAAAAGATTCTTTGAACTTTTTTTACAAGAGTAGAGCTTATCAAGAAGCCTTTGAAAAAGTCAAAAACGAGAATTATCTTTTGAACATGGAGATGGCAGAATTGAAACCATTTGTTCCTAAAGGAACAAGTTCTTCTACTAATACCAGAACTGATTTTGAAAGTTTGAAAATTGAGTATGAAAATGTTTTCTGGTATTAAGGAAGAAACTAGAACCCTCAAGGAACAAACTTTCTGATCCTATAAGGTGGATACAAAAATATCAGAATAAAGGAAGAGACAAACTTGGTTTCAATCATAAGAAAAAGAACAAAAAGAAAAAGTATGTTGATCTGCCAAGTAGTAAAATATGTTCTTATTGTGGGGACAGTGGTCACATTGTGTCTAACTGTTCCACCAGAGAAGAACTTATTGAGATGAACACTTATTTAGTTAAACAAGTTTGGAAAATTAAGAAAGACTCAAGTCCAACAAAGGAACCCAAGACTGGGTTCCTACCACTAACTAGTTTGTTGTGGTACAGACTGAAGTGAGGGGGAACAACCTGTGGTACCTCGACACCGGTTATTCTAACCACATGACTAGAGAAAAATCAAAATTTCTCTCACTTTCAGTTTACAATGGAGGAACTGTGACCTTCGGAGATAATCTTACTGGTAACATTGTAGCAGTTGGTAAGATTGGAAAATCTTAGTCACATTACATAGATAATGTATTTTTAGTCGAGGGTTTAAAGCATAGTTTACTTAGTATATCTCAGTTTTGTGATAAGGGAAATTCTGTGAAGTTTACTTATGAGTCTTGTGTAGTCATCAATTAAAGTACAGGAACCAAGATCATTGAAGGGACAAGGAAATGCAACACCTATATGGTTCACCTGAACCTTGTTCCTAGGAACAATCTCACATGCTTGAGCGTGATTGAAGAGGATCCCCTTCTATGGCACAAACATTACGGTTATGCCAGCTTGTCCCTATTGCATAAACTAAGTGACCAATTAGTAAGTCTATGAACCACGGTGTTTCTGATCCATGTGTAAAAGGCAAGCAAGTGAGATCCTCCTTCAAATCCAAGAAAATAGTAAGCGCACAAAGTCCATTGGAACTCATTCATATGGACTTATGTGGCCATGTACGACTCCAAAGTAGATCAGGTAAGAGATATGTGTTGGTCATTGTAGATGATTTTTCTAGATACACTTGGGTGATCTTGCTTCAAAGCAAAGATGAAACCTTTGATGAATTTCTAACCTTTGCAAAAAAGATTCAACGAACTAGTGGTTATAAATTGAAACATCTAAGATCTGACCATGGTAAGGAGTTTGAAAACTCCAAGTTTGATGAATTTTGCAGCAATGAAGGGTTAGATCAACATTTCCCGGCTCCAAGGACACCACAAAGAATGGTGTGGTTGAAAGAAAAGAACCCCTGGAGGACATGGATAAGACGATGATAATTGCAAGCGGTCTTCCGAAGAACTTTCGGTGAAGCAAGTAAACACAAAATGCTACATCATCAATAGAGTCATGCTAAGGTCAATTACATTGAAGACGCCTTATGAACTCCTTAGAAGAATAAAACCCAATATCTCTTATTTTCGTGTCTTTGGATGTAAATGTTTTGTACACAATAATGGAAATGACAACTTAGGAAAATTTGATGCTAGAAGTGATGAAAATATATTTCTAGGATATACTTCAAGTAGTAAGGCTTACCGTATTTACAATAAGCGAACAATGTGTGTAGAGGAAAGTGTCCATATTATCTTTGATGAAACAAACTCCCTGTACGAACAGAGTTATGATGATAACTTTGAAATTGGTTTGACTCGACCTGAAGAGTCAAATCATTATGATGATGAATTAATCCCTGCAGATAAAGAAAAGAAGCATGTTCCTGAACCTGTGAACCCTGTGCCTGATCCTCATGGGGGAACAAGCAGCAGCAGGAACTCAGGAAGAAGAAGGAACTCCTGAACCTGAAGAAGATCAAATGATTCAAACACCTCATGAAGCTCCAGAAGCAACCAGGAGATTTGATCTAAAGCCTTAGAAACACCAAAATTCTCATCCCTTATATTTAATTATAAGTGATATTGAAAAGGGAACTCAAACGAGATCCCAAATGAAGATTTTTTGTGCCTTTCATGCTTTTCTATCTATGATAGAACCTAAGGATCATATGGAAGCACTAAAAGAGGCTGATTGGATAAATGCTATGCAAGAGGAACTGAATGAGTTCCAGAGGAACAAGGTCTGGCACCTGGAGCCCAAGCCAAAGAACCATAAAGTAATTGGACTTAAATGGGTCTTTAGGAACAAGCTTGATGAACATGGTACAGTTGTAAGGAACAAGGCCAGACTTGTAGCCAAAGGGTACAATCAACACGAAGGTATTGATTTCGATAAAACCTTTGCTCCTGTTGCTAGGATAGAAGCAATTATAATTTTGATTTCCTTTGCCGCATTTATGGGATTTAAGTTGTGCCAAATGGACGTAAAATGTGCATTTTAAATGGCTTTTTACTAGAAGACGTCTATGTGGAACAACCTCCTGGATTTAAATATCCCGATCTTCCAAATGAGGTCTATAAGCTTGATAAAGCTCTATATGGGTTGAAATAAGCTTCTAGATCATGGTATGAAAGATTATCAAAATTCTTACTTTCACATGATTTCATTAGAGGAAAAGTTGATAGAACCCTGTTCCTTCATTCAAAAGGAACAGACATATTAGTAGTCCAGATTTATGTTGATGATATAATATTCGGTGCAACTAATGATCTTCATTGTAAGGAGTTTGCTGATCTTATAAGTAGTGAGTTCGTAATGAGTATGATGGGAGAATTGAACTTCTTTTTGGGATTACAAATCAAGAAAACAGAAAGAGGAACAATGATCCATCAACAAAAAATATGTCAAGGAACTGCTGAAAAAATATGGACTGGAACAATCTAAAACCAACCACACTCCCTAGGAACAGGAACAAGGTTAGATGAAGATACAAATGGTAAGTGTGTAAACGAGAAGCAATATAGAGGTATGATTGGATGTTTACTCTACTTAACTACAAGTAGACCTGATATTGCTTTTAGTGTTGGTTTATGTGCAAGATTCGAATCGAATCCCAAAGAATCTCACTTAACAACAGTTAAGAGAATTCTTAGGTATTTGAAAGGAAGCATGACTTATGTTTGTTCTATCCTCGAAGTGATGTATTTGACCTAGTAAGTTACTCGGAAGCGGATTATGTTGGGGACATGGTTAATCGCAAAAGCACATCAGGTATTGTTCAGTACCTAGGAACAAGCTTGATCTCATGGAGCTCAAAGAAGCAAAACACAGTTGCCTTGTCCACTACAGAGGTAGAGTATGTGGCAGCTACTGCATGCTGTTCCCAGGTCCTCTGGATCAGGCAACAGAGAAGAGACTTTGGTATTAAGTTTAAGTGTGTTCCTATCAATTGTGATAATATTAGTGCAATCTGCATCTCCAAGGACCCTGTACATCATTCAAGGGTGAAGCGTATACACATTAGGCATCATTTCCTTAAAGACGATGTTGAAAAAGTCTTGCTCTGGTTGAGTTTTGTGCAACAGAAAATCAAATAAAATGACATTTTGACTAAACCACTTCCTAGAGAAAAGTTCGAGAAAATTCGCTTAGAGCTAGGGATGATTAAAATTCATTAAGTATGCTACTTCTAATGAAGCCCTTAGTTACAAGATTACTCTAAGCAAAATTTTGTGAATTTATTCATACATTACACAGTCAATGCAAAGGACTCACATTAGTCTTCATAATATTCCTCTTATTGTTCACACATAGATATTGAGCAAAACTTGATGAAACTTGTGTAAATATAGGGTAAACATGAAAATTAGAATTTTTTCCTTGAATAATGCAAAAGTGGGTTTTAATTCCAGAAATATGCCCAAGTGCAAATTAATTCCCTGCGTACCGTCCACGTAGGACGGCACGCGAGAAAATGTTTTTTTTTTCCCAGGTAAACCGCTACTCAGAGTAGCGGTTTAATTTAAAATAAACCGCTACTCCAAGTAGCGGTTTATACACATAAACCGCTATCTCAAGTAGCGGTTTATGTATATAAACCGCTACCCTAAGTAGCGGTTTACCTGATCAAAATGTTGCAAGCACAAATTATACTCTGGAATATGTAAACCGCTATTGCGAATAGCGGTTTATGAAAAAAAAAAAAAAAAAAACACTGCTCATTGTTGCTTCCCCATAACTGGCCAAAATGCCAGAAATATATAAAAAAAAGCTCTCCAACCTGCAATTCCAACACCAAATTCCATCCAACAACACCAAGTCTATGCACACATCAATCACCAAACACCAAGTTCATCCACATTCAAATTTATCCAATAATTTCTTAATTACGAAGTAAGATTAAGAAAATATGTCAATCACAAACAAACTTTAATATTTAACATAGTGTTAACTAACAATACAAACAATAAATGAAAGTGCTAAGACCCCCTCTTCTTCTTTTGTGAAGGTCTAGATGAACTAGGTGTGGTCTCACTAGACTCTGCAATGGCATCAAGACAAGATGGAGTGGTGGCAGAACGTCGTCGGTAGGTCCTCTGACAGACTGGAGGCGAAAGCAAAGGTGTCGTTGTAGATGTATGGGCAGCAGACATAGAAGATGTAGAAGTCGATGTATGTGCAGCAGAAGTAGGCACGCCCTGTAAGATGTGGCCATGTCCAGCTCGGCCAACAACATCAATACACAGTCCCCTCATGGTCTGCAATGTCTGTGCAAACAACTGGCGCCCCACAAATGGAGGCAATGACTCAACAGCCTCTAGTACAGTGCTGCACCTATGAGCAACATCAGATAAAGTATGTGCCTGCATATAGAAAGAAAAATACATATTATATAGTCGGATAAATAAAAGTATAACTACAAATCATGGCACTTACCAGTACTACATCTGCAGACGCAGGCTGATAATGTGTAGAAGGAGGTCGCCTCAATGGATCTGTCATGCGTAACCTCGTGATACGACGATACCACATCATATACTCCTCAATGGCATGAGTACGACCAGTAAACGGAGTGCCCTGAACAACACGTCTCTCGCGCTCATCCCACTGCGCTATGTAAGGTCGATGTCTGAGCGGATAATTCTTGTTCTTCGACCTCTGATCTATGCCATGAAGGGATGTGCTCGTATCACAAGGTGCTGGAATCATCTGCTCGAATCCAAACTGGCGCATAACTCGATCAGGAAAATGAAACTCCACAATGTCGAAACAAATAAGTGGAGCCAATGTGCGCCATACATGTCGATCAGCTCGACATATAGCAGGTAACAACTCCAGTCTCGCATCAGTATATGGCTGCCAAGTCATCTACAAATAAAGAATGTTGCAAATATTAGGCATGTGAGAGATGTCTACCAATGTATATAAGTTAGGCATGTGAGACCCTATGTACCTGCTCGTCCGTCTGATGGTCAAGTGCATCCCTATAGTAAGAAAGCCCACTTGCTAAGTGGGACCTAGTGAGGTGTACCCGAAGCCAACTGAAAAGAAATACACATTAATATCCTTCTGAAAAATGAAACTAAATAATGTCAACAAATGTGAGACACTGCATATTACCTGACAGTTAAGGGGTCAACCCCCAGAACATGCTGGGAGCCAAAAATAGGAACCGACATCGTCAAACTGTGGAGGTGGGTCCCGCAACCTCGAAATCCAAGGTCTGCCGATGTGTATGCGCTCCCATGCCCAAAGCTGTAACAACAACACAGGTCCACCTAACTCCCTCGCACCCCTCTGTGATGCCCGACATAGCTGTCGATACAAGTATGCAAGGGTCGCACTACCCTAGCTATATGTCCCTGCTACGTCGAGATCTGCCAAAAGTGGAAGATAAAGCACCTGGACTGTATCTCCACTCTTGTCAGCAAAAAGAATGGACCCCACCAAGACAAGAATATAAGCCCGTGCGAATCGATGTCTTGTCACCTCATCGGCATCGTTCGGCAACAAGAAAAAAATGAAGCCGAAGCCATGTCAACCTCAAAGACGAACCCTGGAGAACTTTGGGCTCGTTCTCCGGAGTGGTGGGTCAAACCCCTAACAACTCGTGCACTACTGCAGCCCAATTACCCTCGCCTCCACCAATAACAGGTGGTCCGTGCACTCTGAGTCCAAGGATAACAGCGACATCTTCTAAAGTAATCGTCGCATCCCCGACAGTCAAATGAAAGGTATGGGCTCCTGCCTCCATCGCTCCACTAATGCCATCAGAAGTGGTCGATCAATCTCTGATGCGCTCAAGTTATACGGTGTTTATATGATATTTTGGGTGCACTTTGCTAAGGAGTTCGATCATAATTGTTGACGTTTGCATATATATCAACCTTAGCCGAAGTTCGGGATTTTGTGAGGTAGTTAATGATAATGTTCTAAGTTTCGAGCTTTTAAGGTGAAATGGTATGTTTTGGGAATGCTCGGGAAGTGTAGCATCGTAACGTAATGGCCAATTATCGCAAGGCCTAGCCAAGCAAAGCATCGCGAGGCTTAGCACACTCCATTCCAAAGATCATCGTCAACCTTGAGCCTCCATAAGCAAAGCAAGCCAGCATGCCCAGCAGCATTGCAAGCACCATGTCTGCCCAGCTCTCATGCGCGCTCATCACCGCACGCTCAGCAGCCCAGCGCTCATCACTGCACGCTCAGCAGCCTAGCGCTCATCGCCCAGCTCGAGGGCCCAGCGCTCGCGACTCGCGAGCCTCCTCGCACCTCGCGAGCACCCAGCCCTCGCGACTCGCGATGGATGTCGCGACTCGCGGCCATTGCCCGTTCATTTTGTGCGCGGAAGACAGAGTGTTCTTCGCGACTCGCGATCAGTCTCGCACCTCGCGACCCCCTAGGTCGGCGTAATTGTCGGCTGATTTTTGAGCTTTAGTATAAATACTAAAGTTAATTTTTGGACCTAGGGGTAGCACACTTAAGGAGAGAGAATCTAAAACACTCCATTCTTCTCTTCTTATCTTCTCTTTTTAGTTTTCATTCTCTAGTTTAGTTTTCGTAGATTTCAATTATGGAATTGGCTTATGCTATGCCGATTGTAGCTTGAACTGTTCTTGAACGAGATTAATATGAAGCTTCAAGCATTATTGTGAGATCTTTCCTCTCTATTTCGTTTCTTTGATTATGGTTTAATTTCTATGCTTGTGTTCTATGATTTTTGCATAATTAGGCTAGGAACGTTACTAGTTTGATTGTGTAATTAATCTAATGCTAGATTTAAGAATAGAATCAGATTGTTTTATTCTTTTATCTAATTGTAGCAAACTAGGGAGTAACTTAGATGCAGATCGTCTTGGTTATTTCTTGGGGAAATTAAATCAACTGTTGAATGTTTATCGCGTGTATGACATTAACAGGTCTATTGATTCTCTGTGTTTATTGCTGCTATTGGATTGAACTTAGACACTGATCGGACTAGGTTATCCTTTAGTTAGGGTTTTACAGTCACGCTGATCGTGCTATTCAACTAAGAATAAGGAGAATGCGAGATTAGTTCTCGGCAATAGATAATCATGGAAATAATTAGAGTGGAGGTTCAATGATCGATAATGAATTGAAGTGGATGTTAATCGGATTCAAGATCTTTCCATATTGATTTCTCATTCTATTTATTTGCTAGTTAATTTTACTTTGTTTATAACTCTTTTGAAAACCCCCCATTTTATTAGGTTGCTCGACCCTTAGAGTCATCTAGGTATTAATTCACGCTAAATATTAAACTTGTCCCTGTTTCCTTGTGGATACGACCCCTACTTCCATTATACTAGCTTAGTGTAAAAGAGAGTAGGAGAAATTTTATCTTTGGCCGGGTGCGGTGCACAACAACGACACATCCGTGCCCGCCAAATTTTGGCGCCGTTGCCGAGGAAACGGTGTTACTTGTTTGTATTTAGTGTATGTTTTTGGATTGTATTGCTTATGGTTTTTGTTTATGGTTAATACTCGTGCTACTAACCAAGAGCCTTTGCAGTACGATCGAGATCTAGAACTAACCCTTTTCAGGTTGAGAAGAGAATTGCTTGAAGGCTTTAGAGAGCTCCCTTTTTCGCTTGAATTTGAAGAAGAGATGCCTCCTAGAGTTGAGCACCGCACTTTAAAGGAGCTCACTGCTCCTAACCTTGACCAACAGCCTTTGTGTATCACATTTTCGGAACCGAAAGTGGGGAACACATTTGAGCTAAAACCGGGGTTGATACATTTGCTTCCCTCATTCCAGGGGCTAAATGGTGAAGATCCAAATAAACATTTGTCAGAGTTTCATGTGGTATGCAGCAGCATGAAACCAAGTGGAGTTTCAGAAGACAGAATCAAGCTTAAAGCC
The DNA here is from genome assembly GCA_947646795.1 of Beta lomatogona. Taxonomy (NCBI): domain Eukaryota; kingdom Viridiplantae; phylum Streptophyta; class Magnoliopsida; order Caryophyllales; family Amaranthaceae; genus Beta; species Beta lomatogona. The sequence goes on from CANSNZ010000553.1 coordinate 95,013, forward strand.
TTCCCCTTTTCGCTAAAAGACGCAGCAAAGGACTGGATGTACTACCTTCCGGCCGGCAGCATCACCACTTGGGCACAATTGAAAAAGAGCTTTCTCGAGAAATACTTTCCCACTTCTAAATCATCTACATTGAAGAAGGAGATAAGTAACATTGAGCAACGGGGTGATGAGTCTTTTTACGAGTATTGGGAGAGGTTTAAGAAATTATGTGCTAGCTGTCCATACCACGGTTACCAAGAGGAAGATTTGGTGCTATATTTTTATAATGGCCTATGTGATGAGGATGCTAGGATGGTTAATGCAGCAAGTGGTGGAACCATTGTGAATAAAACTGCGCTCACTGCTAAAGAACTGTTAAATGAGCTTGCTGAAAGCTCGAGGCAGTTTAGTAGAAGGTCTGGAACTCGACGTGTGGTCGCCGAGGGTTCTAGTTCTTCTAAGTTGGAAGATCAGGTGCAAGCTCTCACATCCGTGATGCGAGAATTCATAGTGAAAGAGAAAACTCACCAAGTGAAGGCTTGTGGCATTTGCTCTTCACATCATCCAACTGATTTTTGCCCTCATCTACAAGAAGAACCGAGTGAAGAGGTTAAGGCGGTCGGTTTTCAGGGCCAAGATTACCAGAAAATATATGATCCATATTCTGGTACCTACAATCTGGGATGGCGAGATCATCCTAATTTGAGGTACGGGAACTCATCAGGGAATCAGCAGCCGCCATAGCAGTATAACCGCCCACCACCTCCTTATTCGAGGGCACCGGAGCAAGGAGCTCCATATTTTCGGCCGCAAGGCCAATCACAGGGACCGAGTACCAGCATGTCTACAGAGGATATGATTAATGCTTTAACTAAAAATGTTACTAACATGCAGGGAAATATGGTTCAGTTTCAGGAGGAGACCCGTTCGAGCATCAAGAACTTGGAGAGCCAAGTAAGCCAAATTGCAGGAGCTGTAACCAAGTTAGAGGCTAGGGATTCGGTGAGGTTTCCATCCCAAACAGAACTCAACCCTAAAATGAACGTGAGTGCTATCACATTGAGGAGTGGAGCGAAAATTGCAAGCAAAGAGAGGTTGGTGGTTCGAGACAAAGAGATAGTGGAAGAGGTGATCGAGCATGAACCGACAACAGATTGTAAATCATTGCCACCTCAACAAGAGGATAGAGTCCAAAAATCACCTTCTCCACCATATGAACCAGAGCCACTATTTTCCGAGGCATTAAGAGAAACCCGCAATGCAGAGCGCAACAAAGACATTTACGAAATCTTTCGTAAATGTGAGGTAAACATTCCCCTTTTTGATGCTTTAAATCAAGTACCTAGGTATGCTAAGTTCCTTAAAGAATTGTGTACTTCGAAAAGAAAGCAAAAACAAAAGGGAGTGCAAAAGTGAAGGCTAGCGAGCATGTCTCTGTTATCTTTCAAAAGAAATTACCTCAAAAGTGCAATGACCCAGGCATGTTTACCATCCCATGTACTATAGGTGACACCATGTTTCCTAAAGCCATGTTAGACTTAGGTGCGTCAATTAATGTGATTCCATATTCATTGTATAAGTCTTTGAAACTTGGCAATTTGCATGAAACTGGTGTGGTGATTCAATTAGCTGATAGATCCAATGTTTATCCTAGGGGTAAATTAGAGGATGTGTTAGTTAAGGTTGGGAAATTGCGATTTCCTGCTGATTTTTATGTTCTGGAGATGGAACCTGATAAGCATGCCACCCCCATCCTTTTGGGGCGACCTTTCTTGAAAACATCTTGCACTAAAATTGATGTTTGCGCTGGTTCTTTGACCATGGAATTTGAGGGAAAGGTAGAGGCGTTTAAAATCAATGATTCTAATCCTTTGATTAAGGATGATAACCCTCTTTGCTCTATTAACATTGTTGACTCTGTTTTGCATGATGTTCTTAATATTGAGCAGGTTGATGAGTCGATGAATGTTGATGATGTCTTGGTTTAGGATTGTGCGTCTCCTACTAACATGCAGGTTATGGTGCCGGAGTTGAAAGAGCGGAAAAAGCCTCCTGATTTACCACCTTGTTTTGAAACTGTACCACTAACGATGCATTGCAAGAGTTTCTCGGAATCTGTTTTGCAGGTACTTGAATTGGAGGTTGACATGGAGCCACCATTGTCACACATGGAGCACAAGCCCAATTATTGAGCTCAAGGTACTAAGTCGAGCTAACGACTTTAAACAAGATCGCTTCTCGGGAGGCAACCCGAGACCCCTTTTATTTTCTTTCTTTTCCTTTATTTCTCATCAAATTTCCACCACCACAACAAATTTTCTTTCACCCACTGCCCACCCACTAAAAAGATCCACAACCAATCTTAATCCGCTTGGAGCCACAATCCACAAAAGAAAACCCGTTGGGAGGAGTTCAATAGCTAGGAGTTGGTACAACTAGAGGGTTGAGATTGTTAATGAATCTTTTCGATCTCTTAAGCTAGGTGCAAATCTGAAAAATTTCAACAAAATTTGAATTTGTCATTTGTTTGAGTGATTCGAGGGAGAGGGTTGTGAGTTGATTTATGAGATTTGAGTTGGTGTTGCTAAAAAATTTGAGTTTGACGGATTGTTTGTCATGAGTTTTGAGTACTCGATCTTCGATTTACCCGATTTTCGTTTCTTCCCCCCATTTTCAGTTTACTTTTTATTCTAATTGTCGTCACATTGAGGACAATGTGTAGTTTAAGTAGGGGGGAGTGTATTCTCATTCTCATGTATCTATGTTGTATTTATTTCAATGTGAAAAAAAAATAATAATAAATGAGAAAAAAAATATATATATATAAAAAAAAAAGTGATGAAAAGAATCCCGCTGAGTTGAAAACCCACAAGGGCGGGCGACTCAGACAAAAATGGGGGCCCGGATAGGTTGAAAACCCGAAAGGGCAACCTATGCAAAAAAGTGGCTTATATTGAGCGGGTAAGATGGTGAGAAGAAAAAAGAAATGTGAGAAGCTAGGATGAAAACCCGAAAGGGCTCCTAGGCAAAATGAGAGATTAAGAGAGAATTATGTACTTTGAATGCTCATTTACCGGAGATGGTGTCATAAGGCGGAAGGCGCTTTCGGGTTTGGGTTGGTTATTTCATCCTTGATTTTGTGAAGATTTGTTTATAATTGGCTTTCACTTTCTTTTGTTGATAGTGGTGAATTGGAGGTCATTGTTGAAATTTAAGTCCTTATCCGGTAAGGATTTAAACTTGCATTGGTTAGCCGATTGTTTTGGGAGTAAGCATGGAATTTATCCCTTTTTGTTATTGTTCCATGGCTTGCTTATTTAGATTAGTTGAAGTAGTTTTAAATCATTTTTTGAGGTTTGGGTGAGCTTTAATGTAAGTGTGGGGGAGTCATTGTCCCTTACGTTTAGGTTTTGGGCGGATTTTGTTTAGATGTGATGATGTAGTTGATGGAGAGTGTAGTTTGGTGTTGATAAATTGGGTGATGATTTATTTGGTGATCCTCATTTTGAGTTTACTCGAGGTCGAGTAAAGTTCAAGTGTGGGGGTATTTGATGCGCTCAAGTTATACGGTGTTTATATGATATTTTGGGTGCACTTTGCTAAGGAGTTCGATCGTAATTGTTGACGTTTGCATAAATATCAACCTTAGCCGAAGTTCGGGATTTTGTGAGGCAGTTAATGATAATGTTCTAAGTTTCGAGCTTTTAAGGTGAAATGGTATGTTTTGGGAATGCTCGGGAAGTGTAGCATCGTAACGTAATGGCCAATTATCGCAAGGCCTAGCCAAGCAGCATCGCGAGGCTTAGCACACTCCATTCCAGCATCATCGTCAACCTTGAGCCTCCATAAGCAAAGCAAGCCAGCATGCCCAGCAGCATTGCAAGCACCATGTCTGCCCAGCTCTCATGCGCGCTCATCACCGCACGCTCAGCAGCCCAGCGCTCATCACCGCACGCTCAGCAGCCCAGCGCTCATCGCCCAGCTCGAGGGCCCAGCGCTCGCGACTCGCGAGCCTCCTCGCACCTCGCGAGCACCCAGCCCTCGCGACTCGCGACCATTGCCCGTTCATTTTGTGCGCGGAAGACAGAGTGTTCTTCGCGACTCGCGATCAGTCTCGCACCTCGCGACCCCCTAGGTCGGCGTAATTGTCGGCTGATTTTTGAGCTTTAGTATAAATACTAAAGTTGATTTTTGGACCTAGGGGTAGCACACTTAAGGAGAGAGAATCTAAAACACTCCATTCTTCTCTTCTTATCTTCTCTTTTTAGTTTTCATTTTCTAGTTTAGTTTTCGTAGATTTCAATTATGGAATTGGCTTATGCTATGCCGATTGTAGCTTGAACTATTCTTGAACGAGATTAATATGAAGCTTCAAGCATTATTGTGAGATCTTTCCTCTCTATTTAGTTTCTTTGATTATGGTTTAATTTCTATGCTTGTGTTATATGATTTTTGCATAATTAGGCTAGGAACGTTACTAGTTTGATTGGGTAATTAATCTAATGCTAGATTTAAGAATAGAATCGGATTGTTTTATTCTTTTATTTAATTGTAGCAAACTAGGGAGTAACTTAGATGCAGATCGTCTTGGTTATTTCTTGGGGAAATTAAATCAACTGTTGAATGTTTATCGCGTGTATGACATTAACAGGTCTATTACTTCTCTGTGTTTATTGCTGCTATTGGATTGAACTTAGACGCTGATCGGACTAGGTTATCCTTTAATTAGGGTTTTATTGTCACGCTGATCGTGCTATTCAACTAAGAATAAGGAGAATGCGAGATTAGTTCTCGGCAATAGATAATCATGGAAATAATTAGAGTGGAGGTTCAATGATCAATAATGAATTGAAGTGGATGTTAATCGGATTCAAGATCTTTCCATATTGATTTCTCATTCTATTTATTTGCTAGTTAATTTTACTTTGTTTATAACTCTTTTGAAAACCCCCCTTTTTATTAGGTTGCTCGACCCTTAGAGTCATCTAGGTATTAATTCACGCTAAATATTAAACTTGTCCCTGTTTCCCTATGGATACGACCCCTACTTCCATTATACTAGCTTAGTGTAAAAGAGAGTAGGAGAAATTTTATCTTTGGCCGGGTGCGGTGCACAACAACGACACATCCGTGCCCGCCAATCTCCAAACCTCCCCCTACCAAACGATGTATGCCGAGAAAACCAGCACGCTCAACATACCGAAGAACCCTATCGTGAACCTCCCTGTCACGAGTGAGACTATGATGATGCAACCGACACGATAATACCATCACAAAATGCTCAACACCATTTTGAACCAACCAATATAAGCAATATATCACCTTCCAATTCATGCAAAATCAACCATCACAAAATGCTAAATTATGCAAAATACTAAATTATACTAATCAAACCAAACAATTTCCATCTAACAACAGTTACAAAGCTAAAATACATAACAAATATGACATGCTAAGCAAATTAAATTAAAAAAAAAAACTCACCTGGGCTAATGGACGGTGGCGACCTGTTGGTGGTGCGGCTGTGCGACGTAGTCAGTCGCCTGGCGTCAGTTGTGCGGCGACGTTCTTGGTGGCTGAGCTTTGGTGGCACTGTCGACGGTGGTGTTGTGTGGGATGGTGGGCGACAGTCGTATGAGAGAGAGGGGGAGAAGGAGAAACAAATTTGAGAGAATGATCGTCGAAACTGAGAAATTGGGAAACCTAGGGGGGATTTGGGGATTTCAGTAAACCGCTACTCCAAGTAGCGGTCTTCATTAATGAACCGCTACTTCAAGTAGCGGTTTACATCAGTCAGCGCCAAGCTGTGGGCTGGGGGTTCAGGCAGCATTAAACCGCGACTTGAAGTCGCGGTCAACTTATGTTAACCGCTACTTCAAATAGCGGTTTATTTTATACTAACCGCTACTTGAAGTAGCGGCTTATAGGAGTAAACCGCTATTCTAAGTAGCGGTTTTACTTAACTAGAAAAAAAAATTCTCCCGCGTGTCGTCCTACGTGGACGGTACGCTGGGAATTAATTTGCATTTCGGCATATTTCTGGAATTAAAACCCACTTTTGCATTATTCAAAGAAAAAATTCATGAAAATTGCATGAGTTCATTTTCTTTATCTTATTATTTTTTCTTTCCCTTAAAAATATTTTCTCTCCCACTTTTATTTTCCTTCTTTATTTTGTTTCTTCTTTATTTTTTCTTTCCTTCTTTTCTTCATTAATTCTCCACAAAAATATCTATTTCTGAAACAATGCAACGCATCACTTCAGTCTAAGTTCAAAGCCAAAGTTGAAATACAATGGATTAAGTGTAAAGTGAAAAGCAGTCATAAATTATCTCACAAAATCCCATAAATCTACCCCCACATAAAAGCCCATCACACTCCTTTTTCACAGCAAAATTTTACTTTTCACCCAAAACCATCAACTCAAAATTGCTCATCTTCTTCACCCTTTTCCAAGCTTTATTTATGGCCCCAAAATGCAAAACCTCCGAAGAAACCAAACCCCACAAAATTTCCCTGCTGAAAAATCTTCTCCTTTGGTTGAATACGAAGAAAGCGACAATGAGTCTTCTAATTCCAATCAAGAAACCATGGATTCTTTTGAGAAATCATCTGGGCATGAAGAAATATCTCCCAAGAAAGAAGAAGAAATCAGCGAGGAAGAAACAGAGCATGAAAAGATCGTTCGTGTACCTACGAAAAGGGGTAAGAAATCAAAATCTTCGAAATATATGATTGGATTCTGTGTCGATCTTGCATGGTGCAAGAAAGTAAAATGGGTAAAATTTCTTGACCTAGTTAAATTTCAAACATGGTCGAAAGTCCTATGTTCTGATGAGGGTCTATTTGAGGATGAAATGGGTGAGTTTTGTTCAAAATTCGAGAATTCTGATGGTATATGTATGAGTGTGGTTAATGGGAAATTAGTTAAATTTACTAAAACGAACATAAGTGAATGATTTGATGTTCCCACTGAAGGATACAAAGTGTATATCAAAGGGAAGGTACAATTAAACATTAATGGCATTTCTAATAATGAAGTTATGTTATTTTCTACTGATCTTTCACTTGACCAAAAGGACCTCTCACCTTTTCACAAATTTCTTGTCCATCTTGTTTGGCGCTTCATTCTACCCCGTACCTCAAAAAGAACCCCAACCAGTCTTATGGACTTGTCTCTTATGTACTGCCTTGTCAACAACATCAAAATTAACTTTCCTTCCTTGATGATAACTCATCTGACCCATTGCATTACTCATAACAACCGAATTGTCTATGGTAACCTTATTACCACCATTTTCAAACAGTGTAATGTCAAGCTTCCTGCCAGTCCACCCTTTGACCTTGAACCTGAAAACTATTTGACCAAGGATACACTTGCTAGGCTTAGTTTAAGGGTGGTGGGTGGCAAAGTGGCATTTGATGTTGCAGAGCCTAAGGTTAAGAGTGAAGTTGGGGTTAAGAGGAAAACTGTTGAGGAGGTGAGTCTTGGGGGTGCCAAATCAGTCAGGAAGAGTCAGCTGTTAGCAGACTCTAGGTTCCGAAGGAACAAGGATGATGATGATGCCGTAATTATTGATCCGGAAGCAGATCCAGTTCTTTCAGGGTCTGCCTCTAGAGCATTGGACTTTCCCTTGCTCTCTACTATTGGTCTTCATGGTTTGCTCAAGGAACTTTAAGACTCTCTGTCTCTTCTCCACTCCAAGATCCAAGAGATGGAAGCCAGGGTTGCAAGGTTGGATGTTCAACAGGAGCAGATCCTTGCTGCTATGAAGAAAGGTGAAGCAACCATTCGTGAGAAGATGGACTCAGTTTTTGCTTCCTTCACCATTCGCTACAAGCCTTGAATTTCCTCATTTTTACTTTCCCTCCATCTGTTAAAACAATGTAACTTTTGGTTTTCGTAACTAAACATTGGTGCATGATTGCTATTGTTGGTTTTTGGATGTGTTAATCACATCAGTTTATTTTGGTTCATTTTTTTTCTTCTTTTTTCTCTTTCCTATTCGTATTCTGCCTGCTTTTCTTCTCCTTTTTCCAATTCTTGAACTGCTATTGCTCATATATTGCTTGTTTGCATCTTTTTTGTCTAAGAATGCTCATGAACTTGTCTGGATGGCTAGTATTATTAGATATAATATTTGAGCTACTTTTCCTTGATATTGTTGTCTTTGATACACTTTTAAAATATTGTTGGTTCCTTAGATGTTTTTGATGATGACAAAAGAGGGAAGTAAAGTGGCACATAAAAAGATTCTAGTCTCCTTAGTTTCTGTAGTGATGATTTTCGATTTTTCTTTCCTTGTTTCAAAACTGATATCATCTTAGTTCTTAGTATTTTAAGTCTTTGTTTTCATTTTTAATATTTCTTAGTTTTTATTTAAACATCTTAGCTTTTGATTCTTTTGCTTTGGTTTATTTCATTTTCTATTTATTTTTGTCGTTTTAGTATTTTTATTTGCCTTATATTTTATCATAAAAAAGGAGGAATATTGTTGTATTCCATGTTTAGATGATGCCCAATACTTAGCTTATTGTATAGTTTTTATTTTGAAAAATATAAAATCCCAAAAATATTCTCATGTTAATTTTTATATATATTGTGGAGAAAGATTAATTATTTAATCTAGTCAAGATATTATTATTTATGCACTTTTGAATTTTATTATATGATATGTTTAATAGAGCTCTAGTAACTTAGAATCTCTTATATAAAAAGATTTGTAGGTTATTAGATCTTGTTGTTGCTGCTTTGCTATGGAGTGTAGGTTGAAATATCCGTGCCTACAAAGAAGGGAAGTGGGGCGAGATTTTCTCAACTACTTGCTGGAAGTATGCGCACAACGGCCAGTGCAAGGTGGTTAATACCCGTTGCAAAAAACGTGGGATTAGTGCAGCGAGTTATGGGCCATGATCTCTAAATCTCAACAAGTACACAGCATGGAGTGAAGAACACAAAGTTGCTACAACTATTTAAAGAGGAAGAATTACTTGTAGAAAACTTACAACTTTCTAGTGCCAAAAAAGTTTATCTTTTACTTAGAAAGTGTTCTGTAATTTTCCTCTCATATTCAACAATATATTATTGTAATATTCATAGTGTTTGGGTGAGAGAAAAATTTGAGAATATCCTTGTAATCAAGAGAGAGAAAAGAAAAGACTTCGAGTGAAGTCAAGTGAGTGTCATAAGTTCAGGGGGAACTTAGTGACTAGGAACAAGTTCCTAGAGGAACAGAGAAGGGTCCAGTAATATGTTGTAAAGAGAGTCTTTTGGCCTATTATAATAAGAGATGTATTGAGTCAAAATCCCTTTGGGTCAAGGTTTTTCTCTTCCTATTGGGCCTAGGAAGTTTTCCTTGTAAAAATCTTGTGTGATTTTTCTCTTTCGTTCTAAGTTATTTCTATTCCGCAATTTAAATTCGAAAATTTTCCCTCAACTACAATTCACCCCCTTCTTGTAGTTGGTCTAGTGTTCATACTAGAATAACAGAACATCTTAGGGAATAAAATTGGATTTTCTAGATTTAGTTTTAATAGTATTTTTGTGTTGAAAAGATTTTTTCTTTAATTTATGGATAAAATAAAAACATATCTTATCTAATCTTTATCTTTATCGATCTTTTAGTTAGTTTTATTTTAGTTATTTATTTTTAATATTGAAAAATGATATTTTATCTATTCATCTATTTTTCTTAACTCTATCTTTAGTTTGTAAAACTCGATTTTATCTATTAGCTCATGATAAAAAACTGATTTTATCTTTTAGTTATTATGAAGGTTAGTTATTTACATATATGCATGCGTAACTCTTGGAGGTACTTGTATCTTTAAATAGACCATTTTGATCATCATTTAGAGCATCACTAACTGGGCGTACTTGAGAGCATTGAGCATTCTATTGGGTCAGTGACACATCAAATAGTTCTCATAAACACTATTGTTCCTAAGTTTGTTGTTCGTTTCTCTTAGAGTTGAATCAAGAATTAGTAATTGTTTTGGGTTTGGGAGTTTGAGTGAAATTTTGTAATTGAGTAGCTTTGATTAGATTTAAAGAGAGGACTTTGAGTGAAATCAAGAGAAAGTAGCAGCAGTTGAAGAATTGTTGTTGGGATTCTTATTCCTAATGGAACGTGAGAGAAAGAGAGAAAGAAGAAACTCGTTGTACTTAAGGGTTGGCCTATTATTAATGGATGAATTGTGTTTAAAATCCCTTAGGACCGAGGTTTTTACTTCCTAATAGGCCTAGGAAGGTTTTCCTCGGAAAATCTCGTGTTTTTACTTTGTTCCTTTCACATTTGTTTAAATTGCGCAAAAGTTACTCATTGTTCCCTACAATATAATTCACCTCTTGTATTGTTCCTAAAAAAATCATTCGTTCTTAATACAGAATCGTGTGAACTTGTAAAAGGAGAATGTGATATATAAAAGTATGAATGCTTATTATCACCAATAAAACTGGTATCAAACTAAGCCATAAAATTATTATAATGTCATACATAAAACCATGCATTGCACATAAATAATAAGAACTAGTTTCAATTCACAACCCTTCCGAAAAGTACATTTACAACTCCAAGCGTAATATCTTGTTTAATTTGGCGCAAACAAGTTGCTGAACTATGTTAATTTTCAGGTACAGTAAACATAGCCAGTTTGGTAGCAACTGAAAACATTTGGGCATTAATGGGGACTGCATTCTTTCTGAATATGACAAGTATACTGATATATATATATATATATATATATATATATATATATATATATATATATATATATATATATATATATATTCAAATATATATATATATATTCAAATGAATAGCTGTATCAATTTCGGCAAGTTAAGCTTTCATGGCCTGTAATATTTTTTAAGGACAGCTGTAGGTGTACCGATTTCTAAGGCTCTAACAGACTTAACAGTGTATCCAACTGCAAGGACTTTAATTTCCTACCTGGTAAGTTGTAACACCAACTTTAGTGGTGTCAAAACAGGTTCTCAAACAGGATCTGGGTATACCCACGGCGAACCAGGTCAGACCCGGACAGGTCAGGATTCTGATTGTCAGTGCCCCAGGTCATGATTGGTCAGGTTTTGTTCAACTGGGTCGAACACATTTGAATCATTGGATTCCCGGGTGCCGGACAGGTTTGAGCATTCCATTTACAAGTCGATCCATTCCCGGGTATGTTCGCCCGTTGACATTTTTTTTGCCAGGATTGCGCAGGTCGTATTTAAGTTTCATGTACGGTTGAGTTAAGTCAAATGTACTCGGGTTGAATTAGTAATGACCTTAGTTCGATCAATGTGAAACATCGGGTCCATTCGCTATTGAACGTCAATTCAACTTCGGGTAACTCCTGATCGGGCCATCTTTATTTTGTTATAGATTTTGTAAACGAATCATATTAATAAAAGTATTAAGATCGACATATATATACATATGTGTGTGCGATAAATATATGGATGACAACGAAAAACCAATAAAAACACTATATTGATTACCGTGATGTTTAGTGTATTCTGTTAGTCAACTCTTATTTCGAATAATCAACTGCGTAAAACCACTTTAATGAGTCAAGGAGTAGAACGACTCTTCATATGTTTTAATATTATATATTATAACCAACGACAATAATAATGAGTAAACGATCAATTCCAAACTTTTATATAAATGATTTATTATTATAAGCATTATGATTGATATATAAGTTTGTAAATAGCTATGATGGTAATGAGAATAATAATACTAATAAATATAAAGCGACAATGATAATAGGTAAAAATACAAATAATAACAGTAATAGTAACAAGGCTAAAAATAGCAATAGTAATACAAATAAGAACAAGGAATACTAACAACAACAATAACAATATAAATACTAATATGTTGAATCATTTTAATATAAGATTGATATCAAGATAATTGTAAAACCAATCTAATACTCTATTGATTATAAATTAGTATAAAGACTCTTAATATGTTATAATGCTATAATAAATGACAATCATACATTCATATGTTTACAACGACGGTTCATATGAGGCTTAAGTGATTATAACGAAACTATTTTATCGTAGGCTTATATATATTAGTACGATATAATAATATTGGAACCATTCTAGCTAATACGTGAATGATTATTAATGAGTATCGACTCTTAATATGCTCTAATAGTATAATTAACGATAATAATAATGAGTATTATATATTAACTACGAGTATACGATCAATTACTGGATTTAAATAAAATTTAAATGATTCGATTATGGTAAGCATTATGATTCGAAATAATAATAACAAAATAACATGATAACAATAACAATAACAATAACAGTAACAATAATAATAATAATAATAATAATAATAATAATAATAATGATAATAATAATAACAATAACAATAGCAATAATAATACAAATATTAATAGTCATATTAGCAACAATGCTAATAATATCAATAACAATAACAAACATAACGCGGTATATGTGTATTATGTTGTGACTATATATGATAAAGTATAAACAAAATATTTTATCAATATGTTTAATCATTTTAGTAGTACATTGGTATCAAAATAATTGTAAAACCACTCTAATACTATATTGATTATAAATTAGTACAACTGCTCTTGATATGTTATAATATTATAACAAATGACAACCATATGTTACAACGACGATTCAAATGAGGCCTAAGTGATTATAACGAGGGTTCGCAATTTGAACCGTTAATTTAATCTTAACCTTTAATCTTGACCGTTAATGCAATAACAATAGAATTCATCTATCCACCATTCAATCTATCCTCAGATATAACCTAAGTTGTTAGATCTATTCCAACAATTGAAAAACTACCCCCCAAATCATTCTCCCCTATAAAATCTAACCCTAAATTATTATTAAATGTAAGTAATTTTATAAATTACCATATTGGCATGATTTTGTAGATATAGAAAAATAATTGAATTTTAGTAATTTTGTTGAGTTTAGTCGTCAAAATAAGTTGGTTTGAAAAATTGCGTAAAATTAGGTAGATTTTATTTTGAAATCAATTAGAATTCGAGTGGAACCAGGTATTTACTAGGCCTAATTGAGTTTTGGGTTAATATCTGGTTTAGTTCGGTCGGGTTCGGGTTTGAATGCAGGTCTGTGTGGTCAAGTCATAATATAATCTAGCCGAGTCACGGTCGGTGCCGGGTAATCGCAGTCGGGTTTCGATTAGGTGCGGGCCCGACTCTCGCAAGGTCGAACAGGGTTAGTCGAGTCGAAGATCGGGTTGGCCAATGGTCAAACCAACTTGTAAAGTTACTTAGGACAAGTCTCCCTCCCACACCACTTGTATTAGACCACTAGTTGTATCATTTATCAATATAATAATTGTTATGATTATGATATATTAGTCTTGTTCGCCGTGATTTTGACTCATCATAAACTATCAATCTACGCGGATTCTACACAAAGTAACTTCTCTTTTTAAAGTCACAATTTTTTAGTCCAAGTTAGTGAACCAAGTGCTTGGAGTGAAACAAAAACAATTATCCCGCCCCAGGAGTTTGTGGATGTTGGAATTTAACCTTAGCTTGAACCTTGACGTCATATTCCAATAATTATGAATGATACTTTTAAGGGAAATTCTCAATGGTAGGCTCCTATTTTTGGGAATTTTCAATGGTAGATTCAACTTTATTTTATTTCCCATTACTAGGCCCCAGTTTTTCTAATTTACCCAAATGTACCATTAATGAGGTTTGAAATTTAATTTCATGTTTAATTCTAATATTTCTGTTAAACTTTAATTTCATGTAAAACTTCCTAAATCCAGTAGCATACCCACTAAAAAAAATGTAGTAGTATACGCATGAACAATTGATGAAATGTTTGACTTGTTACTGCAAAATCAAGCTTTTAATGTTTTGCTAGTTAGTGCCCACTTTTCTCCTCAATTTTTACCACAATAGGAGTAGTACAGTAATTAGGTAGCTAATTTCATTTTTTATGATCAAAAGAAAAGATTTGAGAACATGCCACACCAACGTATATCATCAATACTTAACCCATAGAAAAGTCTCATTTTTCTACATGTGAACAGTCTTCCAAGTAGTTTGAGATGTTTATTTTTTTTATTTTTATTTTTTTTGACATCGGGAAAATTTACATTAATTAAAAAACTAGAGTACAGCCTAATAGCCGTTTAGTTTTCGAAGATGCATATAAGCATTAAGCATTAGAGAGGCATGTGAACAACATAGGATTAGTTTTAAACAACCCTAATTACTCATCAAAATTAAAAACTTATAGTTGCACATGCTTCAACTATGAATAAAATTCACATGAATCTATGGATTTCCTAAAAAAACGAAAAGAAAAACCAAATCAAAAAAAGTTGTTTCACATTAAACCAAGAAGTGATTGTTATATACTACTATATGCAGATTTGTGATGGTTGTATAAAGGTCTAAAACATTAATTTACCAATGATATGCCTCTTTATAATATAATACTCTGTAGTAGCCTATTAGATTGTCAAACTAGTTTACACAATTTGTAGACACAAGTGTGATTAAACTGAGGGGAAAAAGTGTTAGCTGGCTTTAAGCTAAAGTAAAGACCAGTTATTTTCATCCAAGAAGTACCACTAAAAATCAAAGGGAGTGAATAGAAGTTTCTGTGAAAATAAAGTCAAAGAATATGAAGTTGAAGAAATGAAAAGGACGTATGGACAGATAGAAAAATAGCAGAAAATTGAGGTTTAGAAGTTGCAATTGCAAACTACAAATATTGAAGTCAATAAATGACAAAGTGATAAGAGGCACCAAAACAATGCTTAGGTTTTCTCATTGAACTGACAGAATATATTATACAAGAGTCCTCAAAGAGGAGGCAACAAGAAGAATCCTATCTTGCCTAAGAAGATAAGGAAACAAATATACAAAATATGTAATCATATCTCTAATATGCCTAACATATCTTAACACCCCCCCTCAAGTTGGAGCATAGGGAGCACAAATGCCCAACTTGGACATGAGATTATCAAATTGAGACTTGCTAAGAGCCTTGGTGAAAATATCGGCCAATTGAGATGTAGTGGAGACATAAGAGGGAGCAATCAACCCCTCTTTGATGGCATCACGAACAAAGTGACAGTCAACCTCAATATATTTCGTTCTTTCATGGAACATAGGGTTTTGAGCAATATGAAGAGCAGACTGGCTGTCACAGAAAAGAGGGATAGCCTTGGGATGGTGATCCCAAGACTCAACAATAAACCCTTGAGCCACTGAAGCTCACAAGTAATAGCTGTCATCGAACGATACTCAGCCTCCGCTGAAGACAAAGAAACAGTATGTTGCTTCTTTGTCTTCCATGAAATAGAAGAATGACCCAGGAAGACAAGCCAACCAGACAAAGAACGACGGGTTATAGGACAGGCGGCCCAATCTGAGTCACACCAACCCTGAAGAGTAAGATCACTGTCGGCACTAAGTAAGATGCCATGGCGTGGAGTACCTTTCAAGTACCGAACTACCCGAACTGTGGCATCCTAGTGAGCCACACGAGGCGCCTGAAGAAACTGTGAAAGAATATGAACCGAATATGCTAAATCTGGACGAGTGACGGCAAGATAGATAAGCCGACCAACAAGACGACGATAATGCTCCGGATCGTTAAATAAATCACTAGTATCATGACTGAGGCGATGATTTTGCTGCATAGGGAAACCACACGGCTTTGCTCCCAACAAACCTATCTTAGAAATAATGTCAAGAGTGTACTTGCGTTGACATAAAAACAAACCAGAAGTACTACGAGCAACTTCAATGCCCAAAAAATACTTAAGAGAACCTTAATCCTTCATTTTGAAACAGTCACTGAGATAGGATTTGAACAATGAAATAGCGGCAGAGTTGTTACCGAAAATAATAAGATCATCCACATAGACCAATACATTAAGATGAATAGTGCCATGGGTGAAGGTGAACAAAGAATAATCAGAGTAGGATTGTGAGAAGCCATACCCTTTCAAAGCTGTAACAAGCTTTGCAAACCAACACCGAGGAGCCTGTTTAAGCCCATATAAAGATTTTCGTAACCGACAAACAAGGTTGGAATCTGGCCGAGCAAAACTAGGAGGAAGTTTCATATAAACTTCTTCCTCAAGATCACCAAGTAAGAAGGCATTGTGAACATCCATCTGATGAAGTTCCCAATGCTTGGAAGCAGCAATGGCAAGGAAGGCACGAACAGTGGTCATTTTGCCAACTGGAGCAAAAGTCTCATTATAGTCAAGCCCCGCCTGCTGATTATTGCCAAAAACAACCAAGCGAGATTCAAGACGCTCAATACGACCATCAGAATGATATTTGATACGGTACACCCATTGACTCCCTAGAGCCTGTTTTCCCAGAGGAAGAGGTTCGAGAGTCCAAGTACCATTGTCCTCAAGAGCCTGAATTTCAGTTTGCATGAAAGCCCGCCAACCTGCATCCTTCATAGCCTCCTTAAAAGAACGAGGTTCCTGTTGAGAAATAAGAGCTGCAAGAAACTTTCGATAATGTGCAGAAAATTGTCACAATTTATATAATGTGCTAAGGGATAAGGAGTACCTGAAGACGCAGTGGAACCGAAGGAAGGAGAGGACAACCATTTGGAGCAATTAATGTATGAGTAACATAGTCCCGTAAACGAGTGGAGGGGACCTTGGTGCATTGACCACGGCCCAAAGAAGACCGAGATGATGTGTTTGGGTCGGAGCAAACTGAAGAAGGAGTCGTGGAAGGGCCAGAACTGGAAATAGGAGGAGAGAGAGAAGAAACTGGGTCGGGCGGGGATTTTGGTGTAGATGGGCCTGGAGAGACGGAAACAGGACCAGGCGAGCTAGGGGGAAGAAGGGGGCCTGGAATTTGGCCGGAAGAAGAAGGGTGAGAGGTGGAACGCGTGCAAGGAGAGGAGGAGCGAAGAGTTGGGCTGGGCGTTTCAGCTGGCCCAGACGGAGGAGAAGGGAGAGTGAGATTTGGACTGGAAACGGAAGAGGGCCCAGACGAAGAAAGAGACGGGAATGGGCCTGGATCATTTTGAATTGAAGAGCGGGGCAGATTCTGGGAATAAGTGGCAGGGAGCGGAGATGTGTTTTGTGGGACATTGGGAGGAGAAGGAAGGGAGGTATGTTGTGGATTAGAATCAGGAAAAAAATGAGGAATAATCAAATGCATCAAATTCATCAAAATCACTGTGAATAGCGGAATTTGGTGAGAACAAGGAATCGGAAGTGAGATTTGTTTCAGAAGGTTGAAGAAAAGGGAAATTTTGTTCATCAAATTTCACATTACGCGAGACAAAGAATTCTTGAGTCTCAAGATCATATAACTTATATCCCTTTTGGCCAAACGGATACCCAACAAAAACACACTTACGACTACGACTAGCAAACTTGTCATCCTTGGTTTTTTTATTATGAGCAAAGGCAAGACACCCAAAAACCCAAATCGCATCATAAGAAGGGATGCGACTAGACAAACATTCAAAAGGAGTTTTGCCTTTGAGTAAGAGAGAGGGAGTACGATTAATCAAATGAGCAGCTGCTAGAACACATTCCCCCCAAAAATAAATAGGCAAATGTGCCTGAAATCGAAGGGCACGGGCTACATTGAGAATGTGTTGGTGTTTACGTTCTACCCTCCCATTTTGTTCTGGAGTACCCACACAAGAGTTTTGAAACAAGATGCCAGTAGATGAAAAATAATCAAGCAAGCATCGAAATTAAGTGCTATTATCACTTTGAACAATCTTACTAGTTTGAGAGAATTGGCGTTGAACCATAGCCACAAATGTCATGAACATAGAAAAAACTTCCATTTTATCAACTAACAAGTAAGTCCACACAGCTCTAGAGAAATCATCCACAATAGTTAAGAAATAACGGGCACCACAAGAAGAAACATGGCGATATGGCCCCCACAAATCACAAGGAATTTTCTCAAAAACTCTAGAAGCCTTATTATCACTAGAAGGAAATTTAGTTCTAGAATGTTTAGAACGAAAATAAATCTCACAGTTGGGATGCAAGCGACCCTTATGATTGCAAAGAGGAGGAAGTAGCTTGACAATACTCTCAGAAGGACGACCAAGACGTTGATGCCACAGATCAAACAAGGATGAATTTGAAGAGATAGTGACATGTTGAATAGAATCAGTGCCCACAAAGTAGTAAAGACCGTCCTTCCTGCCCCCCCCCCTCGTTCCAATCTGCTCCTTCATGGGGTCCTGAATCACACACATAGAATTAGTAAATTGGACAACACACTGCAAGTCATCACAAAGTTGAGAAACAGAAAGTAAATTGCAGCTCAAATTAGGAACAAAAAGAACGTTCTTAAGAATAACTTTGCAGGATAAACAAACCAAGCCAACCATGGTAGATAAAACCGTTGCACCATTGGGAAGACCAACGGGACAATCCAACGGTTTTGTATCAAATAACCAAGACTGAATGCCCGTAACATGATGAGATGCACCTGTATCAATAATCCACAATGTATTGTCAAACTCACCATTCAAGCGATTTGCCGGAACATTAGCATTACCAAACATGCCGGCTAACGCTTTCCATTGCTCAGGAGTGAAGAGAGAAGAGTTGGGGTCGCTGCTGCCCGGAACCACAGAGAAGGAATCCGAACCACTTACGCTACTGGTGGCAGCGTTGGCACGAGCTGGAACACGGCTGCCACCGACCCCTCCTTATACCCGTGAAGGTCATAACAGTGGGCCACACCGTGGCCCTTTTTCTTGCAGTGGCTGCAAGTAAGGCGAGCCCAACACGAACTGGAGTCATGCCCAGGTTTGTGGCACTTGCTGCAGATGGGCCGAGAAGATCCACAGCCAGTCGAAGAAGAAGCCCGAACTGAGAACCCAACAACCTCGGGTACAGGAGACTTGTCGAAGGAAGAAACCTGAGAGTTGCGAACCCTTTCATCTTGAATAGCAAGATGATAGGCTCGAGTTAAGGGAGGCAGCGGGTCTGTAGACAGAATATTACTACGTAATTGCGCATAGTAATCAGGATAAAGACCCATTAAAAATTCATGAACTTTAGCGGTTTCTCGACGCTGTAAATAGAAATCGGAAACAGTACATGAAGGAGAACAAGGACACACAATAGGTGGTTCAAGAAGAGAAAGTTCTTCCCACAAAGCATTTAACTTGCCATAGTATGTAGCAATAGACATGGTCTTAGTTTGTTCACAACGTGCAATGGAGGACTTTATTTGTTGAATTCTAGGGCCATTAACAATAGAAAATCGTTGTTTAAGATGGTCCCAAAGCCTACTAGCATCACTATATTTGGTTAAAGTACTCTTTACCTCGGAGGTGATCGTATTTGTGAGCCAGGAAACAAGCATGGCGTGAAGAGTTAACCAATCAGATTCATTGCACGGTGGTTCCGATTTGATGATCCCGCACTTGCGGCGAGCAATCAAAGCAAGACGAATATCGGCTGCCTAGTCTGCATAATTCTCGTGCGTCAGACGAGTTGGGGTGATGAAATCCCCAGGGCGATCTTGGGGTCCAAGGAAGATTGGAGAAGAAGGATCGATTTTTAGGGAGTTTTTGAGAGGAGGCGATTCATCGCCTGCCATGATCGAAGAAAAAAAACGAGAATTTTGGAAAAATTTGTTAACCTGCTCTTGATACCATGACAAAGTGATAAGAGGCACCAAAACAATGCGTAGGTTTTCTCATTGAACTGACATAATATATTATACAAGAGTCCTCAAAGAAGAGGCAATCAAGAAGAATCCTATCTTGCCTAAGACGATAAGGAAACAAATATACAAAATATGTAATCATATCTCTAAGATGCCTAACATATCTTAACAATAGATAAACCTTGTTTCAATCAAGATGAAGAGTTTTGAAGAGAAGGGTGAACGGAAGTGTGGGCAACAGTAAAAAAAAGAAAAGAAAAGATAGGCTAATTTAGGTTTAACATAATAGCCTAATTAATGTTAAACTCTTATTATTAACAGAAAATTATCACTAATGCCACATTTAGCAAATAAACAATAGTTGAGGCCTAGCAATGGGAAATAAAAAAAAGATGAATCTACCATTGAGAATTCTAAAAAATAGGAGCCTACCATTGGGAATTTCCCTACTTTTAATTAGTAAAGACATGGTGAATTCCTAGTTATTAGAGGAAGGGGATTGAGTTTATATGGTGTGACAATTAATTTTAGACTAGTATAATTATTTAAGCTGCTTTTTCCTTTTTTTTTTTGTGATCAATGTACATACATCTTTTTAAAGCAATTGACTTGATATGCATAATTAAAAGAAAACCTATGAACTAAAATAAGCAAAGAGTTTATGACTAGACAAAATAAAGTAGAAAATTTGTACACGTTGAAGAATGGTTTTCAGGTTGTACTCACCCCTTTTATTTCACAGTAAGTTTAATACTAATTTTATTTTATAATAGTTGCAACGTTTTGACTTCTAAGTTTGCCAATACATAACTTTAATTTGATCATTAATATCCCTAATTATTTATTTGTGAAAATTACAAAGCTTGAAATCTTATATTATATATTGAAATTAATCCAACATTTTACATGCCAAAGTTTGTATTATATATTAGTCATAAATTCTCGGTCAAAATAAGTACAAGAATAATGTAAAAGTCGAAACGTTACAACTATCAAAAAACAAAGGAAGTACTTGTTGATTAAAAAGAATAATTTACAATAAATTTAATACTTGCATCTTTACTTTATCTGGAGTTTGTATCTTCTCTTTGTCTCTCCTATGATATTCTATCATGCGAATCTACTTAATGATTCTACTTATGTCTCTCATTTTCTTGTTTTTGTGCCAAGAATAATGTGAGTTTAATTTATTGTAAATTAAAGGGAGTATTATTCAAGAAATAATAAAATCAAAGAAGATAACTTATTTCATATTATTTAGCTCAACTTCGGACTCGCCCGATTCACTATAAACGTTTTGTGTATTCCTCCGACAACCCACAATATTTTCTGTTACTTAAATTGGAAATGTTATCCACCTATTATCAAACTCTTTATCACTATTTCTTCCACACTCTCACCCACATTCCATGCTATTTGGTAACTATAGGAATATAAGTACTGTATGCGGAAATTTCATGAATCACATTCATAAGCACTTAAAACAGGATCTCATGCATATACATTCAAGGATCACATATTAGTTAAGAATTAACCTTTGACGCGTGATTTCCACTAAGCTCTTCAAGATCCAGAGATAGAACCGCAATTGAGATTCCTCTACTAAGTCCATCAATCCAGATCAACGCTGCACCAATGCTAGTTGGAAGGAAGAGAGACTCTTCTATTTCTTGGAGCAGTATTACGTGACTTTTGAACAGAGAGCATAGGAAAGAGAAAATATTAAGAGATCCAATATCTTTTATTTTCTCATTCCCTAACTAATTATAGGAGTAATTAGGTTAAGCAATCCCACTCCCCTTCTCCCTCTTGGCCGGCCACCCTAGGGCCCTTTATGGGCTCTAGGTTTTCTTTTGTTGATCTAGAAATAATGTGTGACCTTGTAAGATGCATTTAAGTGGGCTTCGGGTTTATTATTTACTAACCCAAATGTCTATAGCATTCTCCAACAAGACGTAAAGACGACCCAATTAAATGAATTTATTATCTCCATAATATGATCCATATTATGTTTTAGTAATTGCATTAGAGTCAAGGACACAATTCCTTCATTAACCTCCACTATCTCTGTCTCACACAATCAAATTTTGTAAATCTCTTTACCATTCACGATAAAGCCTACCATTGCTATACCCTACTAAGGAAGAAGAATATGTAGGAATTTAGATGCTTAATGCGGAAAACGAGTATCACATACTCAAACATCTAACATCAAGATCTTTGCATAAATTAACATGAATCAACTAAGAGTGTAGAATATACCTCTTGATGCGTGAATTCCACTTCCACTTCGAGCCTTCTAGTGGAGATCCTTTAGAACGTCAATCGTCGTTCCTCTAGTGTTGGTCCACGAACAACCCTTAGATCACCACGTATGCTAGTACGGAAGAGAGAATAATTATCTTGCTTTTGAGGTGTGATGGTCGAAAATGAGGAGAGAGAGAGGAGCAAAGAAAATCAGATTTTCTCTACCAATATGATGTAATCACACCTCTCCTTTGTAACCCCCATATCATTATATAAGGTGGTTACAAAGAGGTGATTCATGAGGCTTTATTTTGCCTCATAATGTCATACATTATGAGCCAAATAACCTCATGAGTTACAACTCTTCCATCCATCTTTAAAACCGCCCAACCCATTTCACAAATGGATTTGGGTAATATCCAAGGGTTGTCACATTGTGTGACCTCATAGGACCCAATACATATTAGTAGTTGGCCTAAATATACTAGCCCAACCAACCGCAATTAGCTTCTAGCAAAACGTTGCGGTCACCTAATATTATTGAATATATTATCTTTATAATTCGTCCATATACATTTAGTTTATTACACTTGATCGAGGACAAAATCCTTCAATCTCCCACTTGTCTAAGCACAAGTGTGTAACCTTCAAATTCCTTAAGTCGCTTAATGTCTAACTTGATGACATGGTAACATCGTATGTAAACCATACCAATATTCAAGTTGTTTCTTGAAATCCGAGTTCGAATGTCGAAACAAATGATTAACTCCTTAATCCATTTGAGCACGGCCATGCATTTTCAGTTCTCGCTCTTCAAGAGGCCAAGACACCAATCCTAACTCTTAGGAGGAATTTATCCAGTCTTGTATAACCAAAACTCCCACTCAATTCATAATAATTCCGAACACTTGCTTTTATAGCCTCCTTTTTACGGCACGACGTTTTGCAGTGTCAAAAACATACTAATCCTTAAGTAAGAATAGTGTCATACTCATGTCTAAGGAATCCACTAAATATATTAATGAGATTCTCACAAACCTTTTAGAGAACTCCCACTGGATCTGCCCAACGTGTATCAACTATACACGCCTATGCAAATGACTAGACATCTCGATGTCCCTATAGCCCATGAAACTGCGCTATCAATCAACTTGCAATCTAGTTCATCAAACAGAATCATTTACGTTCAATTTTAATGATTCGAACTAGGGACAAAAATAAATTATAACTCCTGTTCACTGGGTAGGGTTTCATTCGTCAAATCACAAATTTGACAATCCTATCAAACGTTATAAAATACTTTGAACGTTTTATTTAATACTAAACCAAGATTAAATAAGAACATAACCTTTTATTGATAAACATAACCAAACATATCACAAGAGTAACTATAACTGTGAACTAATTAAAAGTAAATAGTACACAATCAAAGCCACTCTCCTACATGCTTTAGACCTATAGCCCTAGTATGACTCTCATGCTTAGGCTGAGGCAATGGTTTAGTCAAAGGAATAACGACATTGCTATCCGTATGAACTTTGCTAACTATTACATCTTTTCTCTCAACGATTTCTCGAATGAGATGAAACTTCCTAAGTACATGTTTAAACCTTTGATGTGATCTTGGTTCCTTAGACTGAGCTATGGCACCATTATTATCACAATGTAAAAAATACCATTTCCAACACTAGGCACTACTCCTAGCTCCAGAATGAACTTCTTCATCCAAACGGCTTCCTTTGCTACATCTGCCGCAGCAATGTACTCAGCTTCTGTTGTAGAATCAGCGACAGTACTTTGCTTTGAACTTTTCCAGCTCACTGCCCCTCCATTTAGACAAAAGATGAAACCAGATTGGGATCGGAAATCATCTTTGTCAGTTTGGAAGCTCGCATTTATGTAACCCTCAACAATTAATTCACTTTCACCTCCATACACTAAGAAATTATCCTTAGTCCTTCGTAAGTACTTTAGGATATTCTTAGCTGCACTCCAGTGTGCGTCACCTGGATTTGATTGGAATCTGCTACACATGGTCAAGGCATATGAAACATGCGGGCGAGTACAAATCATGGAGTACATAATGGACCCTATAGGCGACGCATAAGGAACATTACTCATTCGCTTAATCTTATCGAGTCCGGAAGGACACCGAGTCTTGCTAAGCGAAACACCATGTTGCATAGGTAGAAAACCTCTTTTAAAGTTTTCCATATTGAACTTAGTAACGATCTAATCTATATAAGTTCGTTGGCTAAGTCCAATCATCCTCTTAGACCTATCCCTATAGATCTTGATCCCCAAAATGTACTCGGCATTTCCAAGGTCTTTCATAGAAAAACAACTCTTCAACCATTCCTTGACTGACTCGAAGCATGGGAATGTCGTTTCCTATGAGAAGTATGTCATCTACATATAAGACCAAGAAAACTATGTTATTCCCACTTTCCTTCTTGTAAACACAAGACTCTTCTCCGTTTTTTAGAAAACCAAACAGTTTGATTGCCTCATCAAAACGAAGATTCCAACTCGGGGATGCTTGCTTCAATCCATAAATGGACTTTTGAAGCTTACATACCCTCCTAGGATATTCGGATCCATAAAACCTTCCGGTTGTGTCATATACACATCCTCTTTCAAGAACCCATTCAAGAAAGCGGTTTTGACATCCATACGCCAAATCTCATAATCATAGAAGGCAAAGAATCGCTAGGAGTATCCGAATGGATTTAAGCATTGCTACGGGTGAAAAGGTTTCGTCATAGTCTATACCATGAACTTGCTTGAACCCTTTTGCAACCAATCTTGCTTTGTAAACCGAACGTTACCATCCTTGTCTGTTTTCACTTTGAAAACCCATTTGCAACCAATAGGTGTAACCCCATCGGGCAAATCCATCAAGTCCCATACTTGATTTTCAGACATAGATGCCATTTCGGATCTCATGGCTTCAAGCCATTTTTCGGAGTCTTCACTCATCAAAGCTTGCTTGTAGGTAGTAGGTTCTTCAAATTCTAAGATCATTATCTCAGAACTTTCAGTTAACAAGAAATCAACAAACCTTTTGTTTGGTATTCTTGATCTACTAGTCCTACGAGGGGCTGCAACAGGAGAAATATTCTTCTCAACAATTTGAGAATTTTCGCACGAGTTAGATTCTAGTGGGACAGTAGGAGGTTCGTGTACAGGATGCACATCCTCCAACACTTGGTCAGTTATGGGAGAAGATTCCTCTAAAGGAGGAATTACTTCAAGCTCCACAGCTGGTACTTGTGCTTCTGACTCTAACATAGGTTGAACTATGTCCATTTGTTGCTTTTCTCGAACCTCTTCGAGAAATATATTACTCCCACTTGCCTTTTTGGAAATAAAATCCTTTTCCAAAAAGACATCACGACGAGCAACAAACACTTTGCCCTCAGTCCGATGGTAGAAGTAATAGCCCTTGGTCTCTTTGGGATAACCCACAAAGAAACACTTATCTGATTTAGGGGCGAGTTTATCTGAAAGTAAAAGTTTTACATAAACCTCACAACCCCAAATCCGTAGAAAAGACAAACTTGGAGTTTTTCCACTCCACATCTCTTATGGTGTTTTTCTACTGCCTTTGATGGAGTTCTATTAAGTGTGAAAGTAGCAGTTTCGAGAGCATATCCACAAAAAGAGATGGGAAGATCAGCAAAACTCATCATAGACCGAACCATATCAAGTAGAGTTCGGTTCCTCCTTTCGGATACACCATTCAACTGAGGTGTTCCAGGTGGAGTGAGTTGGGAAAGAATTCCACAACTCTTCAAGTGATCACTAAACTCTTGGCTCAAATACTCACCACCATGATCGGATCGTAGTGCTTTAATTGTTTTGCCAAGCTGGTTTTGGACTTCATTCTGGAATTCTTTGAATTTCTCAAACGATTCCGACTTATGTTTCATCAAATAGACATATCCATATCTACTTAAATCATCAGTAAAAGTAATGAAGTACACAAACCCTCCCCTAGCTTTTGTGCTCATTGGTCCACACACATCAGTATGTATTAGACCCAATAGATCACTGGCCCTTTCACCCTTTCCAGTAAAAGGTGACTTTGTCATTTTACCCATTAAACATGATTCACATACATCAAATGGCTCAAAGTCAAAAGATGTTAGAAGTCCATCTTTATGTAACTTCGAGATGCGTTTCGTGTTTATATGTCCTAAACGACAATGCCATAAGTAAGTAGGATTAGTATCGCTTGATCTATGTTTTTTGCTGTCTATGTTAAGGACATCGTTGTCTAAGTCTAGGAAATATAGACCATTAGACCTTTTAGCAATGGCATAAAACATTGAATTCAAATAAACAGAGAAACAACCTTTCTCAATTGTAAATGAAAACCCTTCATTATCCAAAACTGGAATAGAAATAATGTTTTTGGTAATAGCAGGAACATAATAACAGTTATTAAGCTCTAATATTAAACCAGAAGGCAAAGGTAGACAATAAGTCCCAACTGCAACGGCCGCAACCCTTGCACCATTTCCAACGCGCAGTTCTACCTCCCCTTTAGCCAAGGTTCTACTCCTTCTTAGTCCCTGCACATTCGAAGTAATGTGAGAAACACAACCGGTATCAAATACCCAAGAAGTAGATGTTGCTAAATTAATGTCAATGACATAGATACCTGAAGAAGAAGCCCTAGACTTCTTATCATTCAGAAACTTTGGGCAGTTACGCCTCCAATGGCCAATTTGACCACAATGGAAGCACTTGGCATTTGCGGCCACCTTTGGCTTTGCCTTTGCCTATGGCTTATCGGCGATCTTAGCGGCAACTTGCTTGCCCTTGTCTTGCTTTTTCTTGCCAGCCCATTCTTTCTTAAAACCCTTTCCCTTTTGAACCATAAGAACTTCCTTCTTAGGTGCAACGAGAGATGTTTTGCTCGGCGTCATGAGCATCCCATGTAACTCGGCAAAAGGGTTTTCGACACCCCATTCATATTGAAGTTCAACATAAAGTGGTTGAAGCCTTCATGAAGTGAGTGTAGTATGATGTCAGTAGCCAACTCTTAGCTATAAGGAAAGCCCAACCTCTCCATTGTCTCGAAATAACCAATCATTTCAAAGACATGAGTGGCGACTGGCTTGCCTTCGACTAACGCACACTCAAGAATAGCCTTGTGAGTTTCATACCTCTCTATCCGAGCTTGCTTCTTTGAAACATGGTTTTCGGCTGTCGGATAATCCTTGCGAGCATCCAAGCTTGCAAACCTCTTTTGCGAGGCTTAGTTCCATAGCCGCGAGCATAAAGCAAGTAACAATTACCGACCTTTCTGCAATGGCCTTATGGGCCGCCTTTTCGGCTTCAGTAGAGGTGGTCGTTAAAACCGGGATCGGGGTTTCAAGAACATCCTCTCGACCTTCGGATCTAAGAACAATTCTCAGATTCCTTTCCCAATCAAGGAAGTTGTTCCCGTTCAACTTATCCTTTTCAAGGATTGAACGTAAGTTAAAAGGTGAATTATTGTTGTTACCAGACATGATATCTACATAGAAGATGCAAAAGTAATGAGTATGTTTATCATAATAGCTTTTAACAAATTTTAAACACTTTAAAATAAAAGCTATGCACTTGACCAATTTTAAATGTGTCCCTTTTGAATCAAGTGATTCTAAGATCCTATCAAACATGATTTATAAGTGGACTTTGGCCTCAACTTAAAACCAAATTTAAAAGGTAAGTAAACTCTTTTACTAATTACAACAATTGTAATTCTTAGTTGATGGGTGATTGCTAAGGTGATGAAAGTTCCCAGGTAAGGAAGTTACCCACAACGTTGGGGAAAGCCTTCCTAATCCTAGACAGAACTTGTCACCCAAACACAAAAATCCAACCCTTTGCTTCAAAATCCAAAACCATTTTGATGATTTTGTTGGGCCAAACCAAACTAAACATGCAAATTTCGGAAATTTACTCTACTTAGCCCAAGATTGGAAGTAACACTCTGCTTTGGCAGAACCTATTACTAACGATCAAGATTTTAGTAGATGTTTATTTGGAAAAGCAATTACCCAATATTAGCTTTAGGGACCTAAGTAAATTATTATGTGATTTAATTACTAGTGAACTCATTGCAAAAATAAATCACATGCATAATAAAACTTAGAAAGCATTCAAAAGCAATATTTAAATGCATAAAATAAAATGTGATCCTAGTATGGCCCCTAACCCTAAAGACTACTCTTTAAGGTCTCCATTCTTGAATCACCATTCTTCTTATGACAACTTGAATAATCATTTTTTGGAATTTTAAATTAAAATTACAAAAAATACCAACGATACACAGATCGTATTTAGATTACAAAAATACATTAACGATACGCAGATCGTAATTTCTATCCAAGTTTGGGCCATACTAGTCACCGCATGCAATCATAATATCATATATATAAAACATGCATTTTAATCAACTATTAAAAAATAAATTATTATGCTTCAACAACTTTAAAACATAATAACATCAACCAAATTTAATCTCATATTAAATTAAATGGTTAGTACCTCTAGACAAATTCAATCATATTAGAATTTATCTCCCAAGGGCATTATAATATTAATCTAACAAATTTAATCAACTATTAAATTAAAAAAAAAATACATAAGCACTCTAAGGTACCACATATATTTTAATCATATTAAAACATAAAAGCACTGCATGACATTTAATCACAAACACTAGCATGTAAGAATTAATCAACTTATTAAAACTAACATCCTAACATAAAATTAAATGTCACAAAATGAAACTCCCAACATAATTTTAACTCATTTAAGTATTAACATAGGATACCATGCATAATAACTCATAATATGCATTAAGGGATAAACGGATCTTAAAGATTTATCCGTTGAAGGAGAGACGAACCGAAGAGGCAGACCACCTCTCGCGACCCGCGAGACAGGTCGCGACCCGCGGTTTTAGTCGCGACTCGCGAGAAGCACACTGCTTCCACTTTTCCGATTTCAATTCAAGCAATTTTAATCAAAATACGTATGATTTTCTTTATACACTAAAACACTTTTATGCATAACTAAATCATACTTGGCCTCTCATATTCAAGAATTCATGCCATGAAATTATACATAATCAAATTAAGCATAAAAAACTTCAAAGCATGCAAATCATGAATCATACATATATATATATACATCATATTCTAATTAACAACTTAACTAAAACATGAAATAATATACCAATTATATATGTATCGAAAATGTATAAACAACTTTTATACTCCCACTAGATTAAAATCCAATTTTAATCATGCAAACAATATCCTCATGCTAATACCCTCCCGTAAATGATTTAAAATAAAGGAAAACATGCATCAACATGATCACATTAATCTATGCAATAGGCTAACTGATACCACTGTAGGAATTTAGATGCTTAATGCGGAAAACGAGTATCACATACTCAAACATCTAACACCAAGATCTTTGCATAAATTAACATGAATCAACTAAGAGTGTAGAATATACCTCTTGATGCGTGAATTCCACTTCCACTTCGAGCCTTCTAGTGGAGATCCTTTAGAACGTCAATCGCCGTTCCTCTAGTGTTGGTCCACGAACAACCCTTAGATCACCACGTATGCTAGTACGGAAGAGAGAATAATTCTCTTGCTTTTGAGGTGTGATGGACGAAAATGAGGAGAGAGAGAGGAGCAAAGAAAATCAGATTTTCTCTACCAATATGATGTAATCACACCTCTCCTTTGTAACCCCCATATCATTATATAAGGTGGTTACAAAGAGGTGATTCATGAGGCTTTCTTTTGCCTCATAATGTCATACATCATGAGCCTAATAACCTCATGAGTTACAACTCTTCCATCCATCTCTAAAACCGCCCAACCCATTTCACAAATGGATTTGGGTAATATCCAAGGGTTGTCACATTGTGTGACCTCATAGGACCCAATACATATTAGTAGTTGGCCTAAATATACTAGCCCAACCAACCGCAATTAGCTTCTAGCAAAACGTTGCTGTCACCTAATATTATTGAATATATTATCTTTATAATTCGTCCATATACATTTAGTTTATTACACTTGATCGAGGACAAAATCCTTCAGAATACTAAACTATGCGTGCCTAATCTAACATGACTTTTTTTTTTTAGAATGAAGGGATTATATGAAAGATAAAGTCTTTTAAAGTGGCTATCTCACAGTTGCTGTAATTTTATATGTTTTCCCAGATTTTTTTTATCCCCCTTTCGGGAACCCGTGGTAAGATAAATTTCCTCTGGGCTACCCTAGCACAGGGCCACTCAACCAGATGTCCAACAACCCCCAAACCCCCCTCTCTCGTAACAATATTGAAATTTTGCTTCCACCAAGATTTGAACCTTGGTCTCCCATGTTGGAGATAGTAAGCCATACAATTGGACCCAAGGGTCCTTGGTTATATGTTTTCCCAGATGTGTGTGACTTAAATGTGCAAATGAAGAAGAAAAAAAGGAGGGTCTATAATAATTAAAAGTTTGTTTTTTTGGTCGGATTTTAATGACAAGGTGGTTATTCTAATAAAATATTATATCCATTTCATAAAGTTTTACTCATTTATTGTAGCTCCAAAAACCAAGAAAAAGCAAAAAAGAGATTATGCAAGTGGGTCATTTATCGTTTTTAAATAGGTTAGGGAGTATGCCATGGATACTTTATTGTTTTTCAACAGGAAAGAGAATGTAGTTGCGAGAGTATGTAAAAAGTAGTGGGTCCATATAGTGGGGACAAGTAGGTAGTAGGATAACATATTCATTTGCCAAAAATGAATTAATGTAAAATGAGAAGAACTTTAAGGAACAACCCCTTAAATGAAAAGTGGGAATAATTTTATAATGAAGGGAGTACCAATTTATAATGTGTTATTCTAAAAAGAGAACAACAATTATGCATATATGTAGGGAAACTTTTAACAAAATTTGAAACAAAGACGCTAAGGTTTTTTTGTAATATTTCCCTAGTATATCCATAAATTTATATACTACATTTTAATATATAATAAAAGAAGGTTTTCAATATTTCACAATATACCCTCCATCCTATTTTTTTAAAAATTCACTAATATTCCTCAATTTTAAAAAAATTCATCCTATATACCTCTCAATATCTTTATAATTTACCATGTACCAATAGTGACTAAGATCGTCGATCAATTGTTTTAGTCATTGGCCTCTAATTATGTTACTAAATCCTAATTGACCTCTATTTGACCCGTTAATTAATCTTAATTGACCACCAATAAACCACCAGATGTGTCCCTTTTATCTCTCTTCCCTCTTCTTTAGTCGTAAGTGGTGCTCCAATGGTGGTCTATTAGGGTACGCAAATGAGTCAAATAGGATTTAATTAGCGTGTAGTAATAAAATCAAGGGTCAATGATCAAAGAAGTTGATAACTGTTAGTCATTACGATCATATGGTGATTATTAGATATATTAAGGGGTATATGGTGAATTTTAAAAAGTTAGAGGGTATATATATAGTGAAAAAGCAAATTAGTCAGAGGTATATGATGAAAAATCCATTTTTTATAAATCAAAATTTTATTTCATGAAATAAGAGTAGATGAAAATATCGCAGGCAAAAAGCCCGTACCAAGGGGAAAAAAGTCGTGGACTCAAAGCAATGTATTCCCCCACAAGGACGAACCCTCAACCACAAGGGGATATGTAGGTTGAAACTGAAAACATCAATACTATAACCTATCCTGATCATAACCTCCCTATGTCTTGCAAACTTTGTGCACCACGATACCCTTACAAACACCAACTAAACTAGATATATATATATATATATATATATATATATATATATATATATATATATATATATATATAGTCCTGCATTGTGAAATACAATATTTTGCGGATATATATAATACCCATAGCGGTATATGGTAACCTATGACCTTTTTCACATGTTATTTTTTTGGTCCGAACTCTCATTATTGTCTCACATCTCTCACTTTTCCATCCACTGGTTTATAATAGTCCATTAGAGGATGACACATGATACATTTTTTTTTTTTGGTAAACAAAGTGCATTAACGAAGATCACACGTTCAGAATATTACAATCCAATATTAAATGTTGCATACAATAACTAGGGGGGAGGGTAAAATCCTAGTTACAACACAATCCATGTCCATAGACCAACAAGCCTTGGCTACAGCATTCGCATGCTTGTTAAGATTTCTACTACAATGCTTAATCTTGACTTCCGGGAACCTCTTACGCCACTGCCTGCATGTATTAATAACCACATTTGATAAAATATCAGTTTCCTGGTGTTCCATGACCAGATCAACTGCTCCTTGGCAATCAGAATATATTACAGCCCTGTGAACGTTTTTTGTTTCCACAACATACAATGCTTCTAAAATGGCCAACAACTCAGCTGCAAGGGAGCTAATAGTATAGACTTTTTTACCAAAACCAAAGATCCATACACCCGCACTATCTCAGACAACACCACCAAGACCCATAATCTCAAAAGTACTAACAAAAGAGGCATCCACATGTATCATAAGATAATCCGGGGGGTGAGGTAGTCTAAGTCGAGTCAGGCTATTACATACACCTCTAGTTCCCATAGCCACCTCATGATCCCTCGCATGACCACTAGCCTTAAAGCTAATGACTTGGATTGGGGACGGGTCTGTGTTTCTGAAAATGCACTTATTTCGGTCTTTCCAAAGTTCATGGCACATATAGGGAAACACCTGACCCCAAGTTATGCCCCGAAAAAGCTTATCACACCTCATATTTGCTCTTAGCCACACCTTAAACTCATGATCTTGAATCAGGGGAGTATCAGTCAAGGTCCACATATCTCCCGCGAAGGAGCAGGTTCATATGATATGCTCAGAGTCTTCCACCCCCTGAATACACCTAGGGCGGCAGGATCTTGGATTAACCCTCGGACGGAGAGAAGTTTCTTGTGGGGGATTCTGCCATGCTACCTTTATTTTGGGCTCCATACTACCTTTCCATATCCAAGAGAGATCGGCATCATGGAAACCAAGGGGAAGTTGGACCTTATATGCTAAGCTTAGAGAGAAACCTTTATGAGACACAAAGTGGGGGATAAGGAGATCCTCCTGAGACGGATCGAGAGGAGGAGGTATGTTAAGGATAAATGTACTAAAAAGTCCGGAAGCTCAAATGACAAGTATGCAAAGGTCCCACTCATTATTGCACACCCGTCTAACTACCTTCATCTCACTTTCATAAGCGGATAGAGGACCACACACCCAGTCCCGGAGGGGACCGATACCTAGCCAATCATTATGCCTAAAGTCAATCTCTCTCCCCGAGCCTAGGTTCCAAGAACTATGCTTACTCAAGAGTTCCCACCCCTTTCCAATGCTTTTCCACACAACTGATCCATTAGAGAATTTGGAAACTTGAATACCATGGATATATTTGGATCTAATACAGTCATGGGCTAGGTTCTCCTGGTTCGAAAGTTTCCAATTTAGTTTTGCCATAAAAGCCAGATTCATCAAAGCTTGTTTCCTAATTCCCAACCCTCCCTGAGTCTTAGGTAAGAAAGTCATCTCCTGGGTAACCAAGTGCATCTTCTTTCTCCCCTCTTCCTCCGCCCAAAGAAAGTTATTGCAAATTTTATCCAGATCATTTAAGGTGGCTACACGGAGCATGGTCACTTGCATGTAGTAAGCAGGGATAGTCGAGAGGGTGGAGACAAGACACAGACGACCTGCTTTAGATAAGAATTTAATTTTCCAATTCGCTAATCTAGTATGGACTTTCTCAACAACAAACTGGACTTGATCTCTAGTTAGTCGCTTATGTGAAATAGGCAACCCAAGATACATACCCAAAGTGTCATTAGCCAATACATTCAAAGTTCTTTGAAACAGGTCCCTATGTTCCTCTGAGGTATTAGGTGA
This sequence comes from Beta lomatogona, assembly GCA_947646795.1. Lineage (NCBI taxonomy): Eukaryota > Viridiplantae > Streptophyta > Magnoliopsida > Caryophyllales > Amaranthaceae > Beta > Beta lomatogona. Next base: position 128,909 of record CANSNZ010000553.1, read on the forward strand.
GAAGATAAGTTTGCTTTTGTTCTCATTAATTTCTGCCATGCAAAACTTCTCAAGGACCTCATGCATAGCAAAGGCCGTCGACTCATCCACTCTCCCAAACAGAATAAGGTCGTCCACAGACAAAAGATGAGATATCGGGACTCTCTTCCTACCCACCCAAAATGGGGTCCACTTTCCCTCTGCACACGCCTCATTAATTAACTGGGTTAAGGATTCCAGAAAAACATTAAAAAGATATGGAGACACAGGGTCACCTTGCCGTAACCCCCTGGAATGTTGGAATTTTGTTGTTGTCCTACCGTTACAAGGACAGAGGACGAGGCTTTAGAGATACAATCCATAATGAGGGTAGTAGATGCTTGGTCCAGGTTATGTCTTTGTAAGCACTCTCTGACAAAATCTCATTCTACCCTATCATATGCTTTTTCCAGGTCAATCTTTAAGGCAAACCAACCCCATTTCCCCTGTTTCTTTTGCATCAACTAGGTTAATGTCCGGACCCCTTCCTTGGATGAAGTTGTTTTGGTTATTGTACACCCATGTAGGGATAATCGGCTTAAGACGAGTGACAAGGATTTTTGTGACCAGTTTGTACAACGTGTTACACAGACTAATTGGTCGGACTTGTTTAATCGTCTCAAGGGATGGCTGTTTCAGAATAAGACAAATTAGGGCATGGCATAAATCCTCAGGAATACTCCCCCTAATGAACCAATCCTGTATATTAGAACATACATCCCCCCCCCAACATCCCAAGCTTTTTGGAAAAAGACGGGGTGAAAACCATCAGGGCCCGGAGCTTTGTGCGGTTTCATACAAAAGAGCGTCTTCCTAATTTCCTCACAAGTGGGAAGATCCCCCACCCGTATGGAGTGATTTGATCCTGACTGAGTTCGGGGACAAGCTTCATGATCTGTCATATAAAGTGCTTTATAAAAGGAATTAACTAGATCCCGAATGCCTTCCTGGTCCTGGATTTCCTCTCCTACATCATTTCTAAGGCAAAGAATCCTAGACGCACTACGTTTGACAATGACAGACATATGAAAAAATCTGGTATTCCTTTCCCCCTCAGCAATTCTCTCCATCCTACTATTAGTTTTCCATAGAATATCTTCCTGTTCAAGGGTAGAGATTAAATCATCTTGCAGCTCCTCCTCTAGGTTTTGATGGAAGATAGAAGTCTGGTTTACCTGAAGATAGGTTTGAGTTCCCTTAAGTCTAGCAAGGAGATGATTTTTCCGTTTATATATATTTCCAATTGTATTTTTATTCCATTCTACAAGACTCTCCCTCAGCATACCTAGACTTCGTTGGATATCTTCACTCGGGCGAGGCTACACCTTATATACCTCCTTAATGAACCTTTCATCTAAGAGCCACATCGGCTCAAATCTAAAGGGTTTTTCCCCCAAAGTGTGGGGGGCATTATCAAGCTTCAGGAGGATTGGACAATGATCAGACGTGACTCGAGGAATGTGTCAGAGATTAGCCTTAGGAAATAATTGTAACCACTCAGGATTCGCCCACCCCCTATCTAGTTTTTCGAAAATTGGATGCCTATTTCTCTTGTTAGTCCAGGTGAATTTGGGTCCATTAAATCCTAGGTCAACAAGGTTACATTTATCCATTTTATGAGCAAACAGATCCACTCTACTTCTACAAACAGGCCTTCCCCCAAGTTTATCATTTTGATTCGCAACTTCATTGAAGTCTCCTAAAACTAACCATGGTTTATTCAAGTCATGAGCAAAGTGTTCAAGTTCATTCCACAACAGTTTTCTAATAGTAAATTTAGTATAGCATAAATTGCAGAAATCACAAAGGATGTTTGAGAAGAGTTTACCTCAACCACGCCGTAGACTCCCTGGGCACCCTCGCCGATCACCTGGAAATCCATGATATGCGACTTCCAGAGAATGAGGATGCCATCCACAAAGCCAACCGGATCCAACATATGCCAAGAGTCAAACCCCAGGTCCTGAACAATACCCTTAGTTTTGTCCCTTCCAACCCAAGTTTCAGCTAACACTACCAGGGATGGATGATGTTGTTGCATGAGCAGGCGAAAATTTGGCTTAAAGGAAGGACGCCCGATCCCCCTAACATTCCAAAAGAGGATATTTATTCCTTTATGCAATGGTGGTTTGTCGATGAGCATCCTGAGTAACTGCTCGTTTCCTGCTACCCACGGGTCTATTTCCACCTCGGTTGCCGGACATGTCCACATTTTCCTGTGGGGCCACATAACTAGCTCAGCCTCTCACGGGCTTTTTTTGCCATTTACCTCTCCCCAAGTCGTGGTTATGCCCAACTGTTTCAGCGGGAGTTGAAGGTGCGCTAACATGAGAGCATTTGTATTGCTCATTGTCATCATGCTGGCTGCCCTCAAATGAACCTTGACAATCGTGCGCATGAGGGGTAGAAGCGGAACCGGGTTGATCCATGGCCCCAAGCTTCTCAACATTTTCCTTCACTTCAAGAAAATCTGCATTGTCAGGGGAAGGTGAACGACGTCTCAGACTTGAGGAACTTGGGCTGGTCGAAACTCAGAGTCCACGTCCATCATTAGAAAACCCGCTTGCTCCGGGTTCGCATGAGGTTCAGCATTAATGTTTTGATTTCTTGTAGACTCAGCTCGGTGTGGCACTCGATTGGTACTTCGAAGGAGTCCGGTAGATAATACTCGACCTCCTCCATATTCAGTTCAGGCACCAGTGCCCGAACCGGGCTGTTTAACAAAACCATCTCCTTGGACGAGACAAAGTTGACTTTAGGAGAGGGTGGCGAAAGAGGGGGTGGTGGGGAGAAAGATCCGGATAGGTTCAGAATTACCGGGTCCTTCGGGGTGATACATGGTGTTCACTGGTATTTTGGGTTTTGGGTTTTGGGTTTGAGTTGGTTCGAACTTTTGTTCTCATGAGAAGAGGTTGGAAATTTTTTTGCTTTCTCACCTGGGTTTATATTGGGTAGAACGTGAGAACCAGAGGAGTGAGAAACTTCGGTCTTTGAGCCCGTATTCACAGTAGGGAGTTGTTGGCCAGTAAGGAGTTGACTTGACGTGCCACGTTTCGGGGAACAAGAGGCTAAGGAAACCTCAAACTCCTCCTCTTGGAATTAATTTGATACATGATACATTAATTTGATATTTATGTGTATATATGAATTTTCCAAATAATAAAGCATATTTATAAGAGAATGAGGAAGTTGAAGGGTGTTAAGCCCTTCCAAATTCCACCCACAAAATGAGAAAAGAGAGGATAAAAATGAAAAAACTTGCAGTTGTAGAGAGCAATACATATACATCTTCACTAAATAATAAATAAAGAGAATCAATAAAGAGGTTGAGACACATGTCATGTTTTTTTTGTGTTTATAATAAGCTTAATTGTTTATGATTGATATCTAGTTTTATTAATATTGATAGAATACTGATAATCCACAAAAGACACATGTTAGGGATGGCAGTGGGTCAAAAACACGACCCAGATCCTAATACACCCGACCCATTTTAAAGGGTCTGGGTCTATTTTTCTTAGACCTAGTGGGTCCGGGTAGGAATTGGGTATAAACATTGTTAGGTTTGGTCGTCTATGTTTCTTAGACCCAGTGGGTTCGGATAAGAATTGAGTCTAAAAGTTATTGGGTCTAGATCAGGGTATTGGTTAGAGTCTCTAAAAAAATAAAACTAATGCATTAAATGAAGGAGAGTTCGTTATCAAATGAATTCAATTTAATATTCTCATTATGTACGTACTAAAGTGTAAAATACTCATGTAAGCATCTTTGATATTATGTATATATAATAGTATTGTTTAGACATATACTCGTTTCTCCCCATTTTAGTACCCAGTGATAATACATACCATCGTCCTAATCGGTATGACTCGAAAGAGAACAATCCTAAAAGTTAAACTCCAAAACCATTTTTAAAAGTCTGGCGTTCATTAAGGTTCTAAGCCCAGTTTTAAAACCCCAATTAATTATTAATTGCATGTTTAATTAGTTTTTGAATGTTTTTTAATAAATACTTTCATGAAAATCAGATTTTGACCTTCTAGTTCCTTGTTTAAAATGATAATATTTGATAATTGATAATGTAAGACGATTATGTAAAGATAAAACGAAAATTCGACTAAACCAAGTTGATTTCTCTTAACACATGATGAGTGAGATTTATCTCACTCCTAGGGTAGTATTAGGGCTATTTTACTTGACTTATTTCCTATTTTAGTTTCTTTTTCTCTTAATTTCGCCTTTTTTCTATCTAACTCTCTCTTAGCACGTGTGTACATGTATTTGCATCCCCCTCCCCTACTCTTCTATTTGATCTTTGATGTGTAGGAACTCAAGCTTCTACAAGCTAAGAGGGGAGCAAAAAAGGGAAGCAAGAGTTTGCCCGGGAAGCTCAAGGACCACCCGAGCAAAGACACCCGCCCGAGCTCCAGGAAATCCCCCGAGCAAATTCGCCCGCCCGGGCTATGTGACGGCTCGCCCGGGCCAAGTCCCCCGCCCGGGCTATGTGAACCGGTGTATATGCTTGGCACACCGAGGACGGTGTTTTTGATATGTTTGGGGGGGTTGCTTTCACTTGTATTAAAAGGGTGGGGATGTTTAAAAAAAAGGGTAGTGAATGACTAAGTGTCTAGAGGGTAGGTTTAATTTTTGGGGTGTACTTCATGAGGGTTAGAATTGCTTGATGTTTAGTGTTGATATTTGATGAGTGATGTTTGAGTTTGATGGTGTGTATATATAAAAAAAAAAAAAAAAAAAAAACGTATGAACCAAGGCAAACTTTTCTTTTATTTATTTCTTTTGCTCTTGAGTTGAGAGCAATATCATTGAAACCCCACTCTTTTGAATGCTTTTATTCCTAGATGTTAGAAGTCTGCATGCTTTGAGATGTTTATGGTTGATTTTAGGATACTATATTCTAAGGTAGTGTTAGCGGCCAAACATTCTGCCTCATGCCTGGATTTTTAACGCACGCCCGGGGTACCAGACCGGGCCCATCTACCCTGCACCGCCCGGGCAACCATGGAGCCCGCCCGGGGTCCTCTAACTCGCCCGCCCGGGCCCGTTTTAGCCCGCCCGGGCCTCTGTTCGCTGAGCCTTTTCCGGATTTCTTTTCTTTTACGACTCGTGTAATTAGGGGGGGTATAAATACTCCTCTACCCTATTTTAGAAAGGATCCCAGATTTTGAGAACCCTAATCTTGCTTACTAGTGTAGGAGAGAGAAAACTTGGCTCAAGAGGTGTAATTTGGAGATTGAAAATCAATGAAAAAGTGACAATTTCTTTGAAGTTTCTTGTTTCCTTAGTAATCCTCTCAATCCTTTCTTTCTTTCTCATTGTTATTATGCATTTCTACTTTGTTAGTTTCATGTTTTCATTATTTAATCTTCATGCTTAGTAGTTAATTTAGATTAAAGTTTCCATCTTTTCTTAGATTCTTCTTGTTTACTCACTAGATTTTATCATGTTTTTGCTTTAAAGTCTTGATTTTTGGTTTTTGCTATTTTTAGATTGGTGATTTATTGCTAGTTTTTCCATGTTTAGGATGTTTGGTAGTGTAATGGGTAGTGAGTAGTTCATTAACTAGGATTGGGAGTAGCCCAATCATTGTTTGCATCCTATTTTCATGAGTAGAGTTTATTGGGTTGATTATGCTTGGGATTTGTGCATTTTCAATCTTTAATGTTGATTGGTGACTTAGTTGATGTGAGCTCCATCACCTTTTGATCCTTTTGTTGCCCATTTAATGGTTTACTTTTATGTGGTTGACCTTTATGATCGATTGATTAGTTGCTACACATCACTTGTTGATTGGTATTGACTTGGGTTTGATTTCAATTCCTAACTTGGCCTAGTTAGGTGATAACACCTCGAAACATAGGTTTTGTTGCCATAATTAGGACTCTAAATTCCCTAACAACGATTTTAGAGGTGTTTAGGTTTGTTTATTCCCTTTGCATATCCCCAATGCTTGTCAACCCCTTTATCTCTATTTGGTTGTTGGATGTGAACTATGATTGTGGTGATTTCCCATTCCTAGTGTTTTTCCTAATTTGATTCCAATAGTTTTAATCACTTAGTTCAACCAAAACTTAACGATTTCTTCGACTTAGCTTACTTGTAGCGACTCTACCTTGGTGAAACCTCCGATCCTTGTGGTTCGACCCTTACTTACCACTTGACTAGTTTAGGTGGATAGTTAGGTTTTTTATTTGACATTAGGGGAGTTAGTAACGACCTAGTTTTTCCCTTGTTCAACGCAACAATTGCGCTAACACGATTGTGCACCCCCGTAGATTGGGGTAGATTACAAAAACAGAGGAACACGAACGAAGCTGTGCTGACGTAAGGCGCACGCACCACACGCAGCCAGACTGCAGGCCACACAGGCGCCCTACGCCAGACGCAAGAGTCATGCGCTTGGTGTCGGCTTGGTGCAAGAAGCGCATGCATCTAGCGCCAAGGACATATCGTTGTGCTCCCCAACGACGCGATTTCGAGAACCCTGATTCTATTTTTGCCTATAAATACCTTGTTTCTTACCCGATCTTGACATGGTTTTTCATATGCATTTCACGCTATTTATCTCCCAATGTTTTACACTCAAAACTTCAAATACTCATAAACAATTCAATTTACATCAATTTCCACACAAAGCTTAAAAGATTGCTCTTCCAAAAGTCTTTGTTCTTTAAGACGAAGGTGATTCCCTTATATTTCGAGGGTCGTTTCATTTAATTCAATTCCTCTTTATTCACTTGATGTTACTAATGTATTTGTGATGTAGATCTCTTAAAATTTTATATCTTGTATATTGATCTAATTTTCTTTTTAATGCTTTCCTTATTGTATTGATTCTTCATCACCTTTGATGCGTTTATTATTTGCTAGTCAATGCAAAAAGAGCTAAATATATACTCATGTCTAATAATATAATTGGGACACTTGATTTAGGATTCCATTAATTTATTTGGTTGATAAACATATCACAAAAATTAGTTTCTTCTTGTTTAATTACCAAGTTAGATTAATTTCTAGTGTGTATATATGAAATTGATATTATGTGGATATTTATTTGCATAAACTTAGAAATGAATCGCATTTAATAGACGCCAATAATGGGCGAGTTTGTTTCTTGATCATTCTCACACCCTTACCCCCGAGCTCAATTTCCCGTTTAGTTTCTAAATATATCCAATTAGCTTTATGAGCCTTCCTTTAAAGACTTATTGGCGGCTTCTTTTAAATTATTTTTAAAATTAAAAAAAAACCTTCAATAATGGTGTAGTCAAATTCACGCTCACCGCCTAGTAGGTGTTAAAAAGCCGCCTAGTTATATTGTTCGTAGTATAGTAGTTCGACGAGTCCTTTTTTATATATCTACCTGCCCTTATATGCTTTAAAGTGGACATATGCTAATTCCTATTTTATTACTTCATTATTCACTAGGTAATTAGTAGTTGAGCTTAAAACTAATACCGTTATATGTAAAAAAAAAAAAAAAAAAAAAGTTTAGGGAGAAAAATATATATATTAAAAGATATGCAAAAATTATGTTATTTTTAAAAAAATGTATCAGTCATCCTTATTCCTTACTAAATGTCCAAAAAACAGTTTTCACTCTCCCTCTCCTATTCCTAAAGAAACCCTAAATCACTCCATGATTGTTTCTCTCTCACGTGGGTCACCACTCACGCCGTGCGACAACGCTGACCAGGCGACCGCAGCCACTGTCCAGGCGCCCACAGTCACCGCCCAGGCGCCCACCGTATTCTTTCATTCCCCTCCTCACCGATTTCTTCTTGTTTGTGAATTGGATTTTTCACCTTTTTATCTTCTATTTTCAGTTTTTTTTTGTTTTTGGTTTTGTGTTTATACTTATAATTTATGTTTTTGATTTTGTGAATTGTGATTCCGAGATTCTCCATTTCGTTCATCTTTCTGTTTTCAGTTTATCTTTCTGTTTTCATTTCTTTTTAGTTTTTTTTTTAGTTTAAATTCTGCAAATTAGTTTTAATTTCTACAAATTCAATTATCTTCTATTTTCAGTTATGCTTGTAAAGTTGTAATGGTTACTGCTGGAGAAAGTTGTAATATTTAGAAGCCCTAAAAAGAAATTTCTAAAATCAGGTCCAGCCTCCGGTCCGAGGAATTCCACAAATCCAGTCCAGTCCTGGACCGGTGAACAACCCTACCAACACATGCTCCAGGCCACCAAGCTTCCGAAAAAAAAAAAAAGAGGGCTTATGTGGCACGTGCTAGCAAGTAGCATGTGCATGGCATACTCTCCAATCTCCATGTATGCCATGCATACGCTAAAGAGTATGCCACGGATGCATAAGTGTATGTTGTATACACCACATTTTTTTTTTTTAAATTGGTAAGATGAAGGACCCTACTGAATTGGTACCTCGCACAGGTATAACCAGCCAGGTTTGCAGGTCAAACTACTTGGAGAGAGGGGGGATGGTAAGGGATACCTCACCCCCAAAGAGCCCCTAGTGGGATTTGATCCCATGACCTTGAAGTCATGAGTAACGCTATCAGTTTGGTTGAAAACCGATGGTTAAACTGTAAACTGTTAACCAACTGAACTGAATAAACTGGACTGAATTGACCCATAACTGAAAAGTTAAAAACCGATAAGTCAATCAGATTAAAGTAAAGCGCAATTAAGCGAAGCGAAAGAATGAAACTCAACCGAAACAAATTAAACTGAAAATTAACTGCATGGAAAACCGATTTAAACTGAACTGAACTGAACTGAAAATGAATTGAATTTAACTGAAAACTGTTTCAAACTGAACTAAATCAAACTGAATAAAACTGTTTTTAACTAAACTGAATAAAACTGTTTTTAACTGAATTGTATAAAACTGAATAAAACTGTTTTAAACTGAACCGAATCAAACTGAATAAAACAATATCAAACTGTATAGAATAAAATTGTCTCAAACGAAACTGTTTCAAAATGTAACACCTAATTTCGTCATTTTTTTTAATTTACCTAAATTATTGGCGTATAATTAGACAAAGATAAGAACACATGATTTCAATTTTCAACCACTATTTGTATTAAAAAGATGAATTCTCAATGGTTAAAATTCAATACACAAGACCTTTGTGTATATTAATAATGAAAAATACATAGTTGTATGGACTATGGCGTTATGATTACTCATAAATTCATCTAACTAATTTCAATAAATCAAAAACATCATTTGTTGCAAGAAATGTTATGAATCTTCAAATATAATTCATGGAATCCATCGTTATTAATAAATGTTAATATTTCTGTCATTACACACCCCACTTTAATTGCTAATTAATTTGTTATTATTTACTTCTCCTCAGTGTTGCTTTTACCATTTTAATTATTAGGAAGGCGATTTAATAATTTCAGAATGTTTAATGAACTATTATAACAAACAATATAGAACAAAAGAAAAAAAATATAGTACCCAAATATCACGGATCAAATTTAATATACCAAGTACAACTTTTACTTTATATCACAATGTAATTTACAAATTATAACTAACCAACAAATATAAGAAAAAACATATGAAATCTTTCTCTTTCGTTTACAATATATTAAAATCCTGAAGACCTAAACCTCACATATCCACTCTTTCCGCCCTACAAGACAAAAAACAAAGTTAAAAAGAATAACAAAATATAAAAAAGATAAAACAATTTATGTAATAAGTAACTCACCAAAATACCAACCATACCAAACGTTATATGGCGGGCGCGGATGTGTCGTTGTGCACCGCACCCGGCCAAAGATAAAAATTCTCGTACTCTCTTTTACAATTAAATGTAGAAGGGAAGTAAGGTTCGTATCCACAGGGAAACAGGGACAAGTTTTATATTTAGCGTGAATTAGTACCTAGATGACTCTAACGGTCGAGTAACCTAATAACGAGGGGGGTTTTCAAAGAGTTGTTATTAGACTACAACTAACTAGCATATAAATAAAATGAGAAATCAATATGGGGAGATCTTGAATCCGATTAACATCCACTTCAATTCATTATCGATCATTGAACCTCCACTCTAATTATTTCCATGATTATCTATTGTTGAGAATTAATTTCGCATTCTCCTTATTCTTAGTTGAATAGCACGATCAGCGTGACTATAAAACCCTAACTAAAGGATAACCTACTCCAATAGCGTCTAAGTTCAATCCAATAGCAGCAATAAACACAGAGAACCAATAGACCTGCTAACGTAATACAAGCGATAAACATTCAACAGTTGATTCAATTTCCCCAAGAAATAACCAAGACGATCTGCATCTAAGTTACTCCCTAGTTTGCTATCAATTGATAAAAGAATAAAACAATCCGATTCTATTCTTAAATCTAGCATTAGATTAATTACACAATCAAACTAGTAAAGTTCCTAGCATAATTATGCAAAAACCATAGAAAACAATCATAGAAATTGAACCATAATCAAAGAAACTAAATAGAGAGGAAAGATCTCACAATAATGCTTGAAGCTTCATATTAATCTCGTTCAAGAACAGTTCAAGCTACAATCGGCATAGCATAAGCCAATTCCATAATTGAATTCTCTAAAAACTAAACTAGGAAATAAAAACTAAAAAGAGAAGATAAGAAGAGAAGAATGGAGTGTTTGAGATTCTCTCTCCTTAAGTGTGTTGCCTCCTTAGGTCCAAAAACAAGTTTGGTATATATAGTAAAGCTCAAAAATCAGCCGACAATTACACCGACCTAGGGGTCGCGAGGTGCAAGTCTGGTCGCACTGTGCGATGAGCTATTGCCTCTGCAACGAGCTGAAGAGCTGGGCAAGCCAAGGAAGTCGCGAGGTGCGGCACAGGTCGCGAGTCGCGAGCAAGCAGGTCGCGAGGTGCGACCTGCCTTGGTCCTGCTTGCTGCGAGCATGCGCGAGAGCTGGGCAGGCTTGGCTGCTGGGCGATGAGCGCGCACGAAAGCTGGGCGACGAGCTGCTGGGCGTTGAGCTGCTGGGCGTGATTGCGGTGCTGCCGAGCTTGCTTAGGCTTGCGGTGGAAGTTGGTTATTGTTGGTGAGATGCAATGGTACAATGTTGTTGAGCCTTTCAAACACTTCCAAGTATATCGCTCAAACCCATTTTACCATAAAAGCTTGGAACATAAGACGTTAACACCAATTATCTCGCAAAACTCCGAACTTCCGCTAAGGGTTAAATAAAACACGAACGTTAACAATTACAATCAAACCCTTAGCAAAGTGCACCCAAAATAACGTAAATACAACGGATAACTTGGGCATATCAAATACCCCCACACTTGACCTTTACTCGACCTCGAGTAAACTCAAAAATGAGAAATACCAATTAAATCTTTACCCAAATTATCAACACCAAACTACACTCTCCATCAACTACATCATCATCATCACATCTTAACAACCTCCGCTCAAAACCTAAACGTAAGGGACGATGATTCCCCCACACTTAGCTTCAAGCTACTATCAGAAATACAGACGCGACAACAATAATCACCAAACGACAACCAAAATGTGAGCTCAAATCCTGAAGGATCTCAAAGGAGTTGAACTCACTCCAACGCCACAATCAAAATGACAGCTCCCCTAAAACCTCAAAAGATAAACTAAAACTACTACTACTACAACTAATTTAGAATAGCAAGCCATGGAACAAAGACAAAAAGGTATAAATTCCATGCTTACTCCCAAAAACAAACAATCAACCAAAAGAATGTGAAAGCCAACTTTAAATAGATCTTCACAAAACAAAGGATGAATTCACTAACCCAACCCGAAGACACCTTCCGCCTTATGACACCAACTCCGGCAAATGAGTTTTCAAAGTATAGAATTCTCTCTTAATCTCTCATTTTGCCTAGGAGCCCTTTCGGGTTTTCATCCTAGCTTCTCACATTTTTTTTTTTTTTCATCTCACCATCTTACCTGCTCAATATAAGCCACTTTTTTTTGCATAGGTTGCCCTTTCGGGTTTTCAACCTATCCGGGCCCCCATTTTTGCTCGAGTCGCCCGCCCTTGCGGGTTTTCAACTCAGCGGGATTCACTTCATTATCATACATTTTTTTTTTATATATATATTTTTTTTTTCATTTTTCTATTCAAATTAAAAGTAATATATACAACATAGATACATGAGAATGAGAGTACCCTCCCCCCTACTTAAACTACACATTGTCCTCAATGTGTCGACAATTAAAAGAAAAAGTAAACTGAAAATGGGGGGAAACCGACAATCGGGTAAATCGAAGATCGAATGCTCAAAACTCATGAAAAGCAATCCATCAAACTCAAATTTCTTAACAACACCAACTCCAATCTCATAACTCAACTCACAACCCTCTCCCTCGAATCACTCAAACAAATGACAAATTCAAATTGTGTTTAAATTTTTGAGATTTGCACCTAGCTTAAGAGATTGAAAAGATACATTAACAATTTCAACCCTCTAGTTGCACCAACTCCTAGCTATTGAACTCCTCCCAACGGGTTTTCTTTGGTGGATTTTGGTTCCAAGCGGATTAAGATTGGTTGTGGATCTTTTTAGTGGGTGGGCGGTGGATGAAAGAAAATTTATTGTGGTGGTGGAAATTTGATGAGAAAATAAAGGAAAAGAAAGAAAATAAAAAGGGGTCTCGGGTTGCCTCCCGAGAAGCGTTGTTGTTTAAAGTCGTTAGCTCGACTTAGTACCTTGAGCTCAATAATTGGGCTTGTGCTCCATGTGTGACAATGGTGGCTCCATGTCAACCTCCAATTCAAGTACTTGCAAAACAAACTGAGAAGAACTCTTGCAATGCATCGTTAGTGGTACAGTTTCAAAATAAGGTGGTACATCAGGAGGCTTTTTCCGCTCTTTCAACTCCGGCACCATAACCTGCATGTTAGTAGGAGATGCACAATCCTTAACCAAGACATCATCAACATTCATCGACTCATCAACCTGCTCAATATCAAGAACATCATGCAAAACAGAGTCAACAATGTTAATAGAGCAAAGAGGGTTATCATCCTTAATCAAAGGCTTAGAATCATTGATTTTAAACGCCTCTACCTTTCCCTCAAATTCCATGGTCAAAGAACCAGCGCAAACATCAATTTTAGTGCAAGATGTTTTCAAGAAAGGTCGCCCCAAAAGGATGGGGGCGGCATGCTTATCAGGTTCCATCTCCAAAACATAAAAATCAGTAGGAAATCGCAATTTCCCAACCTTAACTAACACATCCTCTAATTTACCCCTAGGATAAACATTGGATCTATCAGCTAATTGAATCACCACACCAGTTTCATGCAAATTGCCAAGTTTCAAAGACTTATACAATGAATATGGAATCACATTAATTGACGCACCTAAGTCTAACATGGCTTTAGGAAACATGGTGTCACCTATAGTACATGGGATGGTAAACATGCCTGGGTCATTGCACTTTTGAGGTAATTTCTTTTGAAAGATAGCAGAGACATGCTCGCTAGCCTTCACTCTTTGCACTCCATTTTGTTTTTGCTTTCTTTTCAAAGTACACAATTCTTTAAGGAACTTAGCATACCTAGGTACTTGATTTAAAGCATCAAAAAGGGGAATGTTTACCTCACATTTACGAAAGATTTTGTAAATGTCTTTGTTGCGCTCTGCATTAGGGGTTTCTCTCAATGCCTCGGGAAATGGTGACTCTGGTTCATATGGTGGATGAGGTGATTTTTGGACTTTCTCCTCTTGTTGAGGTGGCAATGATTTACAATCTGCTATCGGTTCATGCTCGATCACCTCTTCCACTATCTCTTTGTCTCGAACCACCAACCTCTCTTTGCTTGTAATTTCCGCTCCACTCCTCAATGTGATAGCACTCACGTTCATTTTAGGGTTGAGTTCTGTTTGGGATGGCAACCTCACCGAATCCCTAGCCTCTAACTTGGTTACAGCTCCTGCAATTTGGCTTACTTGGCTCTCCAAGTTCTTGATGCTCGAACGGGTCTCCTCCTGAAACTGAACCATATTTCCTTGCATGTTAGTAACCTTTTTAGTTAAAGCATTAATCATATCCTCTGTAGACATGCTGGTACTCGGTCCCTGTGATTGGCCTTGCGGCCGAAAATATGGAGCTCCTTGCTCCGGTGCCCTCGAATAAGGTGGCGGTGGGCGGTTATACTGCTGTGGCGGCTGCTGGTTCCCTGATGAATTCCCGTACCTCAAATTAGGATGATCTCGCCATCCCGGATTGTAGATACCAGAATATGGATCATATCTTTTCTGGAAACCTTGGCCCTGAAAACCGGCCGCCTTAACCTCTTCACTCGGTTCTTCTTGTAGATGAGGGCAAAAATCAGTTGGATGATGTGAAGAGCAAATGCCACAAGCCTTCACTTGGTGAGTTTTCTCTTTCACTATGAATTCTCGCATCACGGATGTGAGAGCTTGCACCGATCTTCCAACTTAGAAGAACTAGAACCCTCGGCGACCACACGTCGAGTTCCGGACCTTCTACTAAAGCGCCTCGAGCTTTCAAAGAAGCTCATTTAACGGTTCTTTAGCAGCGAGTGTAGTTTTATTCACAATGGATCCATCACTTGCTGCATTAACCATCCTAGCATCCTCATCACATAAGCCATTATAAAAATATAGCACCAAATCTTCCTCTGAATAACCGTGGTATGGACAGCTAGCACATAATTTCTTAAACCTCTCCCAATACTCGTAAAAAGACTCATCACCCCGTTGCTCAATGTTACTTATCTCCTTTTTCAATGTAGATGATTTAGAAGTGGGAAAGTATTTCTCGAGAAAGCTCTTTTTCAATTGTGCCCAAGTGGTGATGCTTTGCCGGCCGGAAGGTAGTACATCCAATCCTTTCTTTGCGTCTTTTAGCGAAAAGGGGAAGGCTTTAAGCTTGATTTGTCTTCGAAACTCCACTTGGTTTCATCTTGCTGCATACCACATGAAACTCGACAAATGTTTATTTGGATCTTCACCATTTAGCCCATGGAATGAGGGAAGCAAATGTATCAACCCCGACTTTAGCTCAAATGTGTCCCCCACTTCCGGTTCCGGAAATGTGATACACAAAGGCTGTTGGTCAAGGTTAGGAGCAGTGAGCTCCTTTAAAGCGCGGTGCTCAACTCTAGGAGGCATCTCTTCTTCAAATTCAAACAAAAAAGGGAGCTCTCTAAAGCCTTCACGCAATTCTCTTCTCAACCTGAAAAGGGTTAGTTCTAGATCTCGATCGTACTGCAAAGGCTCTTGGTTAGTAGCACGAGTATTAACCATAAACAAAAACCATAAGCAATACAATCCAAAAACATACACTAAATACAACAAGTAACACCGTTTCCCCGGCAACGGCGCCAAAATTTGGCGGGCGCGGATGTGTCGTTGTGCACCGCACCCCGCCAAAGATAAAATTTCTCCTACTCTCTTTTACAATTAAATGTAGAAGGGAAGTAAGGTTCGTATCCACAGGGAAACAGGGACAAGTTTTATATTTAGCGTTAATTAGTACCTAGATGACTCTAACGGTCGAGTAACCTAATAACGAGGGGGGTTTTCAAAGAGTTGTTATTAGACTACAACTAACTAGCGTATAAATAAAATGAGAAATCAATATGGGGAGATCTTGAATCCGATTAACATCCACTTCAATTCATTATCGATCAATGAATCTCCACTCTAATTATTTCCATGATTATCTATTGTTAAGAATTAATCTCGCATTCTCCTTATTCTTAGTTGAATAGCACGATCAGCGTGACTATAAAACCCTAACTAAAGGATAACCTACTCCGATAGCGTCTAAGTTCAATCCAATAGCAGCAATAAACACAGAGAACCAATAGACCTGCTAACGTCATACAAGCGATAAACATTCAACAGTTGATTCAATTTCCCCAAGAAATAACCAAGACGATCTGCATCTAAGTTACTCCCTAGTTTGCTATCAATTGATAAAAGAATAAAACAATCCGATTCTATTCTTAAATCTAGCATTAGATTAATTACACAATCAAACTAGTAACGTTCCTAGCATAATTATGCAAAAACCATAGAAAACAATCATAGAAATTAAACCATAATCAAAGAAACTAAATAGAGAGGAAAGATCTCACAATAATGCTTGAAGCTTCATATTAATCTCGTTCAAGAACAGTTCAAGCTACAATCGGCATAGCATAAGCCAATTCCATAATTGAAATCTCTAAAAACTAAACTAGGAAATAAAAACTAAAAAGAGAAGATAAGAAGAGAAGAATGGAGTGTTTGAGATTCTCTCTCCTTAAGTGTGCTGCCTCCTTAGGTCCAAAAACAAGTTTGGTATTTATAGTAAAGCTCAAAAATCAGCCGACAATTACACCGACCTAGGGGTTGCGAGGTGCGAGTCTGGTCGCACCGTGCGATGAGCTACTGCCTCCGCAACGAGCTGAAGAGCTGGGCAAGCCAAGGAAGTCGCGAGGTGCGGCACAGGTCGCGAGTCGCGAGCAAGCAGGTCGCGAGGTGCGACCTGCCTTGGTCCTGCTTGCTGCGAGCATGCGCGAGAGCTGGGCAGGCTTGGCTGCTGGGCGATGAGCGCGCACGAGAGCTGGGCGACGAGCTGCTGGGCGTTGAGCTGTTGGGCGTGCTTGCGATGCTGCTGAGCTTGCTTAGGCTTGCGGTGGAAGTTGGTTATTGTTGGTGAGATGCAATGGTACAATGTTGTTGAGCCTCTCGAACACTTCCAAGTATAATGCTCAAACCCATTTTACCATAAAAGCTTGGAACATAAGACGTTAACACCAATTATCTCGCAAAACTCCGAACTTCCGCTAAGGGTTAAATAAAACACGAACGTTAACAATTACAATCAAACCCTTAGCAAAGTGCACCCAAAATAACGTAAATACAACGGATAACTTGGGCATATCATTATATTTTGAAACAAATAAAAAGTTTGAAATTGGGCTCTCAGAGTATTTTCATCATTGAGCACATGGCTCCAAAACATTTACCCAAATTGTCAAATACAATTACTTGAATCCATCAAGAAACTATGGGCATTACCTCACTATAGTAATCCAAAATGAGACAACGTGTACTACAATGAGAGT
This sequence comes from Beta lomatogona, assembly GCA_947646795.1. Lineage (NCBI taxonomy): Eukaryota > Viridiplantae > Streptophyta > Magnoliopsida > Caryophyllales > Amaranthaceae > Beta > Beta lomatogona. The sequence continues at coordinate 146,012 of CANSNZ010000553.1, forward strand.
TCCCAACATAGTAACTTGGGTTTCAATTATTATAATCAACAAAATGAGACTTGTTCTGAAATCTTATTCCGAAAAGGGACAATTATCAAGCTCAACAGAAACCAGCAACAAAATAAGCTCAACAAAATCCAACCATAACGATGTTACGGTCAAAAAAGTAGATCTTTAAGATTAGCTCTCGGAACATTTTCGTCATCGAACACTTGGCCTCAAAACATTTAACAAAATGGCTGAATACTTTAACTCAAATCCAACAAGGAACTATTGGCATCACCTCACTATAGTTTACCAAAAAGAGGGACAAACGTAGACTATAGTGAGAGTTCCCAACATAGTTACTTAGGTTAAAGTCCTTATATTCAACAACATAGTTAAATGATTTGAAGCCTTATTCCAAAAAGGGGCAAATATCAAGCTCAACAGAATCCAACCAGCAACAATACAAGCTCAACAACACCTCAAAAGCACAACCCAAGCTTTAGAGATCCAACCAGCACCAAAAAAAGGCTCAAACCAAACCCAAGAGATCCAACAACTATCAAAACAGAACCATTCCAAGGCCAAAAAGCCAACAAAATAGCACCATACCAAGCTCAACTAGTCTCGTAAGAGGAGACCATATCCAACAAATGAATACCAAAACCAACAGTTTTAAGCCCATCAAAAAAATTTCAAACTCAATGTATCAAACTTGCCACCAGTTAGAAAATAAATACAGCAACCAATGGTTGCAAAACCAGCTCAAAACTAGAAATCTCACTGAACAGCAACAAAAACCCGATGTTCAACGACAACGGGGTACATCAGGCAGCAGCGACACAAGGTGGTTATTCCACCTAAAAAATATTTAAATTAGCAATTTGATTTAAAACAAATAATATAATTGTTAAACTAACACACTAAACATAAAACCTACCGCGGGAGGCGAGAGAACATCAATATCATCATCCACACAATCTGTCTCATCCATTGCACTTATATAACTCTCTAATTCTTCTTCTTTAAGATACCCAAACAACCAATTTTGCGTAGTGACAAAAGCCTCTACATTCTTATGTAGTAAAGAAGACCTATATTTGGTCAAAACCCGCTCACCCATGTTGAATGAAGATTCAGAAGCAACTGAAGTGATTGGAATAGCCAAAATGTCCTTGGCCATTCTAGAAATAATGGGATATGCAGAACATTGAGACTGCCAATAAAAATCAGAACTACGCTGAATAAGGGGAGAATTAAGATAAGCAGCAACATCAGATTGTGCACCCCCAACAGATGAATTACTGGCCTCAAATTGCTATGACAAGAATCAAAATAAAATATTAATTAATAACACAAAAGTATTAATTATAAGTAAGCTAGAATAAAGACAAGTAGAAATAACAACCTCAAATATGTCCAACAACAAAAATTGGGTTGATGAAGAAGAAGATGAAGCACAGAGGGTAGATGAAGCAAGAGAAGAAGTAGAATAGGAAGTGGAAGACGTGCTGTAAAATGCATAAAGCTCAACAAAAGCATCATATACGCTTTGCACCTTCTCCTCCACCTCACTAGGAACATGGAGTAAGTTGTACAAGTTCCTCACAAACCGAAGCTTGTAACGAGGATCAAGAACAACAGCAACAGAGAGAATAATATAGTGATCCGACCAATACTTATCATACTTACCCATCATGTCCTTACACATAGTACGAATATTATAAACAGAATGATTATGAGATATAACCAACAACTTCTCAATTGCAACAATGTTAGCAAAATACAAATTTGCAGTGGGATAATCAGAACCAGAAAACATATTGGTAACCTCATTAAAAGGTTCAAGAAATTTGCAAACAAACTCAATAATTTCCCACTTAGATGGAGTAAGCCCATACTCAAAATCAATCTCCTTAGTTGAAAACAGATCTAAAGCATGTCTAACTGTCAATGCACGTTTCATCATATTATAGGTGGAATTCCACCTTGTACACATGTCATATTTCAGCTTACCAACAAAATTAAACCTTGCATCAATCACGCATTGTTCAAATTTACATTTCCTAAGATCGGAACCTTCAACGTAATTTACTGCTTCACGCAACTTAACCACACTCACATCAACAGTTTTCATACCACATTGAACAATAAGATTCAAAATATGCGCACAACAACGAATATGAAAGAATCTACCCATACATGGCAAAAGACAAGATGAATTCAAATCAGATTTTAAACGAGCAACCATAACATCCATAGCACTTGCATTATCAACAGTCATAGACAACACTTTACTCTCCAAACGCCATTCTTTAATCAACCCCAAAACGAATGCATATATATCAGGACCTCTATGGGGTGGGGGGAAATACCTAAAGTTCAAAATGTAAGACTTCAACAACCAAACATTATCAATATAATGTGCAGTAAGAGTTAAGTATCCACGATTAGTAATGGAAGACCAACAATTGCAAGTAAAACAAATACGACTACTAATTCCAGCAAGTTTATCACGCAATTTCAACTTAAGTTTCTCATTCTCCAAAGTACAATACCTAAGTATTGTATTCCTAGATATGTGTCTTACTTTAGGATTAAGATATGAATGCAATTTTCGTAATTTTTCATGCTCAACAATACGTAGAGGATATGCATGACACAACACAGCTTCAGCAAACAATTGACAATAGACCTTCTGATCAAAGGCAGAACCACATTCCGGATTTTCAGAAAGAAATGACTTGTATGCAGCACAAGACTTAATGTGATTAGTAGCATTAGACGTACCAAAACTAGGGTCTGCTTTATACTTAGCTTTTTCACAATACCTACATGTGGCAAATGTCTCCACCTTACCTTCCATTTCATCCTTACCATTCACATATGAGAACACATAATGATCCCAAATAGGGGCCCTTCTTCTGCCTTCAGGAGGTCCAGCTTGCTTTGTCTTCTTTGAAGGCAGAGAAAGTGCATTCGAACCAGTAGTGTCCAGATCAAAAGTTTCAGGAAAAAAATTTAGTTAGTATAACTAAGTTAAATAAAAGAAAAAAAAAGTAGAAAGAGAGAGAGAGAATTACATGTATGAGAGGATGGAGGAGTTCGAAGGCCTTCAAATTGTTGTTCATACCGATCATCCATATCTAAAAATACAAAAAAAAGAGCTAAGAATAACTGACAAAAGAAGACAGTACCATACATGGATCATTGGTGGTCAACGTGGTGGTCAACGGTGGTGGTCAAGGGTGGCCAATGGTGGTCAGGGATAGTGGCCAGTGGTGGCCAGGGAAGGTGGTGGTCAATGGTGGTCATAGGTGGTGGTCATATGTGGTGGTCATAGGTGGTGGTCAACGGTGGTGGTCAGGGGTGGTCAGGGGTGGCCAATGGTGATCAGGGAAGGTGGCCAGTGGTGGCAGGGGAAGGTGGTGGTCAATGGTGGTCATAGGTGGTGGTCAACGGTGGTGGTCGGGGGTGGTGGTCAACGGTGGTGGTCGGGGTCGTGGTCAGCGGTGGTGGTCAGGGGTCGTGGTCAACGGTGGTGGTCAGGGGTCGTGGTCAACGGTGGTGGTCAACAGCGGTGGCCAAAAGTGGTGGTCAACGGTGGTGGTGGTCATAGGTGGTGGTCAACGGTGATGGTCAGGGGTGGCAATGGTGGTCAGGGATGGTGGCCAGTAGTGGCCAGGGATGGTGCCGAGTGGTGGCCAGGGATGGTGGCGAGTGGTAGCCAGAGATGGTGGCCAGTGGTGGCCAGAGATGGTGGCCAGTGGTGGCCAGGGAAGGTGGTGGTCAATGGTGGTCAACGGTGGCAATAGTGGTGGTCAATGGTGGCAATGGTGGTGGTCGGGGGTGGTGGTCAACGGTGGTGGTAAGGGTGGTGGTCAACGGTGGTGGTCGGTGTGGTGGTCGGTGTTGGCCGGTGGTGGTCGGTGGTGGTGGTTAGTGGTGGCTAGTGTTGAGCGGTGGTGGCCAATGGTGGTCGGGGAAGATGGTGGAGGTGGTGATCAGGGGTGGGGGTGGGGCTGGGCCTGGATTACCTAGGCATGGATCAGGAGTGGGCCTAGGCATGGATTAGGAGCGGGCCTGGGCATGGATCAGGAGTGGGCCTGGGTCGGGGTGGACTGGGCATGGGTCGGGGGTGTAAGTGTATTGAATCCGGGTCAAGGGTGGGTGGTGGATCTGGGTCAGTTTCCTAGGGTTTCTAAGGTTAGGGTTTTGAAATTGGAGGGCCGTCATATATTCTTAATAAAAAAAGCAGAAAATTCATTAAAAAAGCAGAAAATTCATAAAAAAAAAAAGCAGAAAATTCATACTAAATTTCATAAAAAAAAACCTACTTAATTGCATTTTTCTTAATTTCTAAGGTGAAAAATTTAAAACGATCTACAAGTAATTTAACAAATAAAAAAGCAGAAAATTCATACTAAGTCACTAACTATTTAGCCGTTAAAATTTCATAAATAAAAACCTACTAAATTGCATTTTTATTAATTAGTAAGGTGAAAATTTTAAAAGATCTACAAATAATTCAACAAATAAAAAGCAGAAAATTCATACTAAATTACTAATTATTTAGCCGTTAAAAATTCATAAAAAGAAACCTACTGATTTGCATTTTTATTAATTACTAAGGTGAAAATTTTAAACGATCTACAAGAAATTCAACAAATATATAATCAGAATTATATTTTATTAATTATTTAGCCGTTAAAAATTCATAAAAAAAGAAAAATTAAACAAATGAATGAAGATAATATACGAAATCCAACTTCCAATCCAAAAAACAAATCAACAAATCTATAAATCCGAACTCCTAAAAACATCATAACATCAAAATTCCGTGATTCAAAAGAAAAAAAAAAAAAAAAAATTGAAATTTGAGTTCTTAACCTGGATAGGGTTTTCTTCGAACTTGAACGATGATATGTGTTTCGACTCGTCAAACTTCAAGAATCTCCTCTTCGTGTCTTCAATCTTCAATCTTCAATCTTCACAAATTTTCATTATTCTCTTCGTGTGAAGAAATGAGGAGAATTAGAGAGTAGAAGAATCGAAAGTTAAGAGGCGAAGTGACAAAGAATTTTTTTTAAAGATTTTGAGTTTTGAGATCGGAAATGGTGAAGAATCGAAAGTTAAGAGGCGAAGAAATCAGAAATGGTGCGAGTGTGTGACTGTGTGAGAGAGAAAGACGCCGTTTCTCATAATGATCTAGATTCTAGGGTTTTTTTTTTTTGTGTTGTGATTGTGTGGTTAGGTAAAGGTTAGAGTATATATATGGAGGCAAAAGAATAGGCTTTAGAACTCTATTTTGGGCCAGCCCAACTTCCCAAATGCCCAACAAACCACACACATAGAAATTAGTTAGATAGAATTATTATTATTATTATTATTATTATTATTATTATTATTATTATTATTATTATTATTGTTATTATTATTTTAATATTATTATTATTATTGTTAGGAAACAACTTATTATTATTATTATTATTATTATTATTATTATTATTATTATTATTATTATTATTATTTTAATATTATTATTATTATTAGGAAACAACTTATTATTATTATTATTATTATTATTATTATTATTATCATTATTATTATTATTATTATTATTATTATTATTATTATTATTATTATTATTATTCATATTATTATTATTATTATTATTATTTATTATTATTATTATTATTATTATTATTATTATTATTATTATTATTATTATTATTATTATTATTATTATCTTAAGCATCATTTATATATTTTTTAATGTTGAACTTCTTGGTTTATATGATATGGTGTTGATTTTAAGAAACTATGCGTGTGTTTATGTTATGATGTACATATATCATAATGAATAGGAAAATTAGTTTATACTCGCATGTGTAGAAAGTTAAGAGAATACATCAAAGATTATTATTATATTTATATGATACATGCGTATAGTTATAAGTCTTTCATTGTTCTTATTGAATAACAAATTTTTTCGATTCAATTAGATGTTTTGAGTTTGAAAGTGAATATAGCTTAATGACGCTTAACTGCAATGGAGTATTGTTATCCTTAACAAACTTATCGACTTACATTGACACATATTAATCTAATTCAATAACATTTTACAGTTTTGAAATTGATTTACCTTAAATATTATTAACTTGAATGCAAGATTGATACTTTATATGATTCTATCAACTTATCATAACATTCATAAGTCACTGATTGATGGTACATTCATATATCTCATCCCATGACAACTTCATCAATTGAATTAGATGTTTTAGACTTTTAGTTATGAAATGAATTCAACTTAAAGACTATTAAACTTAAATAAATTATCGTTATTTTGAATTAGTTTATCGACTTACATTGGTCTGTTCATTAATCTCATTCGACAATAGCTTATTCTAATAATTGAATTAGATATTTTTAGTTTCAAAATTAGTTGAAATTAAATATGACTAAGTTAAATAGAATATAGTTATGTTGAATCAACTTAATGACTTATAATGATACATCCATCTAACCCAATAACTGCATATTAGTTCAATCATATGTTTTATGTTTCAAAATGCATTTCACATAAAGACGATTAACTCAAGTATTGTATTGTTATTTTGAATTTGCTTAGCGGCTACCATTGGCACATCCATTATGTACAATAATAAATACTTGGATTATTTAAGTAGATGTTTTTTTGATTCAAATTCCATTATACACTAGAAGACAATTAGCCTAATGATTAACCACTTACATTAACTGATTTATAAACCAATTCATCATTATCAATCATCATCTTAATCTTTGACCACAATCAATCACCAATTCATCATTGATGGTTACACATTGGAAAACTATAGAATAATGAAGAATTTGAAATTGAATATTTCAATATCAGCCAAATGTTGAACCTTTAATAAAATAATTTTATAGAAAATATAGCAACTTCAAAATGCGATTTTGTAGACAAATATAGATACGTCTCTTGGTGCTATCGTTGTTTTCGACAAGTTTAACCGATATATATGACAGAAGTCCAACCGAGATGAAATTCCTCGCAATGAATAATGACTTGATCCGAGGTGAGACCCGAAGGGAAAAGTTGTACATGGCATAACCGATATCAAGTTTAACCCGAGTCGATGCGAGTTTCCTTTTAAAACCGAAATTAACTGAACCCGAACTGGAAATAACTGTTTAACTGATAGTAATAAGAAAAAATAGTCAACTGTTTAAACTGAAACTGTATGGGTAAAACCAAAAGATAAATGCAAATTGAACTGAACTGAACTGAAAATTGAATTAACTGTATGGATTGAAACTGAAACTGAAAAAATTTAAACTGAATCAATTAAGTTGGAAAAAACGAACTGAGTTAACTGAACTGAAGTCAACTGAACTGTTTGGTTTGAACCAGAACTAAACTGGTTAACTGAATTGACACCACTAGTCATGAGGCCAAACCTTTACCACTAGGCCAAACCTTGCTTGGTATGTTCTATGCATCACATAGATGCATGTTCACCCAGGTGTATGTATGATAATTGACGTACACTATAAAAAAATATAAACCTTATAATGTCAAGATAATAAGTTTTTATTAATAATGAACAAATTCATCACTTAATTAGTGTTGCCCACAAACCCAGCTACTTTTCCTCCAAATATAACCAAATCAATTCTTCAATAGACATATCACATCTTGTAATCTCTCTAGTATCTTCTAAGCCAAGAAATGCAAACATATGATCCTCAAGAAAAAAATTTCCCCCTCAAAAATCCGTGCACGTAAATTTACTTTTTTTTTTGTTTTGATAATTACCTCAAAAAACCATAAACCAAAATTTTGAGTTAAACTCATAATCACAGTCTATGTATGTCGAGGTTTTGCCATATCAAGTACACCAAAATAACACGTACAATAAGACGTCTTCATGACTTCACCATCATTATTCATCTCTGCTTGAATTTATCTTTAGCGAGTGCATTAAATGGAGGCATTGCCTCCTTGCTTTAGCCCATCTCTTCTTCCGTAAAACATCACTTTAAGTACACAATTATTGAATTTTTGGTTGAAACTTTTGACTTTTATTTTTGCATTATTACATTGATCATCCTTCCTAAAAATCTATTTATTACCAAACAAATCTTTCTTTTTTTTTAAAAAAAAAAAAAAGAAGGAAGAGAGGCAAGATTATATTGCACCTCACTTCCAACCAAGAAAAACCCAGCTGATTGAGACATATTTCCTCTTAACTGTAATCCATCGTACTATCCAACGCATTTAATTGAGGCAAAGTTTCTTTCTTGAAGCCCCTTATAAAACTTGTTTCTGGGTATTAGTCTTTCATCAGATCTGAGGATCACATGCATTTTATCTTTTAATACTTTCTTCTTATAGAGAAAGAGCATTGCAAAAAGAAATTCTCATCTTATTATTATTATTTTTCATTCACAAATCACAAAGCTTACCTTGTGGTCTCACTTTTTCCATTTTCTTTTTGTTACCCTCCTTTCTTGTTGGAAACATACTCACAAAAAGAGAAAGATTTTTGGTATATCATTCTTTTTTTGGTTAATTTAAGAGGTGCAGAAAGTTTAGTTGGAGCATCAAAGTGAAAAGGGGAAAAAAAAATGAGTGCCCCATTTGTGAATTGGCCATGGGAGAACTTGGGCTCTCATAAGGTACCTATAATCTCTACTCCTCTCCGTTTTTTCTTTTAGATACATTTTAAGGGGCCGTTCGATTTTATTATTATGGTAGCTGATTAATTAATTTTACTTTATTTTTGTTGAAATATAAGTTTGTGTTTTCGTCGATCAATAGTGAATTTTAGTTTATCAAAGAAATGAGATGATTTGAGAAATGATGTCGTCATAGACCTAACTTTTAAATTTTCCTATGTAGTATTTGCTATATGGACCATTTGTTGCACAAGTAGCACAATTATGGTGGACAGGAGAAGCAATAAGAAATACTTGGAGCTTCCATATTCTTTTGTTATGTTCTCTTAGATACCTCGTTCATCAACTATGGCACACCTATTGCAACATGCACTTCCTCACTCTTAAGCGTCGGATTAACCAACAAGGAGTCGATTTTAAGCAAGTCGACCATGAGTGGAATTGGTAGATTTTTTTATTATACTTTATTTTCTAATGAATATTAATTGTATTGCTTAGACTATTTTTACCCTTTTTTATTTTATCATATAAAGCTTATCAATTCCATATTTGTTTGAATGGATGATAGGGATAATTTCATAATCCTCCAAGCACTTGTTGGAAGCTTAATGTTGTATATGTTCCCATCCTTCACCAATTGGAAAATGGGTTGGGACACAAAGGGATTAATTGTAGCTTTGTTACTTCACATAGTGGTTTCAGAACCGTTGTATTATGGTCTTCACAGGCTTCTCCATGCCCAATCAAAACTCTTCAAGTCTTACCATTCACTGCATCATTTATCTCCTGTACCTCAGCCTTTTACAGGTAAGCTTTGCAGGATCTATAATTTGTTTATTGCTACTTAATCAGTTATGGTTGGTCAAATCATGATAATAAAGTGACACTTGTCCAACTTCAATGGTTGCCAAGTTGATGATTTTGAGAAAGATTTTCTATAAAATGCTGAAAACGATTGATGCAACAAGAACTTTAAAGAATTTCACTAGACCTAATTCAATTTCACGTTAAAAGAAAAACCTCTCTTTTACTTATTGAGTGGTACATGTAACATCAAAAGTGATTTATGGTATTTACTTCCTCTACTTTCTAATTGCAATCATTTAAAAAGTTCTCTCTATATTTTTGTAAATTTTTTTCCTTTTGTCATTTATTGTAATTAATTAGGAGCTGGCTACTCATAAATTCAAGACTATTGCGGAAGTAGTTTAGTAACTTTAATTAAAGAAAAATTAGTTTTTTTCTAATTAATCCTAGTGTTACTATAATTTTTAAGAAACAAAATTTCTTTTCTATATGTAATTTGATATGCTTCAAATCAATGATTTATACTTTCCAAATATAGGAGTATATATATTATTATTATATGTAATAAAGTACAGTATTTTGGCATGTACTTTAGGCATATTAATTTTTTTTTTCTTGTTTGTGAATTTTTGCAGCCGGGAATGTAACATTTTTAGAGCATATCCTATTGTTGACTATCATGGCTATTCCGATGGTGGGAGCTGCTTTGCTTGGATGTGGCTCAATAAGCTTGATTTATATCTACGTTTTGGCGTTTGATTTCCTAAGATGCTTGGGTCACTGCAATACTGAAATTTTCGCACATCAAATTTTTGAAGTTTTGCCTTTCCTTAAATACCTTCTATACACTCCTACGTAAGTTTCTCTATTTCTTTTAACGAATTAACTAGTTTTTAGGCCCAAGCTATGGCCCGAGTAAGGAAATTTATATTTAATAATATCATTTTATGAAAGAATAAAATCAAATATCACTTGGTTTACTGGTTAAGACCTTACTATATAAACTTGAAGTCACGGTATCAAATCTTACCCAACATATTAGTATAGATTAATTATGCAATCTCCTAAAAAAAAGGGAGATATTATCTAAACACTTATTGACATTTTTTATTTTCATTCTTTATTTTCATTTTTTGAATGTTAGCTTTTCACGAAGTTTAAAAAGTGTAAGTGAAAATTACTAATAGTGTGAAAAATACCTTTACTAAATTAAGAGGTTAACAATATAACGACATTAATAAGCGAAAAATATCTTTAGAATAAAGGAAGTACTACTAGTTAGTATGAGTTGTAAACTTGTAATATGGACATATAACTTTAAAGTTTGTTGTCCTGTTGTTTGGAAAAGGAGAGTAATTGATGAAGTGATGATGAAAGTTAGGTAAGGCCGTAAGGGGGTATAGAACAGAAACAAATATGTGATGGCTAACGATTACTTATAACTTATAAGTCTCTTGTCCTGTCTTTTATTTTCAAAAAAAATTATAAAAAAGAAAAAAAAAGAATGTGATCTAACTTCCACAGGTTCATGTAATAATAAAGTGTTGCCAAATTCCTGGTAGTTTAGTGCATGATAACAAAACCCCGGAAACCATGCCAAATTTGTGTATAGTAGGTCCTATTTAATTAGAGGCAGAGTGAGGGCAAAACGAATTGCATTTTCAGGAAACGTATCAATTGAAGAATATGTTATTTTTAATTTGGATGAATTTCTAGACTTGGTAACGTATGAAGTTGAATTTAAAATATTATATGCCACTTTTTGTATACCACTATTTTTCATTGGTTGTTGTTATTATTATTATTATTTTTCATCTTTTTTTTAAAAATATGGAAGTTTTTTAAAAATTTTTTTTTTATTTTTTTTTTTAAAAAGTTTTTCGATAAATTATTTTATTATTGTCTACCACTTTATAATTAAATTTTAAAACACTTTTCAATCAATCAATAGAAATTAATGACACACAAATGATACACAAAAATGAGATAGAAAATTAAAATCCTATCAGGATATAATATCTCAACATATATTTCCAAAATATCAACTTTTTATAATATTTACTTGTGCATAATTAAAGACGATGATCAAACTTTTGGTTGATAAGTGTGAAAGTCAAGTTTTGTATATTATGAGAAACAGAAGTATTAGTAATAATTAATGTATAGTGTAAAACAAAGATTTTTTTACTTATTTATGGTCATCCCTTACCGCTTTTAAATCTCTTTGTAACGTCTCTTAATAAACTAGTGTGAATTTGTTTCGTTTAATCATAACAATTCAACAAAAACTACAGAAAATTTGAACCGAACAGAAACATAGTAGTACCGTGTTGCCTTAAAAATGCACAAGTACGATAAACTTTGTTTAGTTGTGTAGAAAGGATAATTGCTAATTTAGCTGAAAAGGTGTCAGTAGTAAGGGAATTGATTCAGTAAACCCTAGTTAGAAAACGATTATGTCACATAGATAACCGTTAGTTAGCTGATACTAATAGGTATTACTTAAGCTATTTCAGTCAGTTAACAAAGAACTTCCATTATAAAAATAATATTATGCACCAAAATGGAAAACTAGTTAATGTTTTGTTGTATATTTGGATTGTGCAGATATCACAGCTTACACCATACAGAGAAAGACTGTAACTTCTGTCTATTTATGCCCATTTATGATCTACTTGGCAATACTCTCAACGGCAAGTCTTGGGAAATTCAGAAGCAAATAAGTCTAAATTCAGGTTAGGAAACAATTGAGAACTTTTTAAAGATTTTAACTGAACCAATCTTTCTTAAAATGTGAAAAATGCATTCACTTCTCATGTGTTCTTTGTCATCTTCCTCCTTAGCTGTTTTCTCACATTAATAGCCATGCTAGGAGTGTTTAAAAGGGCAAAGATTACTTTATCATTGGTTCATATAGGAAGCAAATTTTATGTTTACATACTTGAAGGGATCATAAACTCACAACATGTGCACCAGGCCAGGCCAGTACCACCATGTCACCATATACCCTACCTATTAATCATTGTAGAGATCATCTCTTGGTCCTTTATTTCAGTACAGAAGAAAACATGATAACATGTCATTGATTTGGAATGGAATATATATACATGTTCACACTAATGCTGACATTTTTCTTGTCACAAAATATAAGAAAAGGGATAAAAATTTATAAAAAGAAAAGTCTAACACGAGTGACAGCCTGTCATGTAAGAGAAAGAAATAAATAAAACTCCAAATAAGATAAAAACACAAGTAAAAGTTTTTATGAAACATTCATTTTTAAAAAAGTGTTAAACTTATTGAGAAAAAAACAGGAGTATATATGATCATTATTCCCACGGTTTCAATATATCAATGAATTCATTTATTCTTCTTACAATTTTTTTACTACTAATATCTTTAATAATTGCACATTGATAAAATTATAGAATGTTGAGTTTTTTAAACATATACATTAAGACAATTCTAAGAATATACCAGATTTTAATTCTTGTCCTTATATGTTGGTAAAATTAAAATAGCTGACCAAAGTTGATAAACTTTAACTTTGAAATCAGAAATAATGACATGGATTCAATTTTTTGTGAGAGAAATAATCTTTTTATTTGTTTTCCAAATGATGAAATCTATCGACTATCTAACTAATTGATCAAATTTCTTTCTTCAAATAATGTAGCATATTTTCGTCAAAGAATCCTCAATACAAAAAGTTAGTTTACATATATACAAAAAGGAAGTAGGTAAATGTATATTTTAGCACATCTTGATTCAAAAAGAATAACATATGGATCTCACAAGTACAGGGAAAAATGTGAAGGTGCCAGAGTTTGTGTTCTTAGCACATATAGTTGACATATCATCCGCAATGCATGTCCCATTTTTGTTCCGCGCATATGCCTCGTTCCCCTTCTCCATGCGGTGGTTCCTCTTGCCTATTTGGCCACCTACATTCTTAGTGATGTGCATGATGTGGGCATGGGCCAAGCCCTTCTCGGTGTCCTTCTACAACCTCCGCGACAAGTTGCACCATACTTGGGTTGTCCCTAGGTTTGGTTTCCAGGTACATATATTTCCTTCATCTCTCAAGTCTGAACATATAAAGTCATTTTCAGATTATGCACCTACATTAACTAAGTGTAATGCAACAAGTTTTATTATTAATATATTGGTATTCTGAGTGTCGAACATATGTTGCCTATTTTTGTCAAAAATAAAACTTGAATGAACTTAGTTTACAATAACTTATTGTGCTCTGGAAATCATACGATATAGTCTGTTTCGTTTGACATTGTCAGTTTTTGTATAACATACACCTCACCTTTTATATAGTCAAGTTTTGTATGACATAGTCAATATTCTGATATAGTTAGTTTTCGTATAATATCCAGTTTTTTTTTCTAATATTGTGAGATTTTGTGTGATAAAGTCAGTTTGGGTGCACAATAAATTATTATGAACCCTGGTCTTGGATGTTTTGCTGTTTTAATAGATTGTGTATACTTAAATAGTTGCACTAAACCTTTTTTGTGTTTTTCTGTTGTCTCTTGGACAGTATTTCTTGCCATTTGCAACAAAAGGGATCAACAAGCAGATAGAGCAAGCTATACTTAAGGCAGACAGAATGGGTGTCAAGGTTCTTAGTCTAGCGGCCCTCAACAAGGTGTGAAGTTGTACTTTTTTTTTGTCAACTTTAAAATGTTTATTAGTGAAATGTTTAATTTGATTTTTTTATTAAAAAAAAATTTTTATTTTGATTTTCTTATTTTACCTCATTTATATATTGAAAATTTGTATAATTTGCAGAATGAGGCGCTGAATGGTGGAGGAACATTGTTTGTTAACAAGCATCCTAACCTAAGAGTACGAGTTGTTCATGGCAATACATTGACTGCTGCAGTTATTCTCAATGAAATTCCAGATGATGTGGAGGAAGTGTTCCTAACTGGGGCAACCTCGAAGCTTGGACGAGCCATTGCCCTTTATCTATGTCGTAAACATGTGCGAGTTTTGGTGAGTACTACTCTAGGTCTCTAGCTACTGTTTTTTCTCCTTACTCAAAAATATCCAAAATAGAAAGTGAGACATTTGTACAATGTGACCAAGCAAATTTAAAGGTTTACATGGGGCAATCATGATATGAGATCCATGGCTAAATTGTCCTCAGTTGCATTGTACAACTCATTGAATGCAGCACTTTCCAAGACCCTATTAGATACTACTTCGTGTAACCAGAAATAGTTATTCATTATACTATTTCCTCCGTTTCAAATTACTTGCTACACTTTCCATATAGGGAAGTTTCATATTACTTGCTACACTTCCTTTTTGGGCAATAAACTCTCTCTATCTCTCTCCTCTCACATGGGTCTCTTTTCTTTTTACTCTCCACCTCTCTCTTCTTCAAAAATTGCCTAGGAGTCCGTGAATTGAGGAGTGTAGCAAGTAAAATGAAACGGAGGAAGTACTAAAATTGGATTATCCACTGTGTAGATAAAAAAAAAATTTATACTTTGTGTTAATTTGAGACCACACACAATGTCATTATGTGAATTTACTCTTATCAGAAATTTCCTTCAATCGAGCTAGTTAGAAGTGTGTGTTACCCAAGTTATTTTGATTTATTTGACTTAATCTTTTTTCATCTAAAAGACTAAAACAAGTCAAAATATAACAAATTGAACCTACCTAGTTGGTGAAAAGCTGACAAGTCTTTAGGATACAACATGATAACACGACATGAACCAGATTCGGAAAATGGAATAGTATCAAGGATCTCCAACCTCTTTAATTAAACGGGTCAACACGATATGACATGTCATATTAGATGGGTTGGGTTAGCGTTGACATTTTCAACACTAAGATGACACTAGAATTCCTATTTCCAACTACTAGTTTGTACGTTTTCTAGCTGTCAAAAAAAAAAAAAAAAAAAAAAAAAAGATGACATGATGGAGTCCCTATAACACAATTTCTAAACAAAATTAGGATTTTTATATAGAATATTGGTTTAAAATTGCCAAAAACCAACATAACACTACACGAATCGGACACTAAAAAAATGGATTAGTGTTGAAGATCTCAACACGTTTAAAAATGGGTTAGGTTAGTGCCAAGAATTTTTGAACCGTTTATAAGAACACGAACTTCCTCTAGCTCTAATTGACATATATACGAGGCAAATAAACATGAATGTTAAACTTTGGGGCCTATGAGTACTAGTCGGAGGACCAAACCAACATTTATTGGATTGGAGGTTGGTTTATTTGTTGGTTAATTCCTTTGCTGGCTGGTCCTCAATGATGAAGATATATATAATTTTGCTGTTGAAATTCATATTCACTTTTCACCGACCATGTAGACCTAAGACCTTTAATTTTAATTTGTGTCATTGGATATAGTTCAAAATTTGAGGGTTTATGTAATAGCGATAGCAAGAATTGTGGTTGATCAGGATTAGTTCATACATCAATATTCTAGTACTATATAGCAGTAATATTTACCTTTGTTTCTTACTACTTTTATGTTGTATTTACAATTAGTTTGTGGAATAATATTGCAGATGTTAACTCTGTCAACTGAGAGGTTTCAAAAAATTCAGAAAGAAGCTCCAGTGGATTGCCAGAAATACTTGGTACAAGTAACCAAGTACCAAGCAGCCAAGAACTGCAAGGTAATAAATTACAAACAAAAAATAATAAAGAACCAAAATAATAGATTAATAATAATAGGAAAATGATATATCTAGCACTTACAGCTCGTTTGGTAGTTGGTTATAAATGGTGGTAATGGGAATGAATTTGTGTGTAAATGTGTGAAAAATATCATTGTCCATTCCTATGGTAATGCTAACTTATCCTAAAGTGTTTACTTTTCTTCTATAATTTTCATTCCCATCCAATACAACCATGTGGGTGGTAATGAGTAGTAATGAAAACTGCTTCCACTTGGAGACAAAAACACAAGTTTAGGGGTGAGATTGCTTGCCCATAGAGAAAAAATGCATCCCCATGGAGATTTTAAGGGTGCTTCACTAATAACATTGCACTTAAATTTCATTTCCATTACCGTAATTTATTAACGACTACCAAACGGGCCGTTAGGGTTGCATATAAGAAACATAGAAGTAAACATATTAAGCAATAACTAGAAATCGTCAATTATATCGGTTGACACGTGACCTTCTCATAAATTAATGAATGAATACCGTTTTAAAACTTGTATATGATTCTTATTATCAGGCCTTAGGCTACATAAATTTGTTGGAATATTGATTCAAATTAGTGGTTGGTTAGTTACTATTGTTTACGAGCATGTGTTAGTTGCTTAGGATTCTTGTGTTAGTGTATAATCTTTTGATTCAATAATTGAAGTCTACAAAATTTATATATGGATGTGCAATAATTGTAGCTGTTATAATATGCATAATTATTTGGACCATAGGTCTACACACGTCAAAGTTAGGACCATAAAATAGCTTGAAAATATATTTGCATTTTGTTGCAGGCATGGATTGTAGGAAAGTGGATCACACCAAGAGAGCAAAGCTGGGCACCACGCGGGGCCCATTTTCATCAATTTGTGGTTCCACCAATCTTGCATTTTAGGAGAGATTGCACATATGGTGATCTTGCTGCCATGAAACTACCCCAAGACGTCCAGGGTCTCGGCAGTTGTGAGGTAATTAAGCGGCCATTTATTCCACAAGTTATACACCAATTCTACGTATGCATGCATGTTGTCACACCTACTAGTGGGTCCGGATGACAACCCGGTAGGTCAGGCCCATAAATCATTTGGTTTGATTTGGTCTGATTTGGTCTTTCGTCAGCTTAGAGCCTTAGATCCTGCTGGACTGGCTTATCACAATTAATGTAAGAATGGCGATAGATAGGGTTTGAGTAGCGTCTAGCCCAATCGTTATCCATACTCTATTATTTGTCGACCCATAACCTACCTGTACACAGTGTTTGAAAAATAGACCCTTATCGATACCCATAACTATTTAATCATTTATCATTACTCCAAAATTATATATTCTCGAATAGTTCCGTTGATAATTGCATATTAATACAGCTACATAGATCTAGATATAAGTTGTTCTAACTTTTGCATTAAATGCATATGAATGCAGTACACGATGGACAGAGGAGTTGTTCATGCTTGTCATGCTGGTGGAGTGGTTCATTCTCTAGAAGGCTGGACACACCACGAGGTTGGTGCCATTGATGTCAACAGGATTGATGTTGTGTGGAAGGCTGCAATGAAATACGGTTTCAAACCTGTTTAGCGTTTGGAATATGCTCATGGATCAAACTGAATAATTAAAAGGGGGAAAATTGAAACCCAAAATTTAAATGATCCAAGTGATTGCAAGTTTCCATTTCTTTTAGAAAAGTTTTTTTTTTTTCAATTTTAATACTCTTTTAGGACTAGGTCTCAGCTTTATATTTGTTGCATGTATCTATGTACTCCCCAAAAAACAGAATGTTAGATGACAATACTAAAGTATTTTATTCATTCAATATAATTACCATTATTATACACGGGTATGGAATCTATGATGTTAATATAATTGTAGATTTGTTTAAAAGGAGGTACCTGATTAACAACCCAATAGGCAATAACATTATGGTATCTGGAGTTTGGTAGTGATGAGTTCGCATCTTGAACAAGTACTCGGACATCAAGTACGCACAGACTGTTCCGGTACACGGCACAGTTCTTGGATCAATTTACTAACATTTATAAGCATTGTTTAGCATCTGTTCCAGTTGTAGAACGGGTGGCGGTCTTCAAGTAAGTCCGCCAAGAGTGGAGTGGGCTTCTGTTAGTGAATAGCTATTCACTAATGGACGCCCACTCCACTCTTGGCGGACTTGCTTGAAGACAGCCACCCGTTCTACAACCGGAACAACATCTGCTATAGAGTTGGTCTTTACTTATACAATCTTTCAGAGAGCCTACTTTAAGTCGCATAAATTATACATGGGATGCCTAACATCTATAGTCGTTCTTTAATGGGTTAATAGACCGGTCTTAATGGGTATCTGCTCCCCTTCACTAATTCTATCGTGCACACGTCCTCAAGATGAGCATCGTGCGTGCGCGCGAGGAAAATATGATCACTTTGAATGAACACACTCAATGCCGATGTTATTAAACTGAAATTGGATTTTGGGCAACTTTCTCTTTCCTCCACTTTATTGACTTTGCATTTTATATGTTTCTCTGAAACTGTTATTTTCTCTCTCCTAATTTCTGTCTCCTCTTAATAGTTTTCGCTCTCCTCATTTTCTATCTCTCATTTGTTTTATATTATTTTATTGCTTTTTTCTTTCTAACCTGAAGTTTATTTAGAGAGATCGTATGTTCAGTCTAGGGTCAGCTATTGCTCATAGCACTAGTGGAAAAAAGTTCAACCGCTCCGGTCAAAATAAGCCTTACCGGTCCGGTTTTTGGTCCGGAGCGGTTGGGCGAGCACTAGTATAGTGCTATTGACTGAAGTTCATTTAGAGTGATCATATGTTCGTGCCAGTGATTATATGCAACACCTGATTATATATATGATAACAAATGTATATATAAACATTTTTCTCTCTTCTTTTTTGTTTCTTTCTCCTACTTTTTTTGTCCTCTACTTTCTTTTTTCTCGCATGATTTGTATCTCCTCAATCTATTAGTCAAGTGATCATTGTATGTCAACTAATGTTTTTATTTAAAAGCTATATTTTCTCAGAAAATTCAACGATATGTTCACATCAATTAACATAGTTAATTAAAAAGTGATGTTTATTCTATTTTATCACATATTCCCCGTAATTTCTCACATGCTCAATAGTTTTTATCTACATCGTATTTATAATATTTAGTATTACCATGATGGCATAAACATTTGGTTTAAAATTATTTAGCTAAGTGTTTATTGAAAGTATTTAAATGTTGTTACAAACCAGCTTTAGGATCATTACTATATGAGTTGTTTTACTTTACTTTTTAACTGTTTTTGAAAATGTAAATTTTAAAAAATTTGATTTCTAGTAAAATTTTCATTGGAAGTCTGAATGATTAAACTCATTTTTGAATATGAGGAACATCACATAAATCATATGATAATCCATTTATGGAAATACTTAAATGTTTAATAATAGGAAAAATGGATCAGAATACCCCCAACTTTGCCCCATCCGCTTTTAATACCCACAACTAGGGGTTATTCCTGTATAATCCCAACTATTGGGGAAGTCCGCCACAAATGCACCCAGATGACTTGTAACCTGTCACCAAGGTAATTTTTTTTTTCCATCCTCTACTTCTTCTTCCTCCATTACAACCACCACCTAGCCACCAGCCCACCACTACCACGACCTCCCACCAGCCCCCATCCCCACCCCAGCCACCCACCAGAATCCCCCCACCCACCACTGCTCATTGCCACCACAACCACCACCGCCCACATTAATTGCCAAAACCCACCACTACCACCATCAACTGCCACCGCTACCCTCGTCAACTACCACGAAGGCCATCACCACCTCCTCCCACTGCCACCGCCACCGCCAAAACACACCCAAGACCGCCATAAAATACCACAAGTACCATGGAAAACACCACCAACACAACCGAAACAACACCAACAACATCACTACAAACAATTACCAAAATAATTACTCTTACTAAATGACAACACCAGATATAATTCAGCGAATGTTTGGCTGATTTAAATCATTAAAAACAATGGTAGCACACAATAATTGGATCAGATTATAACTATACTTCATATAAAACCAGCCCCTAAACTCATTATATACAACATTCCAAAATTCATACAATTACAAAATCAACAGAACAACAAATCCAAGATCTGAAAGTTATGATGAGGATTCCAGAAACAAAATGGTATGGAAAAACGATGATGCAAAAAAAGTGGGAGCAGATCTAAAACAACCTTGAGCTTCATGGTCACTTCATTAGAACTGAAAAGCACAAAGATGCACATTCAGTATCTCTGGTTTTGCATTCATATTCTCTGTCCTCATCTACATCATGCAAAGCCCAGATAGTTTTTAATGAAATTCAACGACCGACATTTTTGCTTTGGAACTATATGATCAGGGGATTGTCAAAAAGTGATGATCCGATTAAAGCAATTCACATGTATAATGACATGAAAAATCATGGGTTAAATGGGAATAATTTGACTTTTATATTTGTTCTTAAAGCATGTGGTCGTATTTCAGATGTTGTGCAGGGTAAAAAGATTCATGCTGAAGCGTTAAGACTTGGGTTTGATTCATATTTGTTTGTATTAAATGCATTGATATATATGTATGGGTCATCTGGAGAAATGGGTTCTGCGCAGAAGGTGTTTGATGAACTGTCTGAGACAGATTTAGTTTCTTGGAACTCATTGGTTTGTGGGTATAGTCAGTGTAATAAGCACAGGGAAGTTTTGTGTGTTTTCGATGCGATTCAGGTGGAAAATGTGACGGCAGATGCTGTGACTATGGTGAAAGTTATCATGGCTTACCGGATGGCTCTGCTAATTAAACGATGAGCATAGGAGAGAGATGAGCAGGGGAGGGTGAGGGTGGGGGTGGGGGTGGGCGTAGGGGGGTTGGTTTACCGGTTCATCCGGTCATAACAGGTAAATGGAGTATTTTTTGCGGACATCTCCAATAGTTAGGGGTATTTAAAAATAACCCATAGTTTGGGGTATTAAAAGCGGACGGGTCAAAGTTGGGGGTATTCTGATCCATTTTTCCTTAATAATATGTAGGAATGAACACAAGACAATATCAAATGAACAATCTTTATAAGTGAATTTGTTTGTTTAAATTGAAAATGTAGATTAGCTATACATACATAAAATCAACCATGTACCATTAATCACCCTTATTAATCCTAAGTTATTATTACATTAGCTCTTTGGTTTTTTATTAGGCTTCTCAACCTCAGCAGTTATGGTAAAAGCCTTATCAACCATTGACTTCGTGGCAAGGGCTTTTGAAGCCCGATTGATAGTTGCCTTCGTTCCAAAGGCCTCTATAGCAAGCTCACCGGAAGCGACTATCTTGTTCTTATGATGCTCCTCGACACAATCATTTGACCTTGCAGTAGCCCAGCTTTCCTGTATCCTTAGGGGAATTAAAATAGATGAAAAACATAGATGACTTTATATATTCGTAAATTATCGTAAGTTTCCTACGGAAGACCACCAGTTACAAATATTTGAACAACAAGTGTACGAACAAGACTAGTGAAACCAAATTAACAAGCATAAAAATAAGAAAAAATCAATAAATACACTTATGAACATCAAATGTGCATAGAAGAATATTAAGTCTACGTAGAAGAACAACAAAATATAGTGATGAGGTGACGACAAAATAACATCGATCAAATAACCATGAACAACAAGCCAACATAGATAGATGAACAAGAGTTCGAATCAAAAGAACATTCGACGACAACAAAAGAACATTAGTCATGTATAGATGAACAATAAGTCAAATCAACAAGTTGCATAAATCAAGCTATACATTAACAAAGGATGTACTTAAATGAACATTAGGTCACAAAGGAAGAACAGCTATCATGAAGAAATGAATTATAAATCAAGTCAATATGTTCTAGAAATCAACAAATACCAGTTACACATGAATTATGATTTGACTTAAAATTAACATAAGATTATATAAAAACACTAGTCATGTAAACTTGCATGAACAATAAGGCTGGTCAATAGATCAATGAGCATGGAAAAGCATATGAGCAAGTGTTTGATTTAAATGAAAATTAGGTGACAATAGAAGAACATTAGTCTCGTAAACTTGATCAATAGGCCAAATGAACCAGTTCAATAAATCGACGAACACCAGTTATATAGGTACAAAGGTTGGACTTAAATAAACACCAGGTGACACCAGGAGAACATCAATCATGTAAACATGAACAATAAATAAAATGAACAATTTCAGCAAATCAACGAATACCAAATGCACAAGAACGAAGGTTGGATTTAAATGAACGTACATCAGGTCACTAGTAGAATAAATGCTTATTGCGGCGGTCATTAAGTGGCCTATTGCCGCGGTTTTGGCCGCGCCGCAATTAAGGGCGCAACAATAGGTAATTACTTATTGTTGCGGTTCCTAACCATAATCGCAGCAATAGGTATTTTTTAATATTAAAATACAAGTCTATTATACTACAAATATAATATAAGCATAATTATACTACAAATGTAATACTAGTTGCATGAACAATAAGGTTGGTCAATAAATCAATGAGCATGGAAAAGCATATGAGCAAATGTTTGATTTAAATGAAAATTCGGTGACAACAGAACAACATTAGTCTCGTAAACTTGATCAATAGGCCAAATGAACCAGTTCAATAAATCAACTAACACAAGTTATATAGGTACAAAGGTTGGACTTAAATACAGGTTTCTTCGCAAAACCGCAGCAATAGATGCAGAGCAAGCTAAAAAAAACATTCATTTCTCAAAGCGTAATTATACTACAAATGTAATACAAGCATACCTACAACAACTAAATCTACGAAACAAATAAAAAAATTAAACTAAATCTACGAAAAACAAACTACAAAACTAAGAAAATAAAACAAATAACTAAGAAAGAAAATTGACAAAAACTAAGAAACAAAAACTAAGAAACAAAAACGCTCCAATATTTGAAATAGAAAAAACAAAACGAACAACATCTAGTTCTTCACCGGAGATGACACTTACCCAGATCCGTTCGCCGCTTGCGGTTTTCTAGTGAAGCAATGGCAACGAGTGAGTAGAGAGGCGTTGATCAAGGTGAGGAAGAAAATCGAAATCATAAATAAAAAAACACATAATAAACCTCATCAGTTTTCATCCATCTCATAATAACACAAATTCAAACACCCAAATTAATTTTACTCCCAAAACAAATTAGTAGCAACATTTGTTTTTCCTACGTTGAATTTACATATTTTAATTTCAATGTTTATGAAATGCAAATGTTGCAACTAATTTGACATGGAGAGTAAAATCAAATCAGAATAACAAAAAAAAAAAAAAATCAAACTGCAAATCTGAAGTTCAATAACATAATAAGAATAGGAGAGAGAAAATAAAAAACCAACCTGATGAGGACGCAAGCAAACATCGTTTCCCAAAACTATAACAGATTCACAATCATCCAAAGTTTCCGCAAACCCTAACGCTTGTTCTCTACTCCCTCCACAACTCACAGGCGAGCCTCTCATCGCCACCACAACGAGTCGGAATCTCAAAAGCTCAGAGTTCGCTCACCGGCGACATCGACGATGCTGCTCCGGCGCCAAGTACGGAGTTGTGGAGCCCAAAGAACAGAAGAAGTGAGAGAGACGAGCGAGATTCAAATAGAGGAAAGTGAGAGAGGAAACGTGAAACGCGAGACAGAGGAGTGAGAGAGAGAATAGAGAGGAGTGAGGAAACGTGAGAGAGAAGAGTGAAAGAGAAGAAGACTGAGTGAGAGAGGGAGTGGTGAGAAGACTGAGAACGGCGCCCACATAGAGTGAAAATAAACCCTAGCGCCTCTTTTATTATAAAATCAACCTATTGCTGCGGTTTTGTGTAGAAACCACAGCAATAGATTAAAATTTTATTAAAGAAACAATATTTTTATCTATTGCTGCGGTTTGGGATAAAAACCACAGCAATAAGTTTGGTAAACTAGTCAAACAATTTTGAAAAATTACCGTTGATATCTATTGTTGCGGTATCCACCCAGAACCGCAGCAATAAGTTAATTTTGAATTTTCCTTTTCTTTTGAAGTGGTTTATTGCTGCGTATGGGTAAAACCGCATCAATTGTACCGAGCAATAAGCAATTATTCTACTAGTGGGTGACAACAGAAGAACGTTAGTTATTAAAACATGTACAAGAAGCCGGATCAACAAGTTCAACAAATCAACGAAAATGGAGAAGCACATGATCATGGATTAGACTAGTCGAACATCGAGTGATTAATAAAAGAACATCAGTCATGTAAACATGATGAATAAGTCAAATGAACAAGTTTCACAAAACAAAAAACATGAAGAAGCACATGAACAAGGGTTAGACCCAAAGAAAACATCACGTGACAATAAAAGAACATCAATTATAAAAAAAAATGAATTATAAGCCAAATCAACAAGTTCTACAAATCAGTGCACATAGAGAAGCACATGAACAAGTGTTGTACTTAAATGAACATCAAGTGACAACAGAAAAACGTGAGACAAGTCAACATGAACAACAAGCAAAATGAATAAAGGTTGAACTTAAATGAATAATAATTGATGAAGGATGGAACGAATGCTTGTTTCAGATCTCTGGCTAATTAAGTTTCAGCCTCATATGTTATTGATTTCACCAAGTATGAGATAACACCTGAATTAGGAAAAAAAATGCAAGTTTTTATGATAAGAACTTAAATGAACTATGATTTTATAAAAATGTATTTCATTCGGGTTTGGGATTGTGAAACTTACCTTATTTCCAGAGGTCTCCAGGTTCTTTAATGTTGCTTGCTTAAAATATATTATTTCAATAATATGATGCGAGAAAATGGCTTTAGAAGAAAGACGTTGGAGAGTTTGGAAGAGAGAGAAAGTATAGAGAAGTTGGAGAGTTTTGAAGAAAGAGAAAGTAGAGAGACATTTGGAGAGTTTGGAAGAGAGAGAAAGGTTTTGGGTAAATGTGATACAAAAATGAAGGAGTGTATCGTAATTAATGTATTTCTGAAAAAAGTAGTTGTCAAATCAATTTTTGAATTTGAATTCATCTGTATTCATTAGATTTGGCTTAATGTTCCTTTCCGTGCCCATTTCGTTAGTTTGTGTTTCGTTTTGCACATTAGCGGCTTGTGTTTTGGACTGTGCGCACGATCCTCTATATCGGGTTATGTGTATAGTCAACTAACGATTCCCCTTGGAATAAGCTACGACAAAGAAAAAAAGATGATCACGTCACGTTGTTAAGCTGAAGCTGGGTATCTTTCCAACTTGTAATGGATGAAGGATTTTCTATTGAGCCTTGGGATACATCACCCCACGGATATTTAAACTTTATTATTGTGATAGTCAATTGACGTTGTATTTTACAAAGACTTTTGTGCTACGAAAGAACTATAGAGGTTGGTCAATCATTACCATTTTCTATGTGATGTCACATAACACTTGAGAGGGTCTTATTCATCATTTTCATATGTATGCTCATGTGCAATTTAAAAATAATTTTACCAAGGCATAGGGACGAAGCGATATAATTTTCTTATCCGCGGACTATGTTGTACATTTGTGATCTTCATGCTCTAATTTGGGGCCAGTATTAGAAAAGTAAACATATTCTAATTTGTTAAGTTGCCTTAATTAACAAAAGACCTAGCTTACTTATAGTTGGTCTTAACCCTATAGCTTGCTTGGCCTGTAATTATCCTAGTTCAAATAAGATTAGACTTGTGATTTTACTTAGCTTGTTGTACAACCTCAGGTGTGGCACATTGGCACTATGTATATGCTACAAATAACTAAATAAGCCCAAGTATTATATGAAAGAGATCTGTAAACCTTAAATAACATAAAGACAACAAATAGAGGAAAAGAAATGAAAAGGATCCGACTTTGATAATTCTATAGAGCTCGGTCCTACTCAATTTATGCAACTCTATCATTAGTGGAAAAAAGCCCATCCGATCTGGTCAAAACCGGGCTTACTGATCCAATTTTGGTGCGGATCATATGGGCTCGCAGCAGCTATGAAGGACAAACTGATCCGGTCCAAAACCGGATTAGTTTACCGGATTAGTTTGTCACTAACTGATCCGGTTTTGGGTGAAAACCAGATCAGATAACCAAGTTTTATGACAAAACTCAATTGTTTTGAAAAAGGAAATTATAGCGTTAATGCTTTTATAAATATCTCTTGAATTTCTTCTAAAAAGAAAATAAAAAATTCTCTTGAGTTCTCTTGTGTAAATGGTAAATACCAAAAACTAATTGTAGGCGTGTTTTTATTTCACCTGCGCGGTGTGAGCGCGTATTAGATTTGACTTCCCCACTGTTAAGGTTTTATAAAAAATTGTTTTGCATTGAAAGAAGTCGCCAACAATTCTTTTTAGGAAGATACATAAACCTAATTGGATATAGGAAAATCATAGGGACAAATTATCCAATGTAGATTTTCCCGTCCTGACTCCATATATGGTCAAAATGAACCAAAGATTGAGTTCGGGGGTGAGGGTACAAATATGGTCAGGAACCATATTGCCCATTGTTGACCTCTACTAAATATCGATTTATTACATATTTTATGCTAAAGAATAATCAAGTAATGTTTTGAACACCCTAAGAATATTTAGTCTAAATTGGTTCAGGAAACACATAAAAGTCTAATTTTTAGTGATATGTTATTAAGCAATCAATCTTACAAGGTTCCTAGCAGATTGTCCATATTAATCTGATTAATGTTAGAACAATTCTTTAGGTCTTGTTTAGCAATAATAACATGTGGGTGATAAACATCATGCAGGGACAATCATATAATATGCATAGAATGATAAGGCAAGCATATAATATACAAAGGCAAGAATAATAATAATAAAATAAAATAAAAGAAAGTGTAGAAAAAGGGTTAGAATATACAGTATAGCGATTTTACATTAAATGTCTACATCAGGAAAGAAAACTGTTAGTAACTTCAATATAAAAATTATTTATTTAAGGACCCTCATGATTATACCGTGGCTTGGGTATGCGAGATTGACAACCTTTGAGACGAGCAATCGTGAAGCCTGAAAATCTGAATGTATGAAAGTATGTAGATTGAATGTATTTGTGTTTTCAAGGTATGAATTTTGTAGGGAGATTGTATAATTCGTAGAGAGGTTCGTAAAATATTCGTCGAGTTCGAAGTGTGTTAATGTGAAAAATCCCTTCTGAAATTTGTACGGAAATCAGGCCTATTTATAGGAAAAACGACACTGAGCCTCACGCGCTGGCTGCGTCTGGCGCAGCAAACGTGGCAAGCGCATGACGCGGCATGACCAATAAAAAGTGTACACGTGGTACGCGCTTTTTAAAAAAGATAAGAAAAAAAATTATGCGTCTCAAGCAGAGAATTGCGCTTGTCGCAAGATTCTACATGAAATAGAAGTCTATATGGCATTTCTGTGCGCCTGGCACAACCTGTTCGCTAGGCGCAGCCAACGTAGAAGCCCACGTGTCGGTACACGTGCGCTCGGCGCGGGTCTTGCGCTCAGCGCACTGCCTTGTTTTTGATAGTTTTTTGATAAAAACGCGTTCTAAATGATTTTCTTTTATCTTTTAACTATGGATTGTCTGATTTTACGGGATAAAATCATATAAAAAAATACCTTTTGAAAATATTTATTTATTAAAATAAATCAATTAATTGGGCTTTTGAAAGAATTGGGCTCAAATACAATTAATTATCATGAATAATTAATTAGCCTTTAAAATAGGACTTTAACACTTTTCGAAATGGTTTTGAATGGTTTTTCAGACTACTCTGCCATTGGGTCGGACCAATTAAGACCACGGTATGTTCCATCATTGGATTCTTAAATGGGGAGACACGATTATGTGTCTACAGAAGCCCCCACTTTGACTGAGGTTCAGGAAACCAAAAGTCAAAGTATACGGTGTCGGGACGGAGAACGATTCTAAACGCTCTGCAGTTTAGAACTGATCTATATACGCCGGTCTCTGCAAAACAAAGTTAGTATGCAAGACAATAACTACAAGCAATCTGATTACCTGCATAAGAGGATATTAGCAGATAGATGCAAACAACTCAGACAAAGCACATAATGATACAATAATGCAAACTTAGACTCTCTAAGGCTGCATGAGACGCAATTCAAGGATTAAGATTATGCAAAGCTAAGGGATGACACGTCATGCAAGGTCAGAATTATGCAAGACTATAATGTATGAACTGCAATGCAAGGTCAGGGTTTTGCAAAGCTGCAATGCAAGGTCAAGATTTTGCAAGGCTAGAAGATGTGGATATGTACAATGATCAGGATTGAATAGAATGATTTTCGAAAATCGTTTTTAGTAAATAATTAGGGTCCGTAAATGAGGTCCGCAAATTACAACTTTTCAGGAGTTTGACTTGATTT
Organism: Beta lomatogona; assembly: GCA_947646795.1. Taxonomy (NCBI): domain Eukaryota; kingdom Viridiplantae; phylum Streptophyta; class Magnoliopsida; order Caryophyllales; family Amaranthaceae; genus Beta; species Beta lomatogona. The sequence goes on from CANSNZ010000553.1 coordinate 174,647, forward strand.
GGAGGCACCACTACATATAGAAAGCCCCCACTTTGGGTGAGCTTGCCTTTAATTAGGCATGAGCCTTAATTGAAGTGTACTTGATCTAATATTGAAACATAGTTGATCTGCCTTGAACGTTGGAAGTTGTCACTCTGGGGATTGCACTGGGGATTCTTCTTTGGGAAGTTGATATAGGCAAAGTCAAGTATCGCCAGAAACCATGGAATCATCGGAGAGTCCTTCAGGGACAAGGAGAGCTTGGATTGAAAAATAAAAAAGTTTAAATTTATGACTCAAATGCATATATGAGGGAAAAGGCTTTGACGTGGCTAGGTTCAGACTCGAGTCTATGTCGGGATCTAGAAAAAGATTATGCTCCTAAATTCTAGAAATTCAAATCATTAGACCATGACTAATTTTATTTTATTAACGCGGTTGGACCTCGAGATGAGGATTCCTACGTATCCTTGCAGAATCGACCATTTGTAGTTCTGGATCTGATTTTTTTATTTTTTTTTTTTTGTGCCCTAACTTTGCCTAGGCCGCCCTTTCGGATTTTCAACCTAGCGGGCTTGGACATACCTTGAAGAAGGAGTTAGGGTTGATGAAAGGTTGAAAGGTTTAAAGGCTATAGATTTGATGAAGGTTTAATTAGTTTGGGAAATGAAGGGCCATTGATTTGGATTAAAGGTTAAGGGTTTTGGTGGATCGAAGGATTTGAATGAGGGGTAGAACTTGTGTGCAAGCCCCCTAGCTTGACTTCTTATTTCTTTGCCTTTGGCTTTTTCTTTTTGAATCTTTTCTTTTTGTGCGTTTTCTTTTGCTTTTTTTTTATTTTTTCCGCACTTTGAATTTTTTCACTATTTTATTTTGCCTGGCATTGATTTATTTATGTAGTAAGGCTTGCACACAAGTTTGGTTTAAGGTATTGGAAGGCTTGAAGGATATTTGTGGAGCTTTAAGTAATGGAGGGATTATTTGGCTAAGTATCATGGAGATGATGGTTTAAAGGAATTTATTTTGGCTAGCATAGAGATGGCTTATGAAAGGCAATGAAAGGGAGAGGGGAATAACTCACGATCCAATGTATGTCCTCTTTTTATTATCATTTTTTTTATTTCAGATCTCCTTTTTTTATTATTATCAGTCAAGTTCATTAGGTGATTCGGGTTTCATCATTTAAATAGAAGCATAAATAAGATGATGGAAGGCCAATGAAAATGAAAAGAAAATGCGATTATTTTATTAATTGAAAATGAATGAAACAAGGCTTATTAGAAATATAGTCCTAAATGACATAAACTCGACAGGAAAGGAAATAAAGGAGCTAGGGGAGGGACTCTCCGACTCAACCTAGAAAACCAACGCTAAATGACTAAGCCCCTGCATTATTTAGGCACTTCCCAAGGGGTTGCCACTATTGCTGACTTTTGCCGCAGGCGAAATTGGTAATCTATCGTCTTCAACCATATCCTGCAGATGATGCTTCAAAGTCCAGCATTGCGATGTTAGACGCCCATTCCCTTGATGGTACTTGCAGTATGAATAGGATTCCATCTACTGGATCTTTTCTCCAGAGGAGGGTCCGGAGTAGGGACAAGAGGCTGAAGTGCTCCCTTTGCATGAAGCCTAGTGAAGGCTTCTTCTAGAGACATGCACAAAGATGTGAATGTCCTTTGAGGTCCTTGATAACCTTTCTTGTCAGTAATTAGGGCGTTTATGTCGCTGCTTTTAAAAGTAGAAGGATTATTATTGCTCTTCTTGAAAGAGTTGTTGTTGTTAGAACCCTTGTTCTTGTTAGCATGTACCTCTTCTTCAATCAACAGGCCTACCTTATAGAGCTTTGTGAAAGACTATATGGGTTGGAACTTAATATGGTCCCCATACTTGGGCTGCAGGTTACGGATCACCAATCGGACTTGATCCTCTTGGGATGGCCTGTTAGTCATTTGCGCAGCCTTTTCCCTCCATCTGTTAAGGAAGGTGACAAAGTATTCATTGGAATTCTGCTTAGTTAATTCCAACTCACGAAGGCCAATGGGAAGCTGAGTGTTGTAGACGTATTGCTTGTGGATATCTTTTCTGATGTAGTCCCAATCATTCAGCTTGGCTTTATTTAGTGATCTGAACCACTTGGATGGATGTGCATCCAAGGTTAAAGGAAATACATAAGCAAACAGGTCCTTGCTCATGCCCTTGAGAGCCATAGAGATGGAAAATGCTCTCAAGTGATCATCCGGGTCATCGACCCCCTTGAATTTTGAGAGGTCACCCAATGTTACCTTTTTAGGGAGTTTGTCCCTCAGTTCAGGATCAATGATGTCATGGCCATGAGCTTGACCCTCAAGCGCAGGAATTGACTGGATCAATTGCTCGAGTTTTTCAAACCTCAAATCTGTGTTGGTTTTGAATGGTGGTGGAGTGTCGCCTTGCTCGTCCTCTTCAGTTAGCTTCTCCCTCAGTGCCTTAATCTCTTTGTCTTGGTCCTCAAGACGTGAGTTCATCAGTTGAAGTTGGGTCATAATGGCACTGAGTTTTTCATTAGTGTCTCCCATTTCAGATGATGATTCAGAAGAGTTAAAGGATTCGTCTGAAAAGGTGATGATGCGCTTGACGAGTCGAGGAGTAGGTCGACCTTGTATCCTCTCTGTCGGGCGTTCTCAAGTTATAATCTCACGATCCGTCCTGAACAGAAATCGAATGGACCTCGTAAATTTTTAGAAATGATGCTTTCGAAATGAGACATGGAAATGAGGGATGGAGAGATGGAAATGGGAAATGAAGATGAAAGTGGAAATGGGGAAGAAAAATGGAAGGTGAAATGGAAATGGGAAATGATTAGAAATGGGTATGATTATGGTTATGATGGTGACATGGGCCTAATTAATGCATATGCAGATGTGGACTGGATTGGACTATAAAAGCAGATTGGACTGAATGATTGGGCTATTTTGCTAGATTCACTAGACTTAATGGATTGCCTTTATGGACTTATAGGTGATTGGCTTCGCCATACTTGATGATTTGGTATTGCTATAGATGTAATATTGGAGTAGCTTCGCTATACTCAGAGTGTGCCTTTATGGTCTTAGGGGTGACTAGCTTCACTAGGTCAATGGGTACCGTTATGGTCTTACGGGTGACTAGCTTAGCTAAGTCAAAGGGTGCCGTTATGGTCTCACAGGGATGACTAGCTTAGCTAAATCAAAGGGGTGCCGTTATGGTCTTACAGGGATGACTAGCTTAGCTAAGTCAAAGGGGTGTCGTTATGGTCTCACAGGGATGACTAGCTTAGCTAAGTCAAAGGGGTGCCGTTATGGTCTTAAGGGGTGACTAGCTTAGCTAAGTCAAAGGGGTGTCGTTATGGTCTTAAGGGGTGACTAGCTTAGCTAAGTCAAAGGGGTGCCGTTATGGTCTTACAAGGATTACTAGCCTAGCTAAGTAAAAAAGGGGTGCCGTTATGGTCTTACAAGGATGCTAGCTTCGCTAGACTTAATGGTTTGGACTTCGTCCTATATGGATTTGGAATTGGACTGGATTGACTTTGGAAATGAGTTGGGCCTTATGTGGACCTAATTATAGACTTAGTCCTATATTGGTTTGAAGTTAGACTTGAAAATGCACATGGGCTTAACATTGGATTGGATTAGACTTGGACTGGAATTGACATAGACTAGGGTTCACATTAAGATGCAAATGGGCCTAGATTTTGACAGGAGCTAGACTTATATTGGCCTAAGATGGACTCTAGTGCTAGCGGGCTTAATATGAATGCATGGACTCAAATTAGATGGACCCTATATGAAAGCAAAATGAACTCTACAACATATAGGCCTAGAATGAATGCAAGTGAATTGAGTCGATTGGATTGAATTGAATTGAAGATGTTTGGAATGGCTTAGAATTTTCGAAATTCATTTTTTGAAAGGAACCCCTTACTTTTATCTTTTGTTAGGAAAAGATGATGGATTAGTTTTGAAGAAATTTTGTGTTTTTTGAAATGTCATGGTATGATGATGATTAGTAAATGTTTTCGAAAAAGGTAGAATAGAATATGGTGTAGGACTGATTTTGAAAAAGGTAAGTTTTTTTTTTTTTGAAATTGGTGAATATGGTAAGGTAAGATTGACATGGATAGAAGGATGAAATGGGAAGAGGCAGACATGCATGACACTTTAACTCTATAATGACCATTTTAGATGTACTTTTTAGGACAGACTTGACCTTGCATGAAAAGACTGATTTTTGAATGTGTGATTAGGTGAGACTCCTAGAATGACCATGTATCATGCGGATGCAGATAGACAAGCATAGGACTGAACGTAGGATCGATGCGCTTGGCGCACTTAATCTGCGCGCGCGATGCACAGACTGCGTGTGCCGCGCAGCATTTCTGAGAGTGGTGCTCCAGGCCCAACTTAATGCGCTTGGCGCACTACTCCCCGACACGTTTTTCGGGGATTTAGGCGACGAATTGGCCGATTGACGAGTGTTTTCTTGTTTGTTAGACGCGATTTTAGGAACGACGCATAATAACGACAATTTGACAAAATAATAACAGGCATAAATTGCAATCACGCAGGCAAATGTCATATAACATGGATGCAAAAGTTCCAACCTAAAGTCCAGTTCTATGTTTGAAACTATTGGTCAGGTTTAGTTCAGTCTGAAAAGGTCCATGACTAAGAGATTGATCCCACGCTTCGTACCCCTGCTTAAAGGGATGGCCACATGTAAGACGCACTCCAGTCTCAAGTCAGGAACAAAAGAACAATGCCATGGTGGGGTAGGTTTGTTTATGACTAAGATCCAACATTATTGCTCAGGAAGCTTTTTGGAAGGACAAAGCGCAAACCCGCCGGGGGTGACCTCACACATAGAACATGTGCTAATGAGGCAAGGTAGATTGTCCTTATGGTGGTTGAACAGTAGCCATGCACATGCAAAACTGTATATTATTCTAAGGCATAAAAATAAGAATGAATCGTATTTTTCAAGTTTCACCCACTCATTTAAAAAAATTAATTTTTTAAAATCCTCCCTAGTGAAGTCGCCAAATTGTAGGCAAGTTTTTATTTCACCTACGCGGTGTGAGCGCGTATTAGATTTGACTACCCCACTGTTAAGGTTTTATAGAAAATTGTTTTGTATTGAAAGAAGTCGCCAACAATTCTTTTTAGGAAGATACATAAACCTAATTGGATATAGGAAAATCATAGGGACAAATTATCCAATGTAGATTTCCCCGTCCTGACTCCATATATGGTCAAAATGAACCAAAGATTGAGTTCGAGGGTAAGGGTACAAATGAAACCATATTGCCCATTGCTGGCCTCTACTAAACATCAATTCATTACAGATTTTATGCCACAGAATAATCAAGTAATGTTTTAAACACCCTAAAAATATTTAGTCTAAATTGGTTCAGGAAACACATAAAAGACTAATTTTTAGTGATATGTTATTAAGCAATCAATACTACGAGGTTCCTAGCAGGTTGTCCATATTAATTTGATTAATGTTAGAACAATTCTTTATGTCTTGTTTAGCAATAATAACATGTGGGTGATAAAAATCATGCAGGGACAATCATATAATATGCATAGAATGATCAGGCAAGCATATAATATACAAAGGCAAGAATAATAATAAAATAAAATAAAAGAAATTGTAGAAAAAGGGTTAGAATATACAGTATAGTGATTTTACATTAAAGATCTACATCATGAAAAAAAATGTTAGTAACTTCAATATAAAAACAATTTATTTAAGGACCCTCAGGATTATACCGTGGCTTGGGTCTGCGAGATTGACAACTTTCGGGACGAGCAATTGTGAAGCCTGAAAATCTAGATGTATGAAAGTATGTAGATTGAATGTATTTGTGTTTGAAAGGTATGAATTTTGTAGGGAGATTGTATAATTCGTAGAGAGGTTCGTAAAATATTCGTCGAGTTCGAAGTGTGTTAATGTGAAAAATCCCTTTTGAAATCTATACGAAAATCAGGCCTATTTAAAGGAAAAACGGCATTGCGCCTCACACGCTGGCTGCGTCTTGTGCAGCTGACGTGGCAAGCGCATGACGCGGCATGACCAATATAAAGTGTACACGTGGTACGTGCTTTTAAAAAAGATAAGAAAGAAATTCCGCGTCTCAAGCAGAGAACTGCGCTTGACGCATGACTCTACATGAAATAGAAGTCTATATGGCATTTCTGTGTGCGTGACACAACCTGTGCGCTAGGCGCAGCCAACGTGGAAGCCCACGTGTTCAGGACACGTGCGCTCGGCACAGGTCCTGCGCTCAGCACAGTCAGCTACGCTCAGCGCACCGCCTTGTTTTTGATAGTTTTTTGATAAAAACGCGTTCTAAATGATTTTCTTTTATCTTTTAACTACAGATGTCTGATTTTTTGGGATAAAATCATTTTAAAAAAATTATCTTTTGAAAATATTTATTTATTAAAATAAATCAATTAATCAATTAATTGGGCTTTTCAAAGAATTGGGCTCAAATACAATTAATTATCATGAATAATTAATTGGGCTTTAAAATAGGATTATAACACTTTTCGAAATGGTTTTGAATGGCTTTTCAGACTACTCTGCCCTTGGTCGGACCAATTAAGACCACGGTATGTTTCAGCATTGGATCCTTAAATGGGGAGACACGATTATGTGTCTACACTAATACTTCCTTTATTTTTTTTAGATGAAACATTTGCCTTTCTGGTGGGTGGATTAAAATAATCAAATATTGCATCTCAAAAATCGGAGGTGGTATTAATCAATTTACTCTCAAAATGCGTTGCGCCAACAGAACTCAAGTGTCTGATTGGGCTTTCTGCTTTCGGTTGCGTTGCCAGTGAGCAGTTGGCCATGCTATTTAAGCTAGTTGGTTTCAGAGTCCTTTTATCACTATTCTACGTGTTCTTTAATTCTTGGGTGACAATAATATGAGACAGCTCGTGAGCTAATTGAGACCAACACGGTTATAATTTGACTCAAGTAAGCTCGAATCGAACTCAAGCTCAACTTGAGATGTTGGTAAGTTGAGTTATTTGAAACTTGGCTTGAAAACTCATGAGAAACTCGAAAATACATTCATTAATTACAACCAAATGTAAAATGTTTAAATCCAACTAACATACTTTCTACCCTAGGGGTGCTAATCAGATGAGAGAGAACGACGCGAGGGAACTCAATTCGGTCAAAACCTCGGTCAACACTCGACTCAAGCAAGCTTGACTCGACTTGAGAAGTTAGTGAGTTAGCTCGACACCTTTATTCTCTACATCTGTGTGATGAAGACAAAATTTTATTTTTTATTTCGAGGGACCACTGGGGAAAATTGTGAATTGGGTGCTATTATTCTAACCTTTAAATCATTGAAACTCTAGATGCTCAATTCAATATGTATTTCGTAATTTAGCATTTTCTATCATCTTGAACTTAGCTACATGCATGTATGTTGTCTCAAAACTAAAGTGCATCAAGTTTTGCATTCAATAACCGAGTAATATGAAACAGGAAATAACCCTCCCCTATTCTCTCTCTAAAACTCCCATACCCTAACCCTAAAAAACTTAACCTCGGTCGCCCACCACAGGCTCGTCAGTGGCCGACCTGAGCGTCGCGCCGCTCACCGGTTACTGGCGAGCCTGCAAGTTCTCGTTTCGTTCGTCAGTCATCCTCGGTCCTTGTCCTCGTTTTTGTGTCGTCTCCCTCCCCTCCACGGTGTCTCCCTGCCCTCCCCCGTGTCTCCTTCCCCTCCACCGTGTCTCCTTCCCCTCCACCGTGTCTCCTTGCCCTTCCCCGTGTCTCCCTCCTGCGGGTCCTTCTCCTCCGTTCCTGTATTTTCCTCAATCGCGTGTCCACAGTTAGTTAGCCCGTCCCCGATTTCGTGTTAGTCTTCGTCGTCACCCCCCTGTGTCCCCCTCCTTCGCATCCTTCTCCTTCGGCCCTGTATCTTCACCATTCCCGAGTCCAGCATTCCCCTCCCCGACGGTTTTAGGTTGTCAGTGTATCTAGGTTAGTTCGCCCTCCCCATTCCCCTGAATTCGGTGTTTCAAGGGTTAGGTTTTAGGTTTCCTCTCCCCGTTCCCCGGTTCAAATTCGAAGAAGTTAGTTTTTAGGTTTCCCTTCCCCGTTCCACTGCTCCAGTCTAAGAAAGCAATAGTTGGTATGTGTTCCCCTTCGCCGTTCCCCTGTTTAGTGTCTTAGTGCGTCTCCCCGTCCCCCGTTCGTGTTCGTCGGCTTCCCCTTACTCTTCCCCTTTGTCGAGTTACTATCCTTGTTGCCGCCTGAGTGTCGGGCCTAGTTGTTTATTTATCCGTGTTCCGTTGTTTAGTATTGGGTTGGGTTAGTATGAGTTTATTGTTTACCCACTCAATCTGCTTGATAATTTTGTTTTTTGTTGGAGAAAGTCCTTGTCTTCAAGGTGTTGGTTATGGTTTGTGTGGTTCGTTAAGGATTTTGGTGTTGCTTTATGGTTTTCAGGTATCATGGTTGGGGTTTTTTTTCTCTGATTTTGAAAATCGGATGATTGTTCGAGATCTAACAATGGTTAGATTTCAGTTTAGCTTGGTAATGATCATATCAATCATTGCCTTGACAAAATGATATCTGAAGGCGGCTCCCCAATTTGTCAATTGGGTTTATAGCGCGTCAACTAAATTGAGCTTCTCCTCAAAGGAGAAGCCTGAAATACCCACTCAAATGGGTATTGAGTCACAAAGGACTGTGACTCTTCCAGGATTCCCGATCCAAGAATCCCATGTGATAGAAGGTCACGGGGATTGGTCATGTTGCGAGATCCTCATCTCGCTTGTTCTTCGTTGCCCCGGTTGTGAAATCAGTCCACTCCTCCCATCATGTTTTTAGCGATTGTCAACCACCATAAGAAGAGCTCTAACACAGTTATCCAACATCATAATCCTCCAAATCGAGCTGTTCTCTCCCAGTTTAAGTTAATTACGTCATTGTACTTGTTATGTAAGAGCAAATATGCTCAGTTTAGTTTCTTTGTTTTTTGTATGGATGTACTATCTTTAGTGTGTAATTATGTTTTTAATTAATGCAAATTTTCTCGTTGTCAAAAAAAAAAAAAAAAAAAAAATAAAGTGCATCTTATCTAAGTTGGTCGATTTTGCTTAGCTGTTTTGTGAAATGTAATCCAAAAACAATGTGAAAACCTTGTTTAGAATAGCTTGTGTAGCGATGAAATCGGTAGAAGCGATTTGGATATTTTAGATTGGGTGTCAACTTCTTAAATCAAGTCTCAAACTGGATAAAAAACGTGGCAGATTGGAGATTGATTGTTGATGGGGCTTGGAAAAAAGAGACAAAGGAGGATCATGAGTTGTGGAAGGCAGCGTATGGTTGGGTGCTAATGGATAAGGGTGTTGAAATAGAGTGTGGTGGAGGGAAACCTCAAGCTATGTCCAGTATACAAGTAGGGGCTCAGGCACTTCTACTAAGTCTAAAGTACATCCTACAGCGCAAAATGGACATAATAGAAATTTGGACGGACTGCAAAGACATTGTTTACGGCTTGTGCTCGCCGCATCAGGCACCTCCTTCAGTAAAAACAATCTTAGTGGATATTAAAATGTCTCTTAATCTATTATCTAGTTTTAATGTTATTCATGTTAGTAGAAGTAAGGTTACTAAAGCCCACTCAATTGCCATTAAGGTAAGAAAATATAGTGTGTAGTTTTTCTTTATCTATATAATATCAAAAAAAAAAAAAAGTCTCAAACCAAGAAGTTGTTAAGAACGAAGCTAAGCTTGCTACGGAAAAAAATAGTTTCCTTCGTTACTATCCTATTTAATATTGACGCAGTCAAAATTATCAAAGGAAAAACAAGCGCAATTCCTAGAATAAACTGACAGATTTACAATTGAATCCACCAGAAAAGAGTTAAAATTCTTAGATAATATTATTAGAAGAAAAGCTGACTTCTAATGACGGCTAATAATGTTTAAATAGTCTAAAAAAAACCCTAATACGAAAATTAGGAAATAATAATAATCCGAAAATAATTAAATTGCTATTTTCGGGACCTAAACGAACTGAGATGGCTTAAAAAGCCTGTTGATCACGACATAGTGGTGAGTTTGACTCGTTGGCCCGTTTCCCTTTCCGAATAGGTATTTTATTAAGCATTCTGACTCCGGGAGCCTGATTAGTAGCAATCATTCTAGGCTTTTTCGACGAACTTTTTCTTTGAACTTTTCCGCTAACCTTCTTACGTCAAATATGAACATGAACCTCTTCCTGTTGATCTTGGCTCTAGTTATCTTCATCTAATATTTATCCTAAGAAGAGGGCTTCAAAGATTATTCCAGTAACTTTTTTTTAATAATGGTATTGTGGAGAATGTAGAAAAAGCAAGTGGAAGGATTGTTGATTAATTATCCTCAGGAAATGAAATGTAAGAGAAGGGAAGTGAGTTTGGAGAAAAAAAGTTCAAAGGTATCCCCTTCTACTTTTGCCTTTCTATGTAAGCTTCGTATTGGTATGAAGAATAAATGTGATATTCCTTCGTCATTATATTGGATATTTTCTTTCAAAATAAAAAATAATTGGATATTTCTAAATTCTTATCATTCAAGAAAGCAAATTGTTTGTAGTGTCTATAATTATTACTAAGTTTCCATAATATTGTTTGAAGGTTCGCTCTGTAAGATGTATAGTGAACGGACTGTTCGAGATAGCTGAGAATGGTGGAGTAGTGGGTTTCTTTTCCCCGGAACAGACAAAAGTTGACACGACATGACAACACGATACGAAACGGTTATGAAAAAATGGGTTATTGTTACGGATTTCCAAACCGTTTACTTCGACGGGTAGACACAACAGTGTACGTTGAGGTTTCTAACACACAGATGACACACTTGAACCCGTCTAACACAATTGCTACTTAAATATAGGATATTAATATAGAAAATTGGTTTCAAATTACCAAAAAATAGCTTAACACGACATGAACCGGACACGAAAAAAGTGGTTAGGGTTGAAATATCTCAAAACATTTAATTAAACAGATCAACACTCAACACGATACGAATCGTTTATTAAATGGGTTGGGTTGGTGTCAATGATTTTTCAACCCGTTTATATCAGACACGAACACAGACACGAAATGAACACGATCTTTTGCCAGCTTTACCTTTACCCCTTGTTTCCCCTTGTCAAACAAATATAAAATGAAAAAGCAAAAAAGTGTATGTAGTGTTAGATATTATGTGTCGGTCATTTTTCCCTCGCTATATTTTTCATAAACAAATGACTCTTTTTACTTAGTACATTTTCATATTTGATAAATATGATTTACTAATAAGTACTGATATTTCTGTTAATTTTTATCATCTTCCTACTTATATTTTTATAAATATTTATCATTATTTCCATAAAAATAATTAATCCCACTGCACCTTTTCCCCTCTCAAATATTTGAGTTACAACAATGGCTCTGTTTGGCAATACTAGATGAAAATAAACTGAAACTGATAAGAAAAGATAAGGTTGAAACTGATAAGGTGCTGGAACTGATAAGGTAACCTATTTTGGCAAAATTAGTTGATATTAAAATTTTGAAAATATTTTCTAAAATTTCAGTCATCTGATTTTGAAAAGGTAAAAATTATAACTTATTATTTAAGTCATTTTAGGCACCTGATATTTTATTTTAGGTACTCTCTAAATATTATTAATTATTTTAACACCTAAAATATGTTAATACCTTATCATTTAAAGTAACTAAAATGCTTCTCCAAATAAAGCCAATGTAGCAAGTAGTTGATGGAAGGCAGGCATCGGCATCGCATATATTGTTTTCTCGATACCAACTTTAGTGCATTAGATTGGCTTTTAGACCGCCATCAAACTGAAATGACTATGTGCCAGATTGGTCTTCTATACTTTGGGCCCAAATTCACTAGACGATCGCCGCTCTTTGCCTTCCATGGGTTTGCAAGTAGCGCAATCGAAGCTAAGTTTAGTTTTCCATTCATCACATTTTTTTAGGCCCTCTTTTAGAAACCCGTGATAAGAGATGAATTTCCTTTGGGTTGCCCTCACACAGGGCCACTCACCCACAGGTCCAACAAGCCCCAAACCCTCCCTTCCCCCAACAATATTGAAATTTTGCTTCCACTAAGATTTGAATCTTGGTCTCGCATGTAGGAGATAGGAAGTCATACCATTGGACCCAATGGTCCTTGGTTTTCCATTCATCACATACTCTCGTTAACATTTGTCATATATCCTTCAAATCTTCACGAATACATGAATAATTTGTGAGAAACACACATTTATAGCACTTTTATTTTTTGTGAGAAACAATCTTTTAAATTTTTTTGGCATTTAAGAACCTTAACTGAATTCTTTTTGCGAGATCAGACCTTAAGGCTTTTTCACGTCATTGATTCTCATTTCCAGGCGTTGATCAAGGCGTTTCAATGTGCAATCATCGCACTTAAAGGTGTTCAATGCCTTGACCAACGCTTATGATAAAAAATTAACGTTTGAAAATAGCCTTGAGTTCTAATTTCGCAAAACAAATTTTGGTTAAGGTTGTAAAATGCCAAAAAAATTTAAAAGGCTGTTACTCGCAAAAAAAATGTTTATAAAAGGTTGTTTCTCGCAAATTTTCCCAAATACATATAATATGATTTATGGTCAATTGAACGTCAATATGCTATTAACTTTTCCGTTAGTGTCAAACTTAGTTCATCATGTAACTTATATTGAAATTGAATGCACAATATCCACTTATTTTATATTAATCAGATGTCATTAGGACGACTAAATTTCTGGTTTGAATACCTAGTTATTGCCTATCTGTTCAATTTTTTTTTACATAAATACATCAATTTTCGGTAGAATTACACGACTTCTTACCCCTCTTTGTTAATTTCCTATGATATGCTCATCAGTTCTCACTCAAAAGCAGCATCCTCACCTATGAATCTACATACATAAAAATATTTCAAATAGATTTTCACATAATGGAGAAAATTTGCAATCAACAGTTCTTCGACTACATTAAATCCACAAAGGCAATGCATATGACAATTTCAGATGGTTCAAATGAATTATTAAGCAAAATGCTAGCGAAAGCATGTATGCCATTGGAGATTGATAGATTTTGATAGATTTATAGGAAATCTCCTCACTCAAAATATACTACTCGCACGGTCTAGGAAGATTTAAATCTTTGTTATGACACATAGTTTAATGTGATAAGTTTCCGGGTGTTTATCAAACGTTATTTTATTGAAAAAGTAGATGTGGTAGTCGTTGATGGATTAGTTAAATTTAGCGAAATTTGCCAAAACAAACCTTTTATATATCACATTTTGCGAGAAACAACGTTTTTAAATTTTTTTTGGCAACTTAAGACCTTAAATGTAAATTTTTTTGTGAGAAACAACCTTGGTCTATTTTCCGACATTGATCAGCCGGATTCCGTCATTGACTAACTTAAGTGAAGCACGTGACTCGTGCTTTACTTAATTTAATCCATTTCCCTCCTCCCCCATCCCTACCCACCTGAACAACCCTAGCCCCACCCCCGAAACCACCCCACCCACCTAAACCACCCCACCCCTAACGGCCCGACCTGCCCGAACCACCCTACACACAATCTCTTTCTCTCTTCACCAAACCCCAAACCCACCAATGTCAACCACATCACCACCCAAACATCAAATTTAAAACCACCGACGGCCACTACCTTTCTCTTCACCAAACCCGAAACCAACGACCTTCAACCATAGCACCACCACCAACATCAAAACCCAAACCCCATATCTCTCTCTCCCCCTCTTCACGATTTTTTCACTTGGTGGTGGTGGTGCAACTTGGGTAGTTTTGGTTTGAATTTGATGGTGGTGGCAATTCGAATTGTGGGTTCGAATTTGATGGTGGTTGTGGTTTGAATAGCGGGTTTGAATTTTGATGGTGGTGTGGTGGTATGTTTTGCGGTTCAAATGGTGGTGGTCGTGCTTTTTTTAATTTGGTGATGGTGTTTTTTAAGGTTCGAATTGTGGTTGTGGTGTCGGTAGTTTTCTGGGTAGTGGTGGTGGTTGTCGGTAAGACATGTCAAGCCATGACTAGAGGCTGTTTCATTGGTGGCGTAAGGGTTGAAGATGATGGAGGGTGGTGGTGAATTGGTGATGGATAATAATTAGGGGGAAATGGAGGGGAAAAGCTCAAATCAAGCAAAACACGAGTCAACGTCGGAATCCGGCTGATCAACGTCGGAAAATAGACAAAAGTTGTTTCTCACAAAAAAAATTTACATTTAAGGTATTAAGTTGACATAAAAATTTTAAATGGTTGTTTCTCGCTAATAGGATATTTAAGATGTTTGTTTTGACAAATTTCACTTTTTTTATTAAGGGAGAGAGAAAATTAAGTATTTTTTATTGATAGAAATACAGTGGGGGCGAAAGGTATGTTTGAAAACTACATATAATAATAGTAAGACCATGCTAAATATAGAAGTATTCAAACTAATTTAGACAAATAAAAAACGAAAGTGTCCAGACTATTCTAGAATGAAAAGATCCTAAAAAGCTAAATTAAATTATTTAGTTTAATTTTATTTATCATTAGTGTCTATATCTAATAAAGACCATCCCCCATCTGATAGATAATGTTTATTATTAGATTTAGCTAAAAGGTTAAAAATGAAAGGGGTGCGCTAAATACAGCACAAAAAAAGCTAAATACAACACCTAATATTTTATAGTTATTAACCATGGTTAAATTTACCTTTTTATAGTTAAAAAAAACATGAGATGCTTTTATAACTTCTTATTTATTTGCTGTACCTAATTACCCATTGCAGTATAACAGTAGTACTTAAGATCACCAACAGATCATAGATTATTACAATATTAGGCGGTCATCTTTTTTTCTTTTCCGGATTACAATAAAAATAATAACAGTAGTTCGGTGAGTACTCAATTGTGTGATTTCAAATTTATTGTCGGACTATTCAAAGTATAGCAGGAGGTCATTTTTTTTGGGCATTACTATTTACCGCCCGTATTTACTAAAAATCACCCATATTTTTTCTGAAATACTCCTAAACTACCACTACAAATACATGACTTTTCACCCCATACCCCATCACTCTCACTCTCACTACTCACTCCTCACTTTTACTACTCACTCCTCACTCTCACTCTCACTCCTCACTCACTCTCACTCCTCACTCCTCACTCCTCACTCACTCCTCACCTCAGCAACCACCTACCATAGCCACCACCACCACCACTTCAATCACCACCACACCGGCGACCACCACCGCGAGACCCAGATCCGCGTGACAACAACCACCACCACCACCATCACCACCACAACTCCCCGGAAAAAGCATGGGCCCAAGGAAGAAGGTGAAAGAAACCGGATAATCATCAACTCAGGTTAGTTTTGAACTTTGTAATGGTTAAAACCGGAATTTTGTAGTGTTAATTAAAATGGGTCGCCGGAAAAGTGGGAAGAAGCCGGAAAATATTTTTTTTCGAAAAAACGCATGGTAAAGGATAGAAAATCCGTTACCACCGTGGTTCCATCTGTTACCAGGGTTTTTTTCGGAAAAAAAAATTTCCGGAAGTTTTTCTATTTTTGTATAATTTCTGTTTTATATAATTCGAATATTTTGTGTTTATTTCGGTTTTTATAATTTATGTCAATAGTTAATATTATTTATTATTTTAATTTTAATAGTTATTATGTTAATTTGTGTGAGCATGCGATTATGTTGTAATTAGGATGTTATTATGTTAATGCATGTTAGTAGCATTTATCGTTTTAATTTTAGTTAATTAATTTGTTTGAGCATGTTATTATGTTATAAAAATATTTTAATGATATCAGCATGTTATTATATTAGTAGCATATTAGTATTATTTATTGTTTTAATTTTAGCTAATTAATTATTAGAATGTCAATAGTTATAAATGAATTTAATTTGTTTGAGCATGTTAATATGTACAAATAATATTTATTGAAATTAGCATGTGAGTATGTTAATGCATGTTAATAGCATGTTAATATTATTTGTTGTCTTTATTTTAGTTAATTAATTATTAGAAAGTGAATAGTTATAAATTAATTTAATTAGTTTGAGCATGTTAATATCTTTTTTTTTTGGCAGTAAGTAAACAAATATACACAGACAACAAGATACAAAACTAGAACAGTTAACTACTCCTAAGTTGCCTAACCTGACGACCAAGTCCTTGAAGCTGATCTCGATGGACCTTACAACACTCAAAATATACAAACTTGTTACATAATTCCTTGATATCTTAGACAATACTAGTAATATCACACGACACCTTATCATCGACTAAAGCACCGATAAGCTTCTTGGAGGTAGTTAAAATCCTGATATGCCTGCATCGTCGAGTCTCTGCTTCCTGCAACCCTCTGAGAAACGCATATCCTTCCGCCTGTAACGTCGAGGTAGCAAACACCGTGGCATACCCTTGGAACTTAACACTATCTCCGAGCCCAACCCAAGCAATACCTGCTAAACCTTGAACCTTGCCCTTCTTGCTCCATACTGCACCCACCTGAATTGTACAGAGTTCTCCCTGCAACCGGCCACAGCTATATGACGCAGCTCCCATCCCCACCTGAGAACTCAAGTGACTTAGTGACTTCTCCTTTATGAACCTCCTCTTCTGCACACCTTAAACCTCTCTATCAATTGTGGCCAGAATCGCAAGCGGATCCACTTTCTGAAGACCAAACACCACCTTATTCCTATGAACCCAAAATCCCCCAAGCTAACCTTTTGCTTGTCCCTAAGCAAAACCACACAAATGAGTTACAAGATATAATTGTTTCACCCCATAGAAAATGCAGTTCGAAAGTATTAGTAGACTCAAAAATCAATCAAGAAGGCATGCATCATCATCAATCCTTTATATCAAGCCAACGACCAATCACCGAGAAAGACAATTAAGCAAGGTCACTGCGCATATCATGCAAATGCTAAGATGGTGCTCACCATGGGGAACACTCTTCTCTCATTTTTGTGGCAGGCAAAAGATGTGCCTGATCACTCTCCATTCCCACCATATGTCCCTTCCCAACTCACTACTCTCGTGTGTTTAGAAAGTAACATAATGACACTCAATCTACTTCAGTCGATTCAGAAATGACACTTACTCTTTAACTTTGATCCATTGACTCACTTTCATTTCAATAATGCCACACATAAAGATCAGGAGGACTTTGAAAGGTTGTAATGGGGCTGAGGCTAAGGGTATGGAAAAATTTGGGAATGTGGTGGATAAACCAAGCAGGGAGGAGCATAGACTAGCGGAACCAGGTCAATGAGACCTTCATAACTTCACTCACTTATCTTCAAAATATCACAACATTCACTTTCTCAACTCAATCACTATTTTCACTTCCTTTGAACTTGTTTTGCTTTTCAAACAACACTTTATTCAAAATTTTCAAACTTTTTGTTCGTTTTCTTTCCTCTTTTCTTTATTTTTTTCTTCTTTCTTTTGGATTTGTTGTTGTTGAACATCCTTTCTTGCTTTTTTCCAAACACAAAGTAATAAGCCGGTCATATACCCATAAAGAACTAACTCCAACTAGCACACGCCACAACATACATAACTATCAAGATAACCCAACCACTCAACTAATGCTCCCCAAAGCGAGGCTTAGGACAAGAATCAAATAAGGCTAAGGGGCTCGTAATGACGGTTAGTAATCAAAACAGTCAGAAAGGCTTCAGTGGGCTAGGGATGGAATAATATAATCAATTACAACTCTGGAGCTAGAAATTATGAAAAGAACGCCTCAATCATGTCAATCATGTATGCACATCAAATTTTCAAAGAGTACATGATCAAAATCAAGATCAATGTCATAATTAAGGAGCTAATCACACAACAAAGAGGAAGACTGGATGAAAGATATGCATCCATGGCTCAAGAAAACTCATAGTCTAACCAACTTAGCTTCACAATCAATGCAAGTACCACAGGTATCAGGTAATTAAGGGTCATGGAAGATTGAAAATCAACTCAAGACTAACAAATACTCACGCCAACTATCATAGATTAAGAGTCCAAAAAGTCATTTAAAAATTTTGGGGCATAGGGAAACAATCATGCAACTCATAACTCATGTCAAGCTCGTATTTTTGGTATTTTTTCAGCGATATTTGGTTTTTTTGTTTTGTTTTGTTTAGGTTTTTTTTTTCTTTTTTTTAGCAATGAAACTAAACTAAAGAAAGCAATGAAACTAAACTAACTACACTACAAAGCAGTAAAAAGAGAGGGGTGAAGTTATCATCAGACATATCGGCAGTAAAACCGCCACCGGTAGTACCTGCATCACCAAAAGCAGCATGGCCAGAAGTACCATCCCTAGCATGGTCAGTGGGGTTAGGGACCTGTGGTGTGTACCATGAAGGATGGGTGGCATCATGGGCAATAAGCCCCTGGTGAAAGTAGTCATGGTAGATAGGGTACAAGGCATGGCGCATGTCGGACTCCACGGTGGTCAACCGTGTGTCCAAAGAAGTCAGGTGAGTCTGGATGGTAGCCTAACCAAGCTCAAGGCGGCCCATCTGTGAGGTAAGGGACTGTTGTCCCTGCTCGAGGCGAGTAAGGACCGCCATCATAGGATTCATAGGTGCGGAGGAGGAGGAGACTTCCCTAATGGGCTGCCTGTGGTAGGTCCGCAGAGGTCGCCGAGCAATGGGCTCTTGACCCCGCATAGGAAGGAGGTACGACCCCACACCAGGTTCTAGGTGGGTCTGAGCAGGGTCAGGAAGAAGGATAAACTCCTTCTTAGCAATGAACCACCTAAATTTGTTCGCAGACTGGGCGGTTATCCATTTAGCATTGGTCATATAACCAATGCCAATCTCAGCGGGACCAGCTACAACATTGCTAATGTCCAGAGTATAACCAAAATGAGCAGCAATAGCATTAATGAGGCCACCTAAAACAATAGGTTGCCCCCTAACACTACCATCATCAAACAAGGCAGGCAAATTTGCGGCAGTCCGCTTCAGTTGGGACACAAACAGGTAAGGAAGAAACAAAGAGTAATCAAACTCTTGGAAACAGATAACTACCCATCAAAAAAATCTCCTGTTTTTGACATGAGTGGGGCTCAGCACTCCCAAAAAGTGTGAATCCCAAAAATCGTTGTAAATAGTGAAGGCTGGGAAAATGGAGATAGTATGCAGTCATATGCTGGGTGTTAACATCCTCATCACCTGTGAATGCGGTCCACAAGGTATTAATTTGAACAGTGGGAGGGGGGGATGATAATCAGTAACAGGAAGGCCAAAAATAGCAGCTAATTGGCCTAATGTGAGTTCTCGATCCTTATTCATGAGGCGAAAACAGAGAACTTGATTTTTGTTGCCTACTTCTAATGAGCTCAAGAATTCAAGTGTAAGATGCCTATATGTCCAGAAAAACATGCCAAACATTGTTCCCAATCCCAATTTCTCAAATAGCGTCTTAGTTTCACCATATATACCCAAAGCATGCAAAGAATTGGTATCAACAAAACGGGTGGGGATTATATTCCGATATTTCAACTTTTTAAATCTTTGTTTTTGTGCTAGGGATTTGAAAATTACCTGCGGGAATGTCGGATCTGGTGGAATTTGAGTGCTTGATTCCCTTCTTTTGCTTTGCTTCCTCTTGCTTGGCCTTGACATGGTGAGGACAAAAAATGAAGATTATGTGAGTGAGTGAATTGAAGTGGGATGATGAAGAGATGGAGGTTTTATGTGATAAAGATGAAGAAAAGTGTTGGGAGATAGAAGAAAATTGAAGGAGAAGATTGAATTTGTGGATGGAGAAAGGTAGGATGGAATTTGGCAATGGAGGTTTTGAGGAGAGAGAGGGGGTTTGAGGGGAAGATGAGTGAAGGTGAAAGAAAAAAAATGGAGAGAGAAAAAAAAGCTTCGGCGGATATAACAAGGGCAAAAATGCTGATTCGAGTATCCGCCCGGTCGGGCTGGCTCATCCGGTCGACCGGGCGAATATTTTTTCCTTAGCGTTCATTTATTTTTTCGCAGCGCTGGCATAAGTGTGAAATTCAGCAGCCCAGTCAGGCGAGGTCGCCCGGTCGACCGGGCGAAATTCGCTTCTTCAGCACTCTAAAGGCATTCCGCCCGATTGACCGGGCAAATAAATCCCCGAAATTACTTGCGCGCCCGGTCGGGTGGCCTTGCCCGGTTGACCGGGCGAAAATCACGTCTCCCCTTTTTTCGAATTTTTTCGTTCACTCCTTGAAACTAGCTAGGCGCCCTGTCTGGCAAACTCGCCCGGTAGGGCAAGTTAAGAGGCCCGGTAGGGCGAACTCGCTCGGTTGACCGGGCGGCTCAATTTCAAGCTTATTTTTCCGTCAAATTTGTCCCATGTTATGATATTGACCCCATGCACACACTAAACTCGTCCAAATATCAGTACACTCTCTCTCACCTCCCTAAAAAAATAAGAAAAGCATTCTAAACTAGTAAAGAAAAAGAAAAGTAAAGACGGGTTGCCTCCCGCAAAGCGTTGGTTTAGAAAGGCCCCGCACGATCGTAGTACCTCAGATTTCAAAGTGAGGGAGCATCGAAGTAGATAACCTCTACTTGGCCTATGAAGGCGCCATCGTGGTACAGTTTCAAACGCTGACCATTCACTTTATCTTCGTCCCCTCTGCATCAGCCACTTCAATGGCTCCATGTGGCTTCACATCAGTGACAACAAAAGGTCCAGACCACTTTGACTTAAGCTTTCTAGGAAAAAGCCTTAGTCTAGAATTGTATAATGGAACCTTGTCACCAACATGAAACTCGCGCTTTCAATCATCTTGTCATGAAACCTCTCTGTCTACTCCTTGTAAAGCTTGTGGTGCTCATATGCTTCCAGTTGAAGCTCATCTAACTCATTCAACTGAAGAAGTCTTGCCTCACCTGCAGCCTCTAAATCCAGGTTAATTTCTTTGACTGCCCAAGTTGAGAGATACTCCATTTCAACTGGTAAATGACAAGCTTTGCCATAGACCAACCGATATGGGGTGGTGCCGAGAGGTGTCTTAAAAGCAGTTCGTAGTGCCCACAAAGTGTCATCCAACTTTTGTGACCAATCTTTCCTTGACCTGTTGACTACCTTCTCTAAGATGCGCTTGATCTGACGATTGGTGACTTTAACTTGGCCACTAGTCTGAGGGTGATATGCCAAGCCAACCTTATGAGTAACTCCATATTTCTTCAGTAAAGCTTTGAAGGTTCTTTGATGAAAATGAGACCCCCCATCACTAATCAAGACTCCCGAGACTCCGAAGCGAGGAAAAATAATATTCTTCAAGAGCTTCATGACCACCTTAGAATCATTAGTAGGTGAAGCCACAGCTTCAAGCCACTTAGTCACATAATCCACAGCTACCAATATATATATGTTCCCACAAGAAGAAGGGGAAAGGTCCCATGAAATCAATGCCCCACACATCAAAGGGCTCAATCTCCAAAATTCCCATCTGTGGCATCTCCTGTCTCTTTGAAATATTGCACGTTCTTTGACACTCATTACAAGAAAGGCAAAAGGCACGGGCATCTTTGAAAATAGTAGGCCAGTAGAACCCACTCTGGAGAACTCTATAAGATGTGACATGTGAGCCAAGATGCCCACTACAAGGCATACTATGACAGTGTTGTAGGATTCCAGCTATCTCCCAATCAGCAACACATCGTCTGAACAAGCCATCTGAGAACTTCTTGTATAGAAGTGGGGCTTCCCAATAGTAATGCTTAGCATCATGATAAAATTTCTTGCGTTGTTGGTAAGTCAAATCTGGAGGATGAGAACCACCAACACAATAGTTAGCAAAATCAGCATACCATGGGGATTGAGTAGACACAGCAAAAAGATGATCATCAGGAAAAGAATCATCTATGCGACCATCAACACTTGACTCAAATCTCAATCTGGAGAGATGATCTGCAACAACATTCTCAGCACCCTTCTTGTCACGGATCTCCAAATCAAACTCTTGTAATAAGAGTATCCAGCAAATAAGTCGTGGCTTGGCTTCCTTCTTAGCCAATAGATATTTCAGTGCAGCATGATCGGTATGGACAATCACTTTCGAACCTATGAGGTAGGTTCGAAACTTGTTAAGAGCATAGACAATGGCCAATAACTCCTTCTCTGTAGTAGCATAATTGACTTGAGTTTCATCCAATGTCTTCTTTGGCATAGTAGATAGCATGGAGAACCTTGTTCTTCCATTGGCCAAGCACAGCACCAACTGCATAATCACTAGCATCACACATGATCTCGAACGGAAGACTCCAATCTGGAGGTTGTATGATAAGGGCAGTGATCAATGCTTCCTTAATCCTGTCAAAAGACTCCACACAAGCATCGGTAAAATCAAAAGTGGCATCCTTGAGCAACAATTAAGTAAGGGGGTTTCACGATTTTAGAAAAATCTTTTATGAATCTGCGATAGAACCCCGCATTACCCGGAAAACTCCTCACTCCCTTGACATTCACAGGAGGAGGAAGTTTCTCAATCACCTTAATTTTTGCCCGGTCAACTTGGATGCCACGTTCGAAACAAAATGACAAGTACCACTCCTTCATTGACCATGAAGTGACACTTTTCCCAGTTTAAGACCAAATTAAAATTAGTACAACGCCTAAGTACTCTAGAAAGGTTATGCAAACACACATCAAAGTCAGACCCATAGACACTGAAATCATCCATAAATACCTCCATGATATATTCTCAATGAAATCAGAAAAGATGGCCATCATACATCTTTGAAATGTGGCAGGGGTGTTACACAAACCAAATGGCATTCGGCGGTAAGCAAAAGTGCCATAAGGACATATGAACGTCGTCTTCTCCTGATCTTCTGAATGAATGGGAATCGAAAGAAACCTGAATATCCATCCAAATAACGGAAAAACTATGTCTTGCTAATCTTTCTAGCATCTGGTCAATAAAAGAAAGGGGGAGTGATCTTTCATGGTGGCTATGTTTAATATGCGATAGTCAATACACATTCGCCAACTTGTAACAGTACGAGTAGGAATTAGTTCATCCCTATAATTCTTAATAACAATAGTTCCCCCTTTTAGGAACAACTTGAATCGGGCTCACCCACTTAGAATCTGAGATGGGGTAGATGATGCCCGCGTTAAGTAGTTTAATTATTTCCTTCTTCTCTACCTCTTGCATATTAGGATTCAAACGTCTTTGGGGTTGTATGCAAGGGCGGTGATTTTCTTCCAAGTTTATTCTCTGCATACAAAAATCAGGACTAATACCCCTTAGATCATCAATACTATACCTTATAGCCTTTTTGTGCACGCGAAGCACTGTAAGAAGTTGTGAAAGCTGGCTATCTGTGAGTTTAGTACTGACAATCACAGGACATTCCTCATTATCATCAAGAAATGCATATTTAAGGTGAGAAGGTAAAGGTTTAAGTTCTAACTTCTTTACCTGTAGCTCAGAAGTAAAGCAGATAGTCTCCATTACCTCACATTCGACTGCCTCATCAGTATCAAGGCCATCCAGTTCAAGAGTTTTCTCCAATGGATCATCTGACAGAAATTTGTGATAATCACCTCCAGAAATCTCTTCTAGTACATCAATCCTGCAGCATGTGTGCTCAAGCATAGGAGACTTAATAGCATTGGTTAGTTTAAAAGTAATCGTATCATCACCAACACTTAAAGTTAGAGAGCCAGATTTAACATCAACAACAACAGGCAGTACACAAGAAAGGCCTACCCAAAATAATGGGGATCTGACTATCCTCCTCCATATCTAGTAGGGGTGTAAGCGGACTGCGAAAAGTCCAGAGTCCAATCCACTTAAATTTTTTTGGACTGGACTCGGACTCAAATTTTCGAGTCCAAATATTTTCGGACTGGATTTGGACTCACTCCTTTGGAGTCCAATAAGTCCAGTCCAGTCCAAAAATATTTATATATATATAATGTATATATATTTAATATTTATATATATAATATAAAAGATGTATGTGACTTATTTTATGGAATGAATATAATGAGCTTAATTTTTCAAATTCAATTATGAGAAAACGTTGTGAATCATTGAATCTAAATAGGTGGAAAAAAATAATATAATAATCGGACTGGACTGGACTGAATTCGGACTCAAGAAAAAATTATCGGACTTGACTGGACTGGACTCAAAAAATATTTGGATTGGACTTGGACTCAATTTCTCGAGTCCAAAAAACTTTGGACTGGATTTGGATTTGGCAAAGTCCAATCCAGTCCAATCCACTTACACCCCTTATATCTAGCACTCCAAAATCTACAGGAATATAGAATTTTCCAACCTTGATAGGAACATCCTCTAAAATACCCAAAGGATATTTCACAGAACGATCTGCCATCTGCAAAGTAATCTGGGTGCACTTTAAAACTCCCAAGTTCAATTTATTACAGATAGATAAAGGCATTACAGATACACTAGCTCCTATATCACATAAAGCCTTATCTATAAACAATGCACCTACATGGCAGGGGATGGAAAAACTACCAGGATCCTTTAATTTTGGAAGGATTTTATTTTGCAAAACAGCACTACACTCTTCAGTTAGAGCAACTCTATCTAGACCACCAAAATCCTTTTTCTTAGTAATCATGTCTTTTAAAAACTTGGCATAAACAAGCACTTGGGAAATTAATCAGTGAAAGGAACTGTTACCTCAAGATTCTTGACCATAGACATGAACTTACCAAGCTGTTGATCAACCTTGGATTTTTGCATCCTATGAGGAAAAGGTAGTGGTGGTGTAGGAGAATCAGTAACCTTCTCCTTTTGCTTATTTGCTTCATCTACTTTCCCTTGCTCATTTTCAGCTTTTGAGCTCTCTTCACCTTCATTTTCATCCACTACATCATTCTTGTCTGGAGGTGGCGAATCATCAGTAGGCATAGGAAGAGCATCATACTGCGTACCGCTTCGAAGAGTAGGCATAGGTAGTTTCATTATTTCCTTCTTCACTACCTCTTGCATATTAGGATTCAAACGTCTTTGGGGTTGTATGCAAGGGCGGTGATTTTCTTCCAAGTTTATTCTATGCATACAAAAATCAGGACTAATATCCCTTAGATCATCAATACTATAACCAATAGCCTTTTTGTGCACGCGAAGCACTTAAGAAGTTGTGAAAGTTGGCTATCTGTGAGTTTAGTACTGACAATCACAGGGCATTCCTCATTATCATCAAGAAATGCATATTTGAGGTGAGAAGGTAAAAGTTAAGTTCTAACTTCTTTACCTGTAGCTCAGAAGTAGAGCAGATAATCTCCATTACCTCACATTCAACTGCCTCATGAGTATCAAGGCCATCCAGTTCAAGAATTCTCTCCAATGGATCATCTGACAGAAATTGGTGATAATCACCTCCAGAAATCTCTTCCAGTACATCAATCCTGCAGCATGTGTGCTCAAGCATAGGAGACATAATAGCATTGGTTAGTTTAAAAGTAATAGTATCATCACCAACACTTAACGTCAGAGAGCCAGATTTAACATCAATAACAGCACCGGTAGTACACAAGAAGGCCTACCCAAAATAATGGGGATCTAACTATCCTCCTCCATATCTAGCACTACAAAATATACAGGAATATAGAATTTTCCAACCTTGACAGGAACATCCTCTAAAATACCCAAAGGATATTTCACATAATGATCTGCCATCTGCAAAGTAATCTGGGTGCACTTTAAAACTCCCAAGTTCAGTTTATTACAGATAGATAAAGGCATAACAGATACACTAGCTCCTAGATCACATAAAGCCTTATCTATAAACAATGCACCTACATGGCAGGGGATGGAAAAACTACCAGGATCCTTTAATTTTGGAGGAATTTTATTTTGCAAAACAACACTACACTATTCAGTTAGAGCAACTTTATCTAGACCACCAAAATCCTTTTTCTTAGTAATCATGTCTTTTAAAAACTTGGCATAAACAGGTACTTGGGAAATTAAATCAGTGAAAGGAACTGTTACCTCAAGATTATTGACCATAGACATGAACTTACCAAGCTGTTGATCAACCTTGGATTTTTGCATCCTGTGAGGGAAATGTAGTGGTGGTGTAGGAGAATAAGTAACCTTCTCCTTTTGCTTCTTTGCTTCATCTACTTTCCCTTGCTCACTTTCAGCTTTTGAGCTATCTTCACCTTCATTTTCATCCACTACATCATTCTTGTCTGGAGGAGGCGAATCATCAGTAGGCATAGGAGGAGCATCATAGTGTGTACCGCTTCGAAGAGTGACAGCATTAGCAGTCTCTTTGGGAATTGGTTGCCCCGACAAATGACCTGGTTGCCTCTGTGCATTATTTCCTGCCACCTGAGCAAGCTGAGTCTCCAAATGTTTGGTAGTGTTCTTCAACACTTTGATGCTCTCTTCATGACTTTTTTGTATAGAAACCATCATTTTCATCAGATCAGATATGGTAGGCTCTTGAGAGTTGGCATTCGAGAAGCTTCTTCTTGATAGCCTTGGTGTGAAGGCCTATTGAAACTAGGGGGATTTTGAGGAACCCCTTGGTAATATTGTTGTCCGGGCAAAGCATCTTTGTGGTGGGGTTTGATGAGGTGGTTGGTAGGATGTTTGTGGCATTGGTTGAGGGTTCTGAACATTATTTTTTTTGTAGGAAAAATTAGGATGATCCCTCCAACCTGGATTGAATGTGTTGGAATATGGGTTATGTGGAGGTCTCTGCTGAAAAGCATTTGCATGCTCCATCTGATTCGAGTCCGGTTGATTATTGGAACAATCATAACCAAAGTGGCCTTGAACACCACACACCTCACAGTAAGAAGATGTAATAGGAGCCATGGAAGACATAGCTTTAATACTCATAGGGGGAGTATTAGATTGTGAAGATTTAAGTGTATCCATCTTCATGCTCAACTGGGCAACTTGTGCAGACAAAAACGCATATGCATCAGCATCCAACTTTTCTTAGTAATAGTCCTAGAAGAACTATGATCATTTGCTGCTAACTTAGCCGGAAAACTGTACCCTTCATCTACCTCCGTGTCAGGAAAACACCCCCTCCAGATGAATCAATTGTACTCTTGATATGGGGTTGTATACCATTGTAGAATGCCTGGGTGATGAACCACTTGTCAAGATTGTGGTGTGGGCATTCTCTCTGCAGATCCTTAAACCTATTTCATGCTTCCTTCAATATCTCATCAGGTTCTTGTTGGAAGGTAGCAAGCTTGTGTCTGAATTCTGCGGTCTTGGGTAGGAGGGTAGTATTCTCTCAAGAATGCCTCAGAAATAGCACTCCACTCAGTTTCTTTAACATCATTCAACCATTTTTGAGCTTTGTATTTCAAAGAAAACTCAAATACCATGACCTTTAACTGATCAGGAGTGGCCCCTTGATGCTTAACGGTACGACATAGTTGTTGAAACCGTTGTAAATGATTTGCAGGGTCTTCAGATGGATGCCCTCCAAACTGGTTATGTTAAATCATATTAATGAGGGCAGGCTTGATCTCAAAGTTGGCTGCTTGAATGTCATGCATAGTAGGACCTGTGGAAATGCCACCAGGAGAAGGTACCCATAAAATTTCAATGACTTCGGAGGCATGATTGGCTCTGAAGGACCTTCCGTGGATTGTCCTTGGTTAGCAGACTGCTTCTTCTTCTTTTGTTGCTTTTTGAGTTGCCGGATGGTTTTCTCAAGATCAGGATCAGTTGGAACTGGAGTACCTGTTCTTTTAGCCCTGGGCATAAAAGAAACAAAGAGAAATGTGCAGTGAGATTGCCTCAATTGGAACTTGAAGTTCCAATGAGACAGTAGAAATAGTTCAAATAATCAATCAATTAAAAAGCTATAGAAACTAGCCGTCTCCCCGGCAACGGCGCCAAAAACTTGATGAGTTTTAAATATATACCACAAGTGCACGGTGTCTGTTGTTAGCAGAAACTAGCAAATATGGGTCGATCCACAGGGAGAGGAGTTCTATAGATTTGTGCTCAATTATTTAACTACTTCAAGAAAGAAATTTAATTGAATAATTAACAACTAAACTAGAATAAGCTAGAACACAAAAAAGATGGAAGTTTATCAAATAATTAAAAACCTAGGGCAATCGATCGGTCCACCATGCTTATACCAATTAAATCACTACAACATAGTTCAACAATACATGGATTGAGGTTTGAATAATTAGAGTATTTCGTTAATCCTACGGTCGGGCCTTAACAACTCTTAGATCAACATATGCCAGTACGGTCGCTCAACATAATCAGATCTACCTATTGTAACAAGCCTCTAATGAGTATAATCTCTCGATTCTAACTCCTATTAGCTAAACATAACCCATGATATTGCGCAATTACATGAATTAAACAAGCATAACAAATCAATAGGGAATTACTCTAATTCAATCCGAATATCGAAGAACCCTAAACCACAATCAAATAGGTATAAACATGGCTTCCCTCTCTAAGCCCTAGAAATAGACTACTCACTCATGATAATAATAAACTCAATAAACATAATGCAAATATAAGAATTCATTAAAATAAGCAAAGTAAAGAAGAATATCGAATTATTGAAGAACAATGAAAACCAAAATCGATGATCTTTATAATCTTCAAGGGCAAGAGTTAATAACAAGCTTAGAGAGAAAAAGACTAAGTGTTTTAAAGCTAAAAACGCAGAAAATAAGATCCTAATCGAAATTACTAAAGCCCTATTTATAGTTTTTACAAAACCGGCTAAAAAAGGCAAAAATTAACCTTCCGGGCAAAATCGCCCGGTCGGGAGACGTTGTTCTGAAACTACGACAAAAAGGAAATTCCGCCCGGTCAGGCGCGCAAGCAGATTTTGGTCTCTCCTCGCCCGGTTGGCCGGGCGAAGAAGCCTTGAAGAATGCTCAACTTTGTGGCTCGCCCGGTCGGGCGGGGGAGAGTGATTTCTCGCTTTTTTTGGTGTAATCTTGTCCGAATCACTTGTGCAATCTCTTGGATCTTCTATGGGCTATATGTGGTCCAATGGACTTCCTTTCCACAACTCAAATAAGGGTGCTAAACGCTTAATCTGCACAAAAACATCTAACACACGGAAATAAGTCCAAACATATCAAATCACACAAAAATCGTGCTCCAAAGAGCTCAAATCAACTATCAAAGCTAAGGGAATTGAGCTAAATAATCTATATAAAATAGATATAATGCCTGGGGGCCCTCTTGACCGTAGCGTGATTCCTAGTTGGCGGGGTCACGTCGATGCTGTTATATGCCACAATCCGGAGGCTAGTGATGTTATGTTGTGTCATAACCGTTCCAGTGCCTTTGATGCGTTGACAACTTGGCCTTTCGAGCATCGGTCGTTGGAGCGCTTGGATACACCTCGTCTTGCCCATCTGCCACATATTTTGTTTGGCCACCTTGACTTTCCATTGATTACAGCGTTTATATAGCGTTGGCAGCCCGACACGAACACGTTTCACATGCCTTTTGGAGAGATGACGATCATGTTGCATAACGTTTGGCAGATTATACGTGTTCGTGTTGATGGTTGGACTGTTATGAGCGTAACAGGGACAACATTCACTACAATAAGCAACCTAAACTTGTCCAACACCCAATTATAACTATCAGCTGTTTCGTTGGCCATCAGAGCATACCCAACCATAAAATTCTTGTTACAAGGCGTCATCCCAATGAGCTCTAGAAAAGGCATGTTATATTTGTTGGTTTTATATGTTGCATCCATACCAAGAACAAGCGCATAAGTGCGGTGGATATTTGCCGAACGAGGGTGCACCATGAACGCCGCAGCCATTGCATTTGTCTCCTTGTCTTGCCTAATCCAATGAAGGTAGCTGCTCTCTCGAGAAAGGTGAAGGAAGTGTTGCATCACGTCTCTGCCATCCATTGCTTCCCTTATATCCTTTTCCTTTAGGTTGTAAAAGTGTCTCATATTTGGATGATCATCGATAAATTTTTCATTAATAGCTTTCATGATACTAGCAGGCCTAACGTGCGACTTTATCATATCGCGAGCGAAAACCTTAGCCGCCCCGGCTAAGGCCGCTGATGGGTCGGTGCCCTCGCGGTAATTAATGAACTCATGATTGTGCATGCCCCTAATCCCTCGCTCTGCTTTGATCACCCATCCTGTTCGATCACGGTACTCCAAAAACTCTATCTTAACTCCCGCTCTACATCCACATGCTTTAGTCTTTATAGCTACACGTTCTGCTACACTAAGATCCCTACCTTCACCCCGATATGGTGCGCCCCGGTTACATTTCATATAAACATATGGTCGACCACTAGGATCGTGTTTATGATTTGACATAAATACCATGGTAACGGACTGCTTTTCCGTTGCCTCCATGGAGGTAACGGAGTTTTTGTCCGTTGCCTCTATGGAAGTAACGGAATTTTCATCCGTTACCTTCGTTGGGGTAACAGATTTTTCATCCGTTACCGTGCACTGGTGGCGAAATATTTTTTTTTCAAAACTGACCACATTCCGTTCCGGCGGCGTTGACGGTTCTTCATCGGACATTGTGGTAAATATATTATTTCCGGTCGTGGTAGTTCCGGTGGTGCTCCGGTGGTTCGTCGGTGGTGGAGGTGGTGCTCCGGTGTTGGTAGTGCCCCGACAGTTTTGGTCAATGTGGTTACTTGGTTCGTCGGAGGTGGTGCGCCGGTGGTGGTTGTTCGGTGGTGGTGGTTGTTCGGTGGTGGCGGTCCGGTGGTGGTGTTCGGGTGGTGGTGGTGGCAAAGTTGTTAAAATCGAGATTCTAGTTTGAATCGGAAACGACCTATAGAATCGAATCGCAAAATCGAACCGTAGAATCGTAAGATTCTACAAACACGTATAATTAAGATATTGCACTATATCTTCATTGAATATGCTAAAATTATAAGTTAAAAGACCTAAAAATTAGAAAAAAATAGTTTTTTACCCACTATATTAGCAATAACTAACAATATATATCTATTATTTGCTTTGTTAGCATGATTTAAATTTGCGAGGTTTTCGCTAGTCAACAGAAATGTATAGAATCGTCTAGAATCGTGAATCGAATCGTCTACCATATTTTGAATCGTAAAATCGTAAGATTTTAAGATTTGAATCGCAATTTTAATAACTTTGGGTGGTGGTGTTAGTGCTTAATGGTAGAGAGAAGGATGAAGTTTGATGAGAGTTGAGAAAGTAGAGTGGGGTGAAAGGGGGAGGGGCATGGGGGTATTTAAAGAAAAAAATACGGACGGTAAATAGCGATTATATTTTTTTTTCTTTTCCAAATTAGGGGTCATTTGTCCTACATGATTCCCATACGAGGGGGTCACTTGGCCTGTTCTCCCCAACTTATTTTCAGTTCATTTCATTTCAGTTTAGTTCAGTTCAGTTGTATTATGCCGAAGAGAACAGACCTTTAGTCTTTTACTTTTTTTGCTGTATTTAGCTTTTTTTTTTTTTTTTTTTTTCTGTATATAGCACTTGAAGATAACACTGAGATATCCCTGAGAGATACACGCGTCTAGTTACCATCCCAAATGTTCAACCTGTCAACCGCCAAAACTCCCCCGCCCAAAATTCTTCTACACAATTCACATGCATACATTAACAAAAAGCAGAGCAAAAATATTAATACAGAATTCAACAACAGAAATCGGAAGAGATAAACTCAAACATAAAGCGGCAATAATTTCTTCACCCAAAATCAAACAAAAACAAAGGATAATGCCCTAAAATTACATATGGAGGGGAAGAAAAACATGGGAGTGAAGAAGAAAGTACCTTTAATGCGTACTAGTAACAAGAACAAAATTCGGAAGAAAAAGAAATTTCGTATTAATTTCCGCAAAATTTTCCCAGAAATTGTTGAATATCTTAAATCTGATTCTTATTTTTATTCCCACTTCATCTCATCTTCTGTGGCGTCGAATTCGTCTGCGCAATATGATGTTTTCTCCTCCTCTAGAGGTAAATTTGGTAACTTTTTGTTGTTCCTTAATCTTTATATAATCTCGTCTTGTTTTTATTTTGTGTTAATTTCATCGCCAGATCAATATGTATGTCTTAGATTTTCGTGAAACTCGGATATTTTTAGCTGTTATAACTTATAACATACTGAACACTACATTTCCTACGCTCATTTTGAAATCTCCTTAATTGACATTGGGGTCCCAACTATGGGTCCTTGTTTTTTATAGGTCCCAACTATGAATGGTTACGTCTCTAGATTTTTCAATTGATTTGAAGCTAAATGAAATGCACAATTTGGTAATTTGCGCAATTCGTTTACACTATTACATAGTACTTCATTATTAGGGCCAATTTGACTTAAATTAAAAGATAATCTGAATTCCATTACATTCTTTTCCTGTTCGGGATGTATAGAAGTGTTGAATCCCAGGTAGTTCGGGGCGGTTGTGACTTGTGTTTCAAATCATTGTGCTAGATATTTGCGATGGTATTGTAGGTGATTATGGTGGTTGGATCTTGGATGTACAAATATTCGTAATCGACTATCTTAGATTTTATAACAATCTATCTAAATTTTTTAATTGTGCTCTTTAATTTTCATTTGGATTTGTGAAATATGTGAATATGTTGAGTTACCGATAAATCTTCAATGGACTTGTACGCATAGACCTTTGCGGAGGAGAGACTAACCACATACAAGATACAAGTCTTGTAGTATTTCACCTTAAAGTCTATGAGCAATAGGTGGAGTAGTCAACTAGATTTTTATGGCAATCCTTTATCCTCCCCTAGTCCTCCATCAACCCCTTTCCATCGGAGAGTTTGGACTACTTATAAGTCGAAGGGAGGTTTCGTACCAATCCAATCATGGTCCTTGCGGATCGGATCATCCATATAATATACAAAGGGAAACTCCAGATATTTGATATCTTTATCTTTGAATGAGATCTCAATTCCAGCGACGGTTTCATTAGATTTCTTACAACTAGAATCCCTATTTTTCCGATCCAGTTCCTCCACCACCGCGAACCCCGGTTAGATTCAGGCAGTAGGTAGAATAGTTTATTTGTGCCAAGTATTCTCCTTTAATTTGGAACAAACTCACGTGTGACTTTTCTTTCAACAGTTTGTCTACCGTTATTGAAAAGTTAAATTTGGGGAAATTCATTACTCCCTTCACTCCAATTTAGTTGCCAAAACTGCTTTAAGCACACGTTTAAGGAGAATTGAAACTTAGCTAGATTGAAAAAGGTTGGTTAGTGGCTGGTATGAGGCCCAATTTTGCAGAAGATGGTGAGAGGCCCAACTTCACAGAAGATGGTGGGAAGATAACTTTATCATTAAAAGCTACGTCCCAACGAAATTAGGACATCCTACAATGGGGTTTCTGACAATAATTGGGACAGAGGGAGTAAATATTTTTTGAAAATTCTTTATCGTAAGTGGGGAAAGAAGAAACAAATTGGTAATGCCTCTATTGAAAAAGTAAACAAATAAGATTACAAATTGTTCTGACGAAATGTTGAGGTTTAGGTGAAATGGCGATCTTCAATTCTATTTTTGTGTCTAATCTAGGTTGTTTTTGAATCTTAAATATGGGTCAAATCATGTCATTGGGCTCATTTGTTCTATGTGGTGTCCGGTTTAGTTTTTCGCTTAATGTTTGGTCTATGAATCATCTTGGCATGATATGTTAGCTCTGATCCTCCCCAGACTGGAATTTAGAAGGAGATTAGTTGAATTAGTTGGTTACATAGTAAGGGACATTGAATAATTGCTACTATTAAGTTGAATATGAACTTCCTATCGGAGGAGCTTGTTTTCTTGCCTTTATGAATTATGATGAATATATGGGTTTATTATTATATACAGTGTTACGTTAGTTTTAGAAAATAAGAAGTCCTTAAATGAAGGGTTCTTTTAATAAAAAAAATTAAATGAAGGGTTCATTGAAAAACTTCCTTTGTGTATGTATTTCAACTTCCTAAGGATTGGATACAGGTGAACCCATTTTGGGGAGTAAGGACCGGGCAAAGGAGAAGCTAGTGGAATACCTTAAATCTGATACCTACCTGTATGCTCCACTGGAAGGTACTCAACATCGTGATGATTTTGCGATAAAATCCATCATTTCACCACCACGAGGTACAGTTCCTTTTGGTATATTATTGTGTGTTAGTCTGTCTTTTATTTGATTTGGAGGAGCTCATAGGAATTGAATTTTTCTATTGAACGTACATTTTATAGCTTTCTTCAACAAAACTGAAGATATCCTATCCGAAAAAAGTATTGATATATAAATGTGAAATAGGATTGCGGTAGATCCTACAAGTGAAATTACAAAAATGCCTTGACAAACTCTTGTTTCTAACAACATTTGGGCATCTCATCTAGCCATCCTCTTTCATTTTCCGGTTGCCTATTCAATTTTACCTCAACTAACGAACTTTGAGTTGCTTTAGAGATTGGAGATCAATCACGTTAATATTTATCAGTATCTCATTAACTATGCTTGAGTCAGGTATAATCTCTCTTGGAATTTGCATGACAGAGCTTGATCCAGCAATGTTCTAGTTAGATGTATAACATTCTTTTTAAGTATCTCAGTTATGATATTTGGTTGATAAATGTTTTAATATGCAAACATTGTTCCTGTTTGCTATCCTGCTGGTTGCAGGACAGGACTTGCAGTTTATGAGGGTAACTAGTACAGTCTTATCCAGTAAGATTGCCTGGCAGACAAAAGAAGTAGCAGAAAAACATTCCGTGGTCGAAAAGCGTGGAGATCATGGCACAAAAGGTATTCCACCTGATGAAAATATCGCCTCTCCTAAAACTCCGGGACTTCAGGAAGTAAAGAAGCAAGCAGCTCGACGGAGCGGTCGTTTATCAACAATCTCAGGTTCCTTGAGTCATATACTTCACTCAATTGCATTACGCAAAAACAATATTAAAAAATAAATCTTCATGAATACTTTAACAATAGTTAGTACGTACTCCATTAATCTTCTTTACCTGTCATTTTTTTGTTTCCTTGGTAACTTTGGTATATCTATGAAGTTGTACTTCTATGTTTCTGTTCTGAAGCTTAAGATGTCTGTCTTTGTTGGTGGTCTCAGGTTAGGAAGCTATTGATAGGAAGTACAAGAAGTCTTCATGGATTTACATTGCCTTCAATGGCCATGGTATAGAAACTGAGATTAATGTCAGTTTGTCCGTGGACTTGGTATGTGATTCTGTAATGGATTTTCAGCATGTGAATTCTTCTGGTAGCTCTTGCAATCTGCGTACATCTTTGTAATTTGGGCATGTGTAAGTGAATGTTTTAATTGGATTTAGTAGCATGTGTAAACAAAGATGAAAAGATTTCGATACTGATACATTTAGGTTCTATCTTCGCCTAATCCAATCGTTTTTAATATTTTTCTGTAATGTTTTCTTATATGTTCCTTGATCGTTAATTGGATTTCGGCATGTGTAAATGAATGTTTTAAGCATCTTTCCCTTGTTCAATATCGATATGCATTGTTACGGCCGTGGAATTTTCTATAGCTAGTGGAGTGCGAGTTTTTGGAAAAGTTCCATTTGGAGCTAGGAATGTGGTAGGGTCGCGGGGCGGATGTTGGCCTCTTCATCTATCACCATCTAATATTTTCATCCCCATTTCTATGGCGTACCTAGAATTTATTCCCGCCTCGCCTAATCCATATCTTTCCCGCTTCACCACCTACCTCAAACCCGCGTAAAACCCACTTACCTAGTGTTCAACTCATTCCCACCTAAAACCTAACTTAATGCTTAATATAAAAATCGTATCATATATCATTTTCCATAAAATTAATAACATAAGTACGGTACAAAAGGTTAGTTAGATCTTCTAAATTCCAACAAATAAATCAATTTCAAAAAATATCAACACACTTAACAAGAAATTGCTCCAACATAAGGTTAAATCTCTTTTTTTTTTATTCGAATTTTATATACACACAAAGTGGGGCCATGGATGGGATGGGTATAATAGAAGGAGGTTTTTTTCTACCTAACCGTCTCAATGACATTCCTATATAATTTGACTGGTCTTTTTAGTAAGAAAAATTATTTTACGGATGCAAATTTAAAGGTCTAAGACCGGATGTTTTAGTAAGAAAATACTATGGTTGATCCAGAGTCAGAATAGTGCAAAAGCAAAACTAAAAAGGAAAATAATAATTCAAACATGCCATGTTATTTTTTCTTAAATATAGTAATCTTTAGCGAAGTCCAACAATCAGATTGCTCGAATTGACACCGGAGTTTGGCTGGAGAAATGAAAATTGTCAGTGTATCAGTGCTAAGTATTTGAGTTACATATTTCACAAATTATTTGTGACAAGTATTTTATTTGGTACATGTTAATTACAAAACAATGGGGCCGACTTTAACCTAACAGCATAGTGTCTATCCCATATACCCAATTGTTCATTGTCAGTCAAGCCCAACATTAGTAGCATTGCATGAGTCCGGTGATATGTGGCGTTGTCAGATAGCCCAATGTGGATTTTGGATGTTTGCTACTAATAGGAAAAATATTTGCCAATAATTCGAGTTATCGAGTATTAATGTGTGGCCTGTAAGACTTGCAAAGTCAACTAGAGACTTCACTTTCTCATTGTTATTTATTGTGTTCGTACCTCTCTATATTTTATCTCCATTCGTCCTTCGTTGATCTATACACATCATTTTTAACCATAACTAAGGTATTAGTAAATTGTACTCCCTCTTTCTAAGAAGATAATCTTATTTGCAATCTTGACATTATTTATGAGTAAAGACGATCTTCTATTTTTTTTTCTAGTATGTAAGAAAAAAAACATAATCATGTGGATTCTTACTTGTTTAATTCGTCTCAATGAATACATTATGAAAATCAAAATTTTATAATCTTTGCTAATATGTAATTAAAAATATACAAAACCTACATTGACAAACATGTAAAGGAGAAATGGAAACATCTTTATAGAACGGAGGATATGAAAGAGGGAGAAGAATAGTATGAAAGTATGAAAGAGATGATGTAAAATAATTGTCACATGGGATTTGATTGGAGGAAAGGTGTGGGGTCCTAAATCCTAAAACAATATATAATTAAATATGTGTAGCTTAAAGCGTCCGAAAAATAAAAGTGTAAAGGGAGTAATTCATTTAATCTTACAGAACTTCTTTATTCTGTATGAACTTAGTTTTCGTTGTTACATTAATTTTGTTGATGATTTACCTGTAATAATGGTGTCAATCAATTTTCAGCGAATAATTTGAAAATCAAACTTTTTTCAAAATGACGGGGCTTTGGATATGATAATGATCCTCTGTCATTCAATTGTCTTAATATAATGAATTTTTTTTCCGAATACCTTGTCCTGATACATCAACACAAAATGGTATAGCTGGAAGGAACATATTCCTAACTAAGGCCCTGTTCTTTTGGACTTATTTTCAGCAAAAATAAGTAAAAATAAGTTCAGTTCAGCAAAAATAAGTTCAGTTCAGCAAAAATAAGTAAAAATAAGAGTTCAGCAAAAATAAGTAAAAATAAGTTCAGTTCAGCAAAAATAAGTAAAAATAAGTTCAGTTCAGCAAAAATAAGTTTAGTTCAGCAAAAATAAGTACAGTCTTATCTAATGTTGTAATTATTATTTTTATTTTCAATATTACTATTAATATTGTTATTATTATTAATATTATAATTATAATAATGATGAATTTCTATTTTTTATTTTTTTATTTTTTTTATTTTTTATTTTTTTTACTTTCTTTATTTTTTTTATTTTTTTTTATTTTTTTATTTTTTTATTTTTTTATTTTTTATTTTTCTATTTTTTTTATTTTTTTAATTTTTTTATTTATATTATTTATTTTTAATTTTTCATTTTTTATTTTTTTAATTCTTTTATTCTTTTATTTTTTTTTATTTTTTTATTTTTTTATTTTTTATTTTTTATTTATTATTATTATTATTTATTATTTATTATTATTATTATTATTATTATTATTATTATTATTATTATTATTATTTATTATTTATTATTTTTTATTTATTATTTATTATTTATTATTTATTATTTATTATTTATTATTTATTATTTATTATTTATTATTTATTATTTATTATTTATTATTTATTATTTATTATTTATTATTTATTATTTATTATTTATTATTTATTATTTATTATTTATTATTATTACTATTATTTTTTATTATTATTATTTATTATTATTTATTATTTACTATTTATTATTTATTATTTATTATTTATTATTTATTATTATTACTATTATTTATTATTATTACTATTATTTATTATTATTATTATTATTATTATTATTATTATTATTATTATTATTTATTATTATTATTATTATTATTATTATTATTTATTATTTATTATTTATTATTTATTATTTATTATTTATTATTTATTATTTATTATTTATTATTTATTATTTATTATTTATTATTTATTATTATTTATTATTTATTATTTATTATTTATTATTATT
The DNA here is from genome assembly GCA_947646795.1 of Beta lomatogona. Lineage (NCBI taxonomy): Eukaryota > Viridiplantae > Streptophyta > Magnoliopsida > Caryophyllales > Amaranthaceae > Beta > Beta lomatogona. The sequence continues at coordinate 213,213 of CANSNZ010000553.1, forward strand.
TATTATTATTATTATTTATTATTTATTATTATAAAATAATAAAAAAATAATAATAATAATAAGTATTGATAATATTATGTTAATATTTATTGACTATTATAATAATGAGTATTGATAATATTATGTTAATACGGTTTAGTTCGGCAAAAATAAGTTCGGTTCGGCCAAAATAAGTTCGGTTCAGGCAAAAATAAGTAAAAATAAGTTCGGTTCAGCAAAAATAAGTTCGGTTCGGCAAAAATAAGTAAAAATAAGTTCGGTTCGGCAAAAATAAGTTCGGTTCGAAAAAAATAAAATAAGTTCGGTTCGGTTCAGCCAAAATAAGTTCAAAAGAACAGGGCCTAAGTTCTTTACATATCTCATACAATGCTTGTCTTAGCTTATTGGGATGCTAATTGGGAGGCTTAGCTTTTGCGATAGTTAGTTCCTAGTTTATTATTGGTTATGCCACTTAACACTTTGTGTTGGATAGCAACATCGGATTAAAGAAATGGGAGGGAAATAGGAGGAAGAAGAAAGGAAGGAAAGAGAGGGGAAAGATGGAGTTCCATTCTCCATTCCAACCGCTCCGATTGTGAGGAATGATATTTATTACAGAAGTAAGGAAATTGGATCATTCATTCCTTCCCTCCCCTTCCTTTCCCCAACCCTTTTATCTAGATAGGGGAACTTGTTCTCCTCCCTTTATATTCTTTATTTCCCTTTATATTCTTTATCTTATTTTTTTGGGAAATATATATATATTCTTTATTTCTTTCTCTTTCTCTCCATTTCTTCTTAGGAAAAATTGATGTCAGGGGTCCTAACTATAACCGAGCATTTTTAATAGGTCCCAACTATCAATTAACTTGTGAAGGTCCCAACTTTAGGGGGGTGTGACTATAATTAGGCCCAGATGACTGATAACCGGTTGAAGAGGTAGAAAAAAAAGTTCAGGCCTACTCTTCATCTCCCCTTCCTTATATATCCTCTCGTAACTCCTTTCTTATTTCTCATTTGTTGATGGTTGGTTTGAGGTTCTTGCCATTGCCACCATAAAGGCGCCACTCGACTCATTGCCCAGGAAGCCAATGCCCGGCTCGTCGAAGCTACGACAAGTTTCCGATTTTTTATCGGTTAGAGTACAACACTTACAACTTGGAGTGTTTCTCTCTCACTTTTTCATTTGGCACCATTCTTGACAACTTCGCGACTGCAAACAAAGTCGTCTTTGGGCTCCTCACATTTGTCACAATAGGAATGATTAATTTTCTCTCTCCTCATTTCTTTTTTCTGCTAAATTAATGCATGATCTCAATTAACTCACAGAGTTATGAACTCCATTGTTGATAATATAATTTCTTGATAGTTTACATGTGAAATTACTTTAATTCTTGATGTTTGTGGGTAATTTCAATCGTTAATTGGCATAGTTTTAAGCAACAAAATGTGAGTTTGTTGTCATAATCTACTCGATCGAGTTAGTAAGATTTCAAAGATTAATTGTTGTAATTTTTGTTACACTTTTGGTTGATGTGCGAAATCATATTACTGGTCAGAATATATGAAAATGCATTGCATGAAGAAAATGGTAAACAATTGGAATTGTGAGAACACTAAAAATTGGAAGAAATTAAAAACATTTAAATTGCACATGGTTGAAATTACTTTTCTAATAAACTCCTTTATTCTATTTTCATTTTTTTTGAAATGAATGAACTTTATACTCCGCTGCTATGGTTAGTTTAGTGAAATATGTAATGAGATACTCAATTAATTTCCATGTTTAATTCCCATTTCTATAGCAAAATAAAACATATATCTGAGATGAAATATACTCTTAAGTTTATACTTGCCTTTGTCTAGATGTGAAAGTCGGTCTTTGTATGGCGCCAAGATGTCTCAGAACTGTCTTTCAAAAAAAAAAAAAGATGTCTCATAACTTTAGAGTTGCACTTAGCAATCTCATTGGCGTTAATTGTTATAAAACTTCCGAGATTTGTAGCTGTGGTTAATGAAGTCATGGATTAGCTTGAGTAGTCATGGAACAGGCTACATTGTTGAGCAAAAGGAAAAGGAAGGAGGTAAAGAACAAGAGAAAGAGGAAATCACATGATTATAAATAAAGTCCCATGACTTGTAACCTGCTCTAGCAGGTTGAAAACCTGAAAGGTCCTATTAAAAACAATGCCTCTTAAAATTAGAATCTCCACAGGTTAATTGATAGTCGGGACTTATTAAAAATGTTCGGCTATAGTTAGGACCTCTGACATCAATTTTTCCTTCTACTTATCCAAACAAAGTATAAATACTCGGTGAAAAAACAAAATGTTTTCAAGTCGTCTAATGAAGAGCAATATAAAGCAATCGTCACGCCATATAGATTGTTTAAGTCCCACATGTGGTTGTTGATCTTTTATGGGTGCGCTATATTATACATATTTGAATCACTTGGCATCCCTCAATCCTTCTGTGTGCTCTACTCATAAATATGTTTGACAATGTTTCATCCGCTTATAAATTAAGAAAAATTGTCATAAATAAGCTAATCTTTGCTCCATCCGCTAAGAATAAGTCAATCTTTTGATTATCCTAGAATAAGCTAAACTTTAACAGCTATCTGTTTTTAAAAAGTCATGACCTGTTATTTAGCTCTTTAACAAGTTAAACGTCCACGTGTCATTTTGTCGTTGATTTATTAATTTTAATTTATCTGTATTTTAACAACAAAATAAACTATGTCTCCTCTCTCCTCTTACCTCCCACCACCTCCTCTTCTTGTTACTCCTCCAAAAGTAACAGTACAGTAACAAAGAAGTAGTCACCAACACCAAAATATCTCCCAGCATTATCGCCATAAGGCCCATAATTCCCCACATACTCATCTCCCTCGATCATCAGACTTTTTCACTGTCATCATAGGATAAAATCCAGTAGATACCGGCAACGACACCACCGGAGATAAAACGGTCTTTGTATCGGCCTCCCGGGTTTCTTTGGGTCGGCGTCGTTTTTGCAGGTTAACAATGGAGGATCGCAAAGGGCTGCATTGCCCTGAAAGTAGAAACAGGAAAAGATGAGAGAGATTGAAGAATTTGACCATTATATTTAATTTGTTCCCATAAACGTTAGTCTTGAACGTTGAGTAGAGTAACAACAATTTCTGGATTTTGCCAGAACAATTTCGCAATTTTGCTTAACGATTTTCGGTAATTCTCAGTTACACCTTCAAACTGCATTCTAAAATCTTCAAGGTGATGCCGTGATTTGTCACATTTAGCTGCAGAATTTGTGCTTGCTTCTACTGTGAAGTCTTGGTTTAATGGTTTGTGACCTTTTAGAACCTCAAAATTTGAATGTAAACTTTTCTTTAAATTACCAAATCGCATACAAAATATAGTTCAAGGAAAAGGCTAAAACCAATGTTGACTGAAATTTCTTGCACATTTGATGTAGTATAATGCAAGCTACAGGGTCACATGAAAAACTGAACAAGCAAAATAGTAAGAGACTCTCAAACTCCAAGCTCCTCTCTTTCTCTCTCTCAAACTTCACGCTCCTCTCTCTCTCTCAAAGACTCAAACACCACGGCCCTATGTCGTTGCGGACCTTCCAGGCGCCACAGACGCCCACCGCAGCACCGGCCGGCTGCCATCGGCTTCCCTCTCTACCTCTCGCCATGGTTGGGGATGGTGGCTACCAGATAAAGGAGAAGAAGATAGAGTAGAGAGAGAAAAAAAAAATTAATGTTGCAAAAATAGAAAAATTGACCTGTTAAACCGGCAACAAGTCATCTGACTTGTTAAAAATTTAAATGATATTAAAGTTAGCTTATTCCAGGATAATCAAATGATTGACTTATTTTTAGCGGATCGTGCAAAAATTGGCTTATATTTGACAATTTTTCCTATATATTATTATCGTGAACATCGTTCTTTTCAATCGATAGATATGTTCACCAAGTCTTTGTCCACTTCTTAAATTTTTTTCTTTTCCTTTAAAAGTAATTTAATTTGTTAATTTAAAACCTTTGTATAGATAGAGGAGATGTTAAACATTGGCTTCCTCGTTTCTTTAAAAAAAAAAGATCATAATTGTTATATATATAAAATAGAGTATAATATAAGACTATTTATTGGGCTCTAAATGCCCAATCATCAACTTAAACTTTCAGTTGAATTGGTTCATTGCCAATATGTATACCGACTCTTATAAAAGAGAAGGATAGTCAATTTACTTTAAGAACTCGTCACATAGAAGTTCAGTACACTTCGAATATCTGATTCTTGCACAGATTAATCTGATTGATTGAGCTACACAGGCAAGACCCACTAAAAGTGGAGGGAAAGGTAAGGGAATCTCACCCTGAAAGTGCCTCTAGTGGGGTTTGACCACACAACCTCAATGTTATGAGATACAAACCTTACAGTTTGAAAATAGTTGTCCCACATTGAAGAATTAGAGTTACAATGTATGACCAACATATAGATTGGTAGATTACTCCATCTATCATTAATTGGTTTTAGGATGGAACCCTTCTAACCTTGTATGTGGTCATGACCCTCTTCTCCGACATGGGCTTGTGTGTAGGCCCAATGAAGTTTATCATGGTATCAGGGCGAATGATCCTGGCCCATTATGAAATGCAAGATGGAAAAAGGGGCTCAGTTGACCTCAGGTTGGAAGTTGACCTCACGTTGTGACCTATCCAGATTGCAAGATTAATGGCCCCTCCCATGTGAGGGAGAGTGTTAAGAGTATAACCCACATATGAGTTAAGAAATAGTTGACCCACATTGAAAAATTAGAGTTAGAATGACTAACATATAAATTGATGGGTTAATTGACTTATCACCAATTCGTTTCAGGATGTAACCTTGCCAACCATGTACGTGGTCACTCTCTTCTCTAGCGTGGGCTTGTTTGCATATATCATATAAGTGAATTTGATCCACCAAGGACCCTTGGGTTCAATGGTATGACTTTCTATCTTCCACATGGGAGACCAAGGTTCAAATCTTGGTGGAAGCAAAAATTTCAATATTGTTGGGGGGAGGGGGGTTTGGGGCTTGTTGGGCCTCTGGGTGAGTGGCCCTGTGCGAGGGCAGCCCAAAGGAAATTCATCTTACCACGGGTTCACGAAAGGGGGCAAAAAAAAAAAGGTTCAGGTGGTGGAGTATTGACATCGCTTCCCACCTCATATCCCTTGGCCTAGGGAGCAAATCTCATGGGACTCATATGAGGATTTCCCCTTATCCCCCCTAAAGTGAGTCCCCTTCATCTTACCTTAAAAAAAAAGTAACTTTAATCCACAATAATATTAGTGTGGAACAGGTCCACGCAAGACTAGTTTATAAAGTTTATCACTTACCACTAGAACAAGTACTACTTAATTGGTAATAGGTTATCGACTCCACGACTCCCGTCTCCTAAATTTGTCCTGATGGCGTAGATAATTGTCACAATACTAATCTCAAAAGTTAATTTAATGTACTGTGTACATTTAAACATTGCACGAGGTGTACGATGTCGGCTAAAGTAGATTGGGTTTCTAATGTCTTTAGGCCAATTAACTCCAAGTATTAGTGTGTGACGCTCAAGTTATTGCCGGTCACAATTTCAGAAAACACGGCCACCATTGGCCAGATTACTAGACCACCTATCAAATGTGACATAGGCTTCATGTCGGCTCAAAAATATACAGAAATGCTTCACAAATCACAGATAAAGATGGAAATTAAAATTTTGAGTTTAATTAGTACAAATGGTTACCAAGTACAACTTCACGTTCAAGGTATAATAACGATCATAACAACTTGTGCCGACCAAGGACCATAGATTAATGAGCTCAACTACATCAATTTGTTGCAGGCAAATTAAAATTATCCACTTTTTGATGTTAGAATTTTTTGTTGAGATGATCCACTTTGTTTAAGAACACGAGGAAGAATCGAATAGAGGAGTATTATCCCAATTTTTTTCCCTACATATTGCTAAAGTAAAAATTATTTCCCACTTTACATCAAAGTGTAAAATAATTCCCGGCATACCGTACGGTACCACGAGTTTTTCTTTTTAATTTGTTTCAAAACAAAACCGCTGAGTGGAGGAGCGGTTAGGGGTGTAAGTGGATTGGACTTTGCTAAATCCAAATCCAGTCCAAAGTTTTTTTGGACTCGAGAGATTGAGTCCAATCCAATCCAAAATTTTTTTGAGTCCAGTCCAGTCCAATTTTTTTTTCTTGAGTCTGAATCCAGTCTAATCCAGTCCGATTATTATATAAGATATTAATTTTTTGCCGAGTTAGGTTAATAATGGTTTCTCATGATTGAATCATTGAAATTTGAAAAGTTGGACTCATTACATCTATTCTATAAAGTAAGTTAGATACATTTTTAAAGTCAAGTAAAATGCAAAATGCAAAATACAAAAGGCGCCAAAAGCGTTAAAGTAACTTTTGCCTTTTCAATATTCACTTCTCACTTTTGACTTTTGTAAGGTAAGCACAAATTTTGGCCCAGGTAAAAATTTAGAGCGAAAATTTTAAAAAAGTCTAAAATTTCAAAAGAAAAATGTCAAAGAATATTTTTTGAGTCTAATTTTTTGGAATGAATATATTATATATTGTAAGCTTAAATATTGTTTGAACTAGATTGGACTTATTGGACTCCATAGGAGTGAGTCCAAATCCAGTCCGAAAATATTTGGACTCAAAATTTGAGTCCAAGTCCAGTCCATATATCTTCAGTCTTGTCCAGTCCGACAAGTTTGGACTGGACTGGATTGGACTCTATACTTTTCGCAGTCCACTTACACCCCTAGTAGCGGTTAACTTAAAGAGATAAACCGCTACTCCCATAGTGGTTTAATCTAATTATTTTAAACGAAACCTACTTCCTAAATCATTTAACTTAAAATGCAAGAATAAATCGATAACATTTCATAGGTCAATTCGGAAGAGACATGTAGTAATTACATGTTATGTTGCTAGGTTGAGGGTTCAACTCCCACAGCCAGCAAAATTTTTATTTAATGTTGACTTTATGCATTGATTTCAGAAGGGAAAAAGAAGAGTTTTTTATTGCTCTTCACAAGCTTTGAACCCACAATACATACAAAGATAATTAATGTCCTTACCGGTTTACCCAAATAAACCGCTAATTGAAATAGCGGTTTTGTCAAAAAAAAAAATTCTCGCACCCAATCCTATACGTGGACGGTACACCGGGAATTATTTCATACTTTGACACAAATTGGGAAATATTCCTTACTTTTGCAATATCTAGGGAAAAAATTCACTATCATCCTCATGCTTGGGTTAAAGTGTATTAAGAATATTACAGTGGAATTAAGATATGATAATATCTTTTAACATATATTAGTATATTAAGATATATTAAACACTTATTGGAAATATTCCTTAAAGCTATGGAGAAGGTAGATTATTATTATCCCAAAAAATGCTCCATTTTTACACAATCAATATACTATCATATCTATTGACATCTTCTTTATTTTATTTTCTTTATTACCCCACTTAATATATATAGTATTCCTGACCCAACATGTCCTTAGGAGTAATATATCACGATCTCTATTATATAAGTGAAAGGGAGAGGAAATGGTGTCCCTCTTACAAAAAGTATGATATACCCTTAATAAATTTGAATTGCTATATATATTAAATAATTTTTCTCCCTTCAAGCTAGCACACAATTTCACGAGAAGAAGCCCGTCTATCTCTCATCTGCAGAGGATGCACTACTTTTCCTTAAAGCCTCTCACTCTTCCTGTGCTTTGTTGAAACAAGTGATAGAGAGGTTTTGCAAATGCTCTGGTCAACAATTGAACCTTCAAAAATCTTATGTTAACTTCAGCCCCAATACTCTCTTCCAAGATCTGAACGACTACAAAGTTATTTTACAAATGTCTCATTCGAATAATATGGGATCCTACCTAGGAGTACATATTGACGTCTCAGGTCCAAAGGTTCCTGCCTTCCAATTCTTAATTGATAAAATCTCAAAAAAGTTGATTAGTTGGAATAATCTCCGGTTGTCTAAAGCCACAAAGCTAAGATTATTTTGTTAAATACAGTTGTTGTAGCCATGATTTCTCATATTCTCGCGATGATGGCTATTCCAATAACTACAGCCAACAAGATCGACTCTATGATGCTCTCTAATATGTGGGGTACGGGTGGTAGACGAGGAGTGCATTAGGGAAAAAAAAAAAAAATTACTACTCTTCCTAGAGGTATGGGTGGTCTTCGAGTTCGATCAATCCATCTTATGAATCAAGCGTTTCTTATGGAGCAAGCATGAAAGGTGTTTTTTCATCCTCAATCCCTTCTAGCTAGGGTCCTAGACATGAATATTAAGCTGGTTGCCTTTTGGTTTTACAACTAGAAGGTACTGTAGTAGTAAATCATGGGGTTGGAAAGGTATTTTGCATGCTCAAGGTTCCCTTTTGAAAGGTTGCGCTTGGAAAGTTGGGAATGGGATGTCAACTAAAGCGTTTGCGCAAAGATGGATTAATAACTCTATTCCAATAGGCAATAGCTGCTTCGAGTCTAACGTTAAGACAAGTTTCGAATGCTCATGTTCATGATTTTATTGATCCTAATCTTCATATCTGGAAAGCTTCCCAAGTTAGAGAGTTCTTCTCGTTTAAAGATGCGCAACTGATCCTAGCCATGGAATTACCTAATACTGTAGGATAATGTAATCCCTTGAGTTGTATTGATCATTAGGAATGAATATATACAAACCTATTATTAACATAATCTAAGGCTAAAGTATTGGAACTAATTATGCTATACAAAATAAGAAGATTACGTAGATTACAATGACTAGACTATTTCCTAATATATACATAGTCTATCACACCCCCGCAGTCGAAGCGGGAGGTTGTCGTACGCTTAGACTATCCCGAAAATCATCAAAAAGTACGCGCGGAAGACCTTTAGTGAAGATGTCGGCAATCTGGTAACGGGACGGAACGTGAAGAACTCAAACTTCTCCACGTGCAACTTTTTCACGTACGAAATGGATGTCCATCTCAATATGTTTAGTGCGCTGATGTTGAACAGGATTACCAGAGAGGTATATGGCACTAACATTATCACAATAAACCAATGTAGCTTTGCGGATGGGACAACGAAGCTCTAGAAGAAGATTTCGTAGCCAACAAGACTCAGAAACAACATTAGCAACCCGACAGTATTCAGCCTCAGCACTGGATTTAGACAAAGTGGGTTGACGTTTGGAGGACCAAGAGAGCAGATTATCAGCAAGAAAAATACACTTGTCGGATGTGGAGCGACGAGTGTCCGTACATCCACCCCAATCAGCATCAGTATAAGAAGTAAGAGATGCAAGAGAAGACTGGTAGAGATGGAGACCATAATGGTTAGTACCCTGAATGTAGCGCACAATGCGCTTAAGAGCATTCATATGCTCAAATTTCGGATCATGCATATGTAAACACACTTGTTGAACGGCATATGATATGTCAGGTCTGGAGAAAGTAAGGTACTGTAAGGCACCGGCAAGCTAAGCTGGCGATAGAGAGTAGGATCCGAGAAAGGAGTGCCAGCAGAGGCGCCAAGTTTCGCCTTGGTGTCAACAGGAGTGTGGCTAGGCTTGCAGGACGCCATGCCTACACTCTCTATAATGTCGGTGGCATAATTTTTTTGAGAGAGAAACATGCCTGCAGAGGTGCGAGTGACAGCCACACCTAAGAAATAGCTCAGAGGACCGAGATCCTTCATGGCAAATTCTGCACTGAGAAGAGACATGATGGATTTTCTAAGAGCATCAGATGAAGCTGTGAGAATAATGTCATCAACATAGAGCAAAATATAAGCAATGTCAGAACCACGATAATAAATAAACAGTGAATGGTCAGAGCGGCTATAAGAGAAACCGATGGAGGAGACATAGTCTGCAAACCGTTGGTACCATGCACGAGGGACCTGCATAAGCCCATATAAGGATTTCTTCAAGAGACATACATGATCTGGATGAGTAGGATCTCGGAACCCCATAGTTTGATGCATATAAACTGTCTCATTGAGATTACCATGGAGAAAAAGCGTTCTTGACATCCAACTGATGAATGGACCAAGAACGAGAGAGAGCAATGATCAATACAGTCCGAATAGTTGCCGGTTTGACAACGGGACTAAAAGTCTCGTCACAGTCAACTCCAACCCGTTGAGACCTGCTGTCACCTACAAGACGGGCTTTATACCGCTCAAAAGAACCATCAGAATTCTTTTTATGACGAAAAATCCATATAGAACGAATAAGATTCACATTATCAGGACGAGGAATCAACTCCCACGTCTTATTTTTAATTCGAGCATCATATTCATCAATCATGGCAGCTTTTCAATTTGGGTCATATAAAGCACTTACGGGATTTTTGGAATAGGAGATATGGAAGTGGTGGTGGAAGTGCTCAAGTTAAAGACTCGCTTGGGTTTAAAAATACCATGTTGGCTCCTTGTAGCCATCCTGTTGGGCTGGAGGGTAGAAGAGGCAGTAGTGGAGTTTGGGCCAAAGGGAGGTGGGCTAGCGAGATGGAGGAGTAAGGGAGAGAGGAGGCTGGGCGTGGGACTTGTCGAATGGGTGGGTTGGGTTGGCAGATCCAGCGAAGGGAATGAGGGATGGGGCGCATGACTGGGCCTCGTGTTGGGTGCTGGGCCTGGCGCGGGAGAGGGCTGGATGGGCCGTTCCAGCGTGAGGCGCGAGAGAGAAGGAGCAGGCTGGGGAGGAGTATGGGTCGTGGGGCTGCTCGGGAGGTAAGGGGAGTTTGGGTGATGTATTTGGGCTCGTGTTTGGGGCGTGGATTGCAAAAATTGCACAACATAGGGAGATAAAGCATGATCCAAGAAATCATAAGATGTAGGGGATGGTTGATGCAAGTTAGAAAATGGAAATGATTTTCATCAAAAATCACATGCCTTGAAATTATGATTTTCTTGCGTGATAAGTCATAACATTTATACCCCCTATGATTGGACGGATAACCCAAGAAAACACAAGGTGTTGAACGAGCTTGTAATTTGTTGATGGTAGTGGAGGGGAAGAGAGGATAACATAGATACCCAAAAACCCAAAGATGAGAGTAAGTTGGCATTTGTTGGAAAAGAATTTGAGTGGGAGATTTGTACTTCAATATCTTGGAGGGAACAATATTTAAGAGATATGAAGCCGTTTGTAAAGCATGATGCCAAAAAGAGGGGGGCATGGAAGAGTGAGCAAGAAGGGTGCGCACAATATTGTTATTGGATTTGATTTTTCGTTCGGCCTTACCATTTTGTGGAGAGGTATGAGGGCAAGAAAAACGAAATCGGATACCATGGGCCGTACAAAAAGATTGAAAGGGTCCATTATCAAATTCCCGCCCATTGTCACACTTGAATATTTTTTATATCTCTTTCGGGATTGAGTTCGGATTAATGCCTTAATTGATAAAAAAATAGAATAGACCTGTGATTTTTGTGCTATGGGAAAAGTCCACAGGTAATTACTATAATCATCGGGGAAAAAGACATAATAACGATGCCCGAGTAGAACTCGGAAGAGGAGAGGTCCATAAATCATTGTGAATAATATCAAAAGGCATAGTAGTAGTAATAGAAGCACAAAATGGCAATTTAACATGTTTACCCAAGGGGCAAGAAGTACAAAAAGATGAATTGGCCTTATTACAGGTGTACCCAAATCTTGACTACGAAGAGAACTAAGAATAGTATGGCCCGGATGTCCTAAGCGAGAGTGCCACAAGTCGCGGAGATGCAGCAAGGAAAGTAGATGGTGAGGTGATGCTAGGCATGGTGGTGAGAGAATACAAATCCCCGTTGCTCTCACATCTCATTAGGCGGCTCCCCGTTCGAAGATCCTACCCCTCGAAAACCCAAGAGGATCAAACTCAGCGAAACATTATTATCATTTAATGAATTTGCCGAAGGAAATAAGGTTTTTGATAAGTTTGGGAGCATGAAGGACATTTTTGAGTTGTAAAGATGGGTTTGAATGAGTAAGGGAAGTGTGTCCATAACCACAAATTAGAATAATGCTACCATACCAACAACAATACCAGAATTTTTGCTCAAATTAAAATAAGAAGTGAGAGTACCTGGATTAGTAGTCATGTGAGAGGTAGCGCCCGTGTCCATGTACCAGTTATCATCTGGTTGATGAAGTGTGAGAGTATGCATGGCATCATCTATATCGGTTGGAACGTAACCGGATGAAGGAGGAGCTTGCATGGGATAGCCATAATGGGCTCTTGCATGGTGTAAGCTTCTTTGGGGTCATGGGCCTAAAAGTCCATGAGGCTTGGATGCACGCTGCTATTGCCGGGGAAGAGGGGGGTACGGACATGGCGGGAGGACCCGGGGGCGAGGTGGCCGAGGCGGCCTGGATGGCTAGGGCCACGGCGGGCTTGGCCCGGGCCGCCACCGCGGGTTGGCTGGGTTGCGGTTAGTTTTACCGCGATTGTTGTGGTGATGATTGTTTCGGCCACGGTTTTTGTTGTTATTATTGCGGTGACGATTGTCACGTGAGGAATTTCGGCCAGAGGAGGGATTAGAATTACCTCCTTGAGTGAGTGGTTGAGATGAAAAATCATCATCAACAATAAGAGCGGTGGAGCCGGCGTCACGAGCTCGTTCTTTGGCGGTGGTTTCTTCAAGTTTGAGACGCGAACATACATCGGAAAAAGATGGCAGTGTATCTTTTTGTTGTATGTTAGTGACGAAGGTAGAATAGGTTGAAGGCAACCCAGCAAGGAGACACATAACTAACCTTTGATCGGAAACCGGCGACCCAACATTGGCAAGTTGGGTGGCGAGGGACTGCAGCCGAGTATAGTAGGCCACCACGGAGGAAAAATCAGCAAGCTTGGTGGTGGTAAACTCTGTTTCAAGATACGCGGCCCTCGAGTTTTTGTTATCTTGAAACATTTGAGCAACGCGTTTTCAGCTACATTATCCACAACAAGGATGGAAGTGAGGATGTCAGGAGATAAGGTAGAGTAAATCCATTGGAGAACGACGGCGTCAAGTCGTTTCCATAGAGATAAATCAGACTCCTTCGAAGCTTTATATGTAGCAGCTTCTTTTTCATCGGTAGGAGGAAGGATGTGGTCGAGAATACCGTGCATAAGGGCCTGTACTTTGAATAGCGTGGACCATTCATGGTAGTGGCCGGTTTCTAAGTTCAGTGTGATAGGGATAAGTGACTTGACGTTGGTAACGGCGAGGGCCGAACGGAAAGCAGGTTTCTCGGCCACGGAAGAAGATGATGAGATGAAGAAGAGAGAAGGAATAGTGGGCGACGGCTAGGTTAAGGAAAGGACCTTAATCTGATACTATGTAGGATAATGTAATCCCTTGAGTTGTATTGATCATTAGGAATGAATATATACAAACCTATTATTAACATAATCTAAGGCTAAAAGTATAGGAACTAATTATGCTATACAAAATAAGAAGATTATGTAGATTACAATGACTAGACTATTTCCTAATATATACATAGTCTATCAGATACAAATGCAGAAGATTACATGTATTAGGCTCATCACAGCTCGGGGAGTTATACAACAAAATCTAGGTATGCTTTCTTAATGTCTCAAGCTTCGAATCCCCTTCCTCAAGCTGTTCCTTCAAAGATTTTCAAGATACTTTGGCATCTCCCTATTATCCCAAAATGGAAGTCCTTTATTTGGAAATTTATTTATGATTGCCTCCCAAAGCTTCAGCAGTTATATATGAGAAATCTTTCTTCTTTAAAACATTGTGATTTATGCGCAATTACCATGGAATCAACAAATCATATTTTTAGATTTTTCTCGATAGCGCAAGATGTTTGGCGTAATTTTCGATTATCATTCAAAGTGTTAGTAATAATCCGATGACCTGTTCAAAATGGATTATTCATCATATCCTAATTTTTCATAGTCAGGATGGACTTGCTAGTATTAGAATTCATCAGTTCATTTCTATATTTTGGAGCCTATGGATTCATCGTAATGAGAGAATCTTCAGGAATGCTAGTGCTCGGCCTCAATATGTTGTTTCCACAGTTTACGACCTTCATCAGTGCCATTGTGACATTTTTCCTCAAATGGGCTCAATGGATCTTCGTTTTCTTCATCCTCCAGAGAATATTCCTAATCACCCCCAGGTTTCTTGGCAGCTAATATAGGCAGGTTAGGCATGGTAGCCCTCAGCATACTATACAAATTGATGGTGCTTGGTGTAAAAAATAAAAAAAAGGGAATAGCCTGGATATTGAATGGGGCCGCCCATCCACATTTTAGAGGAGGTGGCTCTTTTGGATTGGCGCAGGATGCATTACAAGCATAATATGTAGCTTGTCTTCATGGTCTTCATGGGCTACTAACCAAAGAAATTATGATGTGCTAGTCTACACTGATTCTACTAACTTGGTTACTATGCTGCAGGGAGCAAAGAATACACATATGCATCTGGTTTGGACGATGAAAAAGATCAAACAATATGCTTCCATGTTCAATTGGCGCATGATCCATAAAGTAGATCGTCTCCATGTTCCGGAATGCTCACGGCCGGCTAAATCTTGTGTTTTATATGTCGACATTGTTTAGTTTAAGTTGCTTAGTCTTCCCTCATTGTCAAAAAAAAAAAAAAAAAAGCTAGCACACAATTGTAGCCTTTTAAGCTATTATAAATTACAATAATAATTTAAAGTTAAGTTTTTTCTTAGATGAAATCGAATAAAAAGAATCAATGAAATGGCCAAATTTTAGCAATATAAAGTGCAACAAATCCACTTAAAAACATGTCATTTGCTAATCAAATTAATAACAAAATGAAGTTGTGAATGTTAACTCTGAGTTCTGGCTTTTTCTATTTGGTAGCCGCCCAACTTAATTTCAAATATCAATGGTAACCCCGAAGTTATGGTTATATTGGGCAATTGCTAATTTTCAAACTAAGTAAATATTTTAGTGTTTAGCTAGATATACATAACTTCCTTTTTGAAAACATTTTCTCATTCATCTCTTTCTAAATACATGAATGATATAGGTTTTCAATGAACGACGAAAGAAAATCAGTTATTCTAAGGGATTATATCATTCTAGTCTAAAAAACTGTTATTCTAGTAGGAACACTAGACCAACTACAAGAGGGGGGTGAATTGTAGTTGAGGAGAAATTTTCGATTTGTAATGCGGAATTAAAACAAACTTGAAATTAGAAAGAGACAAACACACAAGATTTTTACAAGGAAAACTTCCTAGGCCCAATAGGAAGAAAAACTTTGACCACGAGGGATTTTGACTCAAACTCTCTTTACTATGATAGGCCAAAAGACTCTATCTTTTACAACATATTAATGGACCTTTTCTATTCCTCTAGGAACTTGTTCCCCAGTCACTCAGTTCCCCCTGAACTGATGACACTCACTTTTGACTTCACTCGAAGTCTTCTCTTTTCTCTATTTCTTTCTCTCTCTTGAATACAAGGATATTCTCTAAATTTTCTCTCACCCACACACTATGAATATTACAATAAGTATGTAGAATACAAGAGGAAATTACACGAAAACTTTCTAAGTGGATAATTAATTTTCGCTCAAGAAAGTCATGAGTTTTCTCTAAGTAATTTCTTCCTTATATAGTTTGTAATTCTTCTTCTTCGGACATGTTGTGCTCCACGTTCTCCATAATGTGAGCTTGTAGTGGTGTGGAGATCATTTCCCTATTTTCGCTGCAGTTGCTCCACTCTTTTTGCAACGGAAATAAACTACCTACACTAGCCGTTAGTAGGAGCATCTTTAGCGAGTTGGTTGAATTTTGTTGGAGAGCTTTAAGGAATCAGCTCCTTATTGTATGTTGTGCCAAATCCACCTGATTTCCACGCACAAACAAAACAGCAAAAATATCTAATAACTTTGAGAATCTTTTATTCAAAGATTCTAAGTTATTATAATATTAAAAATACCATATAATAAAAATTCAAAGTGCATGAAATAATATCTTGACTTAGATTAATAAATAATCTTTCTCCACAAGATATAAATGCAAAATCAAACATTACATTATTTTTGGTATTTTATAATTTTCGCAAATAACTATATAGTAAAATTAACCTAAGTATTTGGCATCATCAAAACATGGAATACAATAATATTTCCCCTTCTTGATGATGGCAAATATAAGGCATATAAAAACTAAATAAGAAAAATAAAATAACTAGAGCAAAAGAATCAAGAGCTAATGACTAAAAAAAAGCTAACAAAAGACGAAGAACATACATCTAGCACTAAACGAACAGACACCTAATACTAAACTAACATAAATCAGTCTTATATGTTCTTTAAATAGATCTTGTTATTTTTGCTTATTTCAGCAACATCTATCTTTTATTTTTAAAATGTGTTCTTTAAATAGATCTTGTATGCTCTTTCAGTATATGTTCTTTTTTTAATATCATTATATGTTATTTTCATTACTACCTAAATTCTTATTATTAACGGACCTTGAACATGAGTGTTCTTTTATTTTTAATTTTTTTGAGCCCCTTTCGGGAATCCCGTGGTAAGATGAATTTTCTCTGGGGTGCCCTCGCACAGGGTCACTCACCTAAAGACCCCACAAGCCCCAACCCCCCTCCCCCACCCACAACAATATTAAAATATATGCTTCCACCAAGATTTGAACCTTGGTCTCCCATGTGGGAGGTAAGAAGCCATGCCATTGGACCCAAGAGCCCTTAGTCTTTTATTTTGTAATTGTGTGTTCATATACTAATGTGCTCTTTTTCAAAAAAAAAAACTAATTATGCTATAATAATAATAATAATAATAATAATAATAATAATAATAATAATAATAATAATAATAATAATAATAATAATAATAATAATAATAATTATTATTATTATTATTATTATTATTGTTATTATCATTATTATTATTATAATATTATTTATATTATTATTATTATTATTATTATTATTATTGAAAGTTGTGCATACTAATAAAATGAAAATAATAGTAATACTTTAATGAAATACAAAGTAATAATAATATTAGTAATAATATGTTTTTTAAAAGATAAGATCGGGATCGGATCGGATCGATCGATCGGTTCAGATCGGATCGATCGGATCGATCGGATCGAAAAAATAAGTTCAGATCAGATCAGATCAGAAAAAATAAGTTCAGATCAGATCAGATCAGATCAGATCAGATAAGTTCAGATCAGAAAATTTCAGGTGAACTAAACATAGCCTCAATGTTGCAGGACTTGCAGCAAAAATTCTTTTTTTAATTGTTTAGGTTTGATACATTACTTTTACTGATGTTTTGGGAAGTGGGATTTGGGTCTTGGGATTTTGGGAATCCGAGAAGTTTTAGACTTTTAGTACTGGTCCGCATCTCACGCATCTGTATACTGAACGCGCGACGGTTTTTTTTTAACTAATTTTTTTTTTAGATAATGGTGGGGCACGTGCCACCCAAAACCCCATGTGGGTCCGCCCCTGAGCATATGAAGATGAGATCAATGCATATAGTCATGAAAAATGCAAAAACTGAGTTCAAGATGAAAAGAAGAGAAAGAAAGCCAAAAGAAATAGAAGTAAGAAAATAAAAGATATAAACCAAAACATTTTATCACCAAAAAGGGATGGGTGATAAAAGATAGTAACAGCAAGTCACCATTGTTTAATACAAACCAACCAAAGAAAATCATTGTTTCATTAGATTAAGTAGAAGGAAAGAGGATTAGGGCTTTGAGGGCTTGGAGGGCTTGGGGTGAACAATGAAAGAAGCGACCACATCGTCAATCTTCTCCCGAACAAGCGATTCTCCCTCTCTCGCACTCCTGCTAGGATCTCGCTCCCGCCGAAGATCAACACGAGCAACTCTTGCTTCAAGACTATGGACCCTTGTGTGCGGGAGAGACAGAGACTCCCTGAATTGTATGAAGTATACCATGAAGACCAAGTGGTGGAGAGAAGAGGAAAATCAACGATCCTCGATCCTGAAGGAGCTTGATCCTCCTCAAGATCAATATGAATCGCACCCGGACCCCTGTTCCTTGGGAGCCTTGGTCTTAGCAATTCTCGACTCTTACGCACGGACCTAGGTCCTTCAAAGCTCGACCTCCTCCTCGACTTCCTCTTAATCCCAATTTCGAGTCTTCCCCTTTGTTTCTCGTTACCTCAAAGTCCAACTTCCCACCCTGTACCCTTTGAGACACCGCATAAGGTCTCTTTGGTCAAATAGTTATTAGGCTCTAGATCAAAAGAGGTACTAGAAGGGAGTTTAATTTGATTCTTCTTGAGGATAACAGAAATCGGGTTAGCATACCCCCACTTTTGTGTTGTGGGAGATGCAGAGGAAAGGTGAGAAATCATTAAAGCGGGAAGTTTATTTTTATGTTCTTAGCAAGGCAAAACATCAAAGAAAGATCCATGAGGCTCGCTTGAGTCCTCTTGGAAGTCCTTGCGGAATAAAGCGCCAAACTAAGTGAAACAAAAAATTTGTGAAAAGGAGAGAGATCTTTCGATCTAGGGACTGGGTCGGACTCCTTGGCCCCAAAATAACTCAAAATCGTAGAGTTGGAAGCCCCCATTAACATTTAATTTAGCCCTACCCTTTACATATTCCTTGTACCCCTCAGTAGGTACATCAAACCATTCCCCTAAGTTCTTTTCAGTGAACTTAACCAGTTTCCCATTGACAACACTTATGCATAAACCGTCGTTATTTTCAAAACTAGTAACGAACTCACTCATCTCACTCTCATAAAGACCCTCATCAAAACTCAATACTTTAACCCATTTTTGAAACTTAACAAGATCAAGAAATTGACTCCACTTAACTTTCTTGCACCAGGTGAAATCAACACAAAACCCAATGATATACTTGGAAGATTTTGTTTTCTTACCCCTTTTAGTAGGTACCAAGATTTCCTTGTCTTGCTCTGGTTCAGCATCATCCAAATCGTCTTCTTGCTTTGGAGAGAGTATTTCATTTTCCGCCGAATTTGCTTGAGAACCCAGGGAATCTTCATTTGAGTTGGAAAATTTATTCTCGCTTTCGTTATAATCCACCAAAGGTTAAGATTTTTCAGCTGGAAAATTTTTGGTATCATCGGAGGTTTTTCTTTTGGGAGCCATTTAGGGTTTTAGGTGAAGAATATGAAGATGGCAGATTTGTGTAGAGAGGGAGAGAGAGAAATGTGGTTTTGCAGAGTTAATGGTTTTGGGTAAATGGGATGAATTGCCGTGTAAATTTCGGTTTGAATTGATGGGTTTTTATTTGGGGAGGAATTTATGGGGGATTGTGAAGAGGAATTAAATGCGGCTCTTCCCTTCCTTCTTTAAATCCGGTGAATAATTTTAGTTTTAGGTTTGTACTTGAACGCTGGTGAAGCGTTGCCATTAAAAATATTTGTGGGGGATGAATGAAGAAAGATAATAAATGGAAGATGAGAAAATAAAATAAAGATAATATTTACGTGGAAGGAAAGAAAAGAATAGAAAGTGTGAACTCATGCATGTTACATGTTCAATCTCTATGTACAACAACCTTTCTATTTTACTCAAGTATATGCATGGACAATAAGGGGAGTATTATGGAGACTAATGTGAGTCTTTTACAATGACTGTTTAATGAGTGATTTAATTCACAAAATGTTGCTGGCCACTTAGTGTAATCTTGTAACTAAGGGTTTTATTTGAAGTAGCACACTCAATGAATTCTAGTCATCCCTAGCTCTAAGCAAATTTTCTCAAATTTTTCTCTAGGAAGTGGTTTAGTCAAAATGTCAGCTATTTGATTTTCAGTTGGACAAAATTCGACTTTAACAAGACCTTTTTCTACATTATCCTTAAGGAAATGATGTCTAATGTGAATATGCTTGACCCTTGAATGATGAACTGGATCCTTAGAAATATAAATTGCACTAGTATTATCACAATAGATAGGAACACACTTAAACTTAATGCCAAAGTCTCTTACTTGTTGCTTGATCCAAATGACTCGGGAACAGCATGCAGTAGTAGCCACATACTTTGCCTCTACAGTGGATAAGGCAACAATATTTTGCTTCTTTGAGCTCTATGATACCAAGCCTGTTCCTAGGTACTGGACAATGCTTGATGTGCTCTTGCGGTTAACCAAGTCTCCAGCATAATCCGCATCCGAATAGCTTACTAGGTCAAAAACATCACTTCGAAGATAGAACAAACATAAGGCATCACTTCCTTTCAAATACCTTAGAATTCTCTTAACTGTTGTTAAGTGAGATTCTTTGGGATTTGATTGGAATCGAGCACATAAACCAATACGAAAAGAAATATCGGGTCTACTTGCTGTTAGGTAGAGTAATGAACCAATCATACCTCGATATTGCGTCTCGTTTACACACTTACCATTTGAATCTTCATCTAACCTTGTTCCTGTTCCTATGGGAGTGTGGTTGGTTTTTTAATGTTCCAGTCCATATTTCTTGAGCAATTCCTTGACATATTTTTGTTGATGGATCATTGTTCCTTTTTCAGTTTGCTTAATTTGCAATCCGAAAAAGAAGCTCAACTCTCCCATTATACTCATTTCGAATTCACTACTCATAAGATCAGCAAACTCCATACAAAGAAGATCATTAGTAGCACCGAAAATTATATCAGCAACATAAATCTGGACTACTAATATGTTTGTTCCTTTTGATCAAAGGAACAAGGTTCTATCAACTTTACCTCTTATAAAATCATGTGAAAGCAGGAATTTTGACAACCTTTCATACCAAGATCTAGGAGCTTGTTTCAACCCATAAAGAGCTTTATCAAGCTTATAGACTTGATTTGGAAGTTCCGGATTTTCAAATCCATGAGGTTGTTCCACATAGACGTCTTCTATTAAAAAACCATTTAGAAATGCACATTTGACGTCCATCTGGTACAACTTAAATCCCATAAAGGCAGCAAAGGCAATCAAAATTCTAATTGCTTCTATTATAGCAACAGGAGCAAAGGTTTCATCAAAATCAATACCTTCTTGTTGATTATAAACTTTGGCAACAAGTTTGGCCTTGTTCCTTACCACAGTTCCATGCTCATCAAGCTTGTTCCTGAAGACCCATTTAAGTCCTATAACCTTCTGGTTCTTTGGTTTAGTCTCCAGGTGCCATACCTTGTTCCTCTGGAACTCATTTAGCTCCTCTTGCATAGCGTTGATCCAATCAACCTCCTTGAGTGCTTCCATATGGTCCTTAGGTTCTGCCATAGATAAGAAAGCGTGAAAGGCACAAAAATTCTTCAATTGGGATCTCGTTTGAGTTCCCTTTTCAAGGTCACTTATTATCAATTCTAAAGGATGAGAATCACTAGTAGAGAAATGATAATTTGCGTCGGACCTGGGACCCTCATTTGCGTCGGACCCTGGTCCGACGGCACAGGCCTCGTCGCAGATGAAAGAAAGCCATTTGCGTCGGACGCAAAACGACGCAATAGAACAAAGATTTGCGTCGCACACAACTAGCATGCGACGCAGATGTCCATGCACCCCATGCACCCACAGCGCTCCAGCAGCTTCATCTGCGTCGCATGCTGTGCCACAAGCGACGCAGATGATGCCTCATGTGCGTCGCACATGGCCAGCAAGCGACGCAGATGAGGCTGCTGTGGCTGCTGCGCCCACAGCCATCTGCGTCGCATGCTGGCCATGTGCGACGCACATGAGGCGTATTTTTTTTTTTTTCAGCTTTTTTTGTTTTTGTTTTCAGCTATTTTTTTGTTTTTTTTTTCAAAACTAAGCAAACATTATGTAAATAATTATGAGCAGAAAATTCGGCAGAGTCTCCTTTGTAATTTGGACAACCCAAGAAATCGTTGGGAAATGTTTGCATATATAACCAAAACCTGTTTCAGTACATCTCAATCAAGCAACCAATGTTGCAATCAAGCAACCAATGTTGCAATCAATCAACCAACAAGGTTCAAGTAACAAAATATTATGCTAACCTACAAATACATACACAAACCATCAAATTTAGTCTGCTTCGTTAACGACCCGTACAAAGTATTCCGCAAAAAGTTGTTTGAGTTCGTTGATCTCATGTATGGAGTATGGCTCAAGACTTGACGAAAAAGCCTAGAAATATATTAAACTAGTTAATATACTTTAAAATTCTATAAGTCTAAATAATGAATTTACAACATACATATACCTCATTCAAATTCTCTGCTTCATAGTAGTAGTAGTTGATTAGAAACATGTATCTCATCACGAAATAGCCGCATTCCACTCCTCCCGATTGTTGAGCACACTACACCAAATTTAAGATATATATTAGAATTGGAAAAAAAATCCTAAATAGAATTATAAAGTATCAAATACAAAACCATAAGAATTTTACCCGCATATATGTCCAAGACAATTTAGTTCCTTTATTTGATCCTTCAAGCCGCGTGTATTTTGTATATGCACTAATATAGAGATTTTGTAACAATTAATTACTATAAACATTTTTAAATTATTTAAAATATCATAAAATGCATGTAAACTTATTAACATGTATAACAACTATGAACTTACGTATTCAACGGTATCTTGATAGCTATGGATCTATCTTTCTTCATCGAATCAAATATATATACCGTTCTCTTAAGTAGACAAATGACAAGAAGAATCCAATGATCCCTAAGGCATGAAGCACAATGTGATGTTTTATATATATAACTACAAGTTCATAAATGTAAAACAAAGTAAAGATTAGTTGAAATAAAACATACTTTTCAAAATACGGACATAGGATGAAACGCATATATTGATTCGCTTTCATTGAACTTGCCATGTAGTTGATCACGGTATCTAAGTGATTGCGTATCATGGTCGCTGAAATCATACTTGGACACATGAAACCAATATTATTATCTCCATGCTCCTCGATCGCTCCGCCAAATACCTAAGATCCAAACACTTATAGTTAGGAGAAACAATACCTATAAATAACAATGTTAATTAGTTTAGAGTTTGAGAAATCTCACATCATAAATACTTGCAAAATGGATACATTAATCCATGCTCCCGTGAGAAGTTGAAAAACATCTTGTCGTGAGAGAATGATCATATAATCTCTATCAAAGTTGAAGACGGTACCCCTCTGAACTTGCAACTGAAAAGGCTCATCTGAGGGTTTGTCGCAAAATATTCGGTGCATCTCCTTGATATTATCATCCATATCATCCAGTGTCAAGTCATTAAAAGGATCTACGTGCCTATGTGCAGACTCATCGGTGCAAGGATCACTACCAACTATTTTCTTCTTCTTCTTCTTCTTCTTCTTCATCGCACCGTCTTTAGGTATATGTTCCTAATTCAATTTGACTTCTTTTTAATTCATATTATATATGTATATAGATTATTTCATATATAAATCAAGATTACTTAGTATACAAAATGAAGATTATTTACCATATATAAATCAAAATTTTTTAGTATATATATTTACATTTCTTATAGTATATAAATCAAAATATTAAACATAAGTTACCTGATTATCTGAGACTAAAAATACCAACTCTTTCGGCCATTCTATGAATGAACCCTCGGCTTGACTGAGTTTGGTGATGTATGGAGTAGGTAGTGGAACTAGAGCTTCTGCGTAGTCTGAAAAAAAATCATCAACACTCACTTTCACGGCCGTAGAATGTGATGATGACTCCAATTGCGGATGTACGGTACCCTCAGCTACAATGATTGGTCCCGAGTTATCCGCTATTGCCAAACGACATGGAACCGGACTCTTAACATCCAATGAGAACACAATGTCATTAATTAAGTGTTTTACAAACATAATATCATAATCGTAGAAGATATAAAATAACTATATACCTGCAAGTTCACAAATGGATCATTGCCCCCGAGTGACAGCTACTAGGATCAATCGGAGTGTGAGGATTTGTTTGATTTGGTGCTTGAAGACCTAATTGCGCCGCAAAAGCCATCAACCTTTCTTGAACTATAGCATCAATCTTCGAGTTCATCTCTTGCATCGTCTGTTCTCTAACTCTTTGGCTCACTCTCGCCTCCAACTCCTGCATCTCCTCATCATCCATGCCCCTACCCTTTCGAGCAGTACTACTCCGATCAGGATCTCCCCAAACCGATGTAATCCCAATGCTACGCCCAGCTGTTAACACACGCCCGGGACGGTCTTTCCCTCCGTAGAGCACGGGATAGAACATCATCCATCCGACCTGGAACAAACTCTCCTTCCTTTTCTTTCCTTTTCCAATCATCCTGCATCAAATTCAAAAAAATCATATGATTAGTAGAATTCTAGAATACGAGTAATTAGACAAGAATTTATCATAAAATTTGAAGAATTCTTACAATAGACTCTTTTATCTTTTGTGTTTCTTCATTAGGGAAGAAAAGATTTCCTTCCTTATCTTTTTTCGATCTAGCAAGAAGCCATGGCAAAGTTCGATCCGGTAAGGAGGAAATAATTGATGATGTAGATGAGTCAACGGATGATGCTTTGTAGAGGATTTAGGGATATACCCTTGGTCTTTCCAAACGGGAATCATCTCCGCATATGACTTTTGACCCAAAAAATGAGGATGAATGTTGGCGACTGAGACTTTCTTGCTCTTTCACTTTTAGCCTAATATGAAAACAAGTAACTAGTTAATATTCACAAAAACAAAATTTGATTATAACATATTATGTAGTTGTAACGTACATATTATATACCTTAAACTCCTTAGAGCTACACTTTTTGACGAATTCGTCCCAAATCCCTTTCGTGATGAAAGGATAGAGCACGTACGGTTGCATATCATTGTTAGGCCCCAGCCTCGTTTTTGTGATCCATCGACTCACTAATCTTGACTTGAAATCTCTCCACCGCTTATCACAAGTAGTCAACACATCTCGTTTCTTCCTCTCATCCTCTTGTATTCCAAACTCTTTCTTCAATATATAAAATGAACAAATTATACACGATTAGTATAATAAACATGATTCAAATAAAATTAAAAAAATGGATTTTAAAAATACATAGGTTTACTTACTTTAGCATCTTCCCATAAACTATTTTTTAGGCCTTGTGGAACATCATCCCAACTATCGTACAAGATAGACACTTTGCTTCTACTGATTTCGCCGCAATGTGTCTTGTACGCACCAACATGATCCCCAATCGGACGCATCCAATCATCCCACTGAAGTACTCTTTGGACCCCGGGTTTCGAACGTATCCCTTTTGTAGGACCTCTAGGCTTGCTCACTCTTTTCTTCCTACTACCTCCATCAGTTATCTCGGTCTCAGAACGTGGCTGCCGATCATCATCGGATGCATCATGCATTATGTGATCTTCCATCACTACACCTGAAACCATAAAGCATAAAGACATGTTAGAATCATAAAACTCTCCATGCCATGTCCACCTCGTATAGTTGCTCTTAAACCCACGCCGAATCAAATGATCCTTAATTTCATCCACATCACGATACCCCCTAGAGTTATTGCAATCACAACAAGGACACGGGACTAAATTTGACCCATTCTGCAATTGATGTTCTAACGCAACTCTGATAAATTCATCAACCCCTTGTAGAAATGTCGCCGAAATCCGATTACCATACATCCAGTTTCGATCCATATTTATACACTATAGAGACACCAAACAAGAACACAATCGATCACATCATTCAAAGTGTCTCATCAAATGCAATCATGAACATTTGGGTCCTTATCACTCCAACCTAACCCATCCTTGAGTTTCTCATCTCACTAGTGAATGAACATTTGGTTTTCAATTCTAAGAAAAATCCGGCAGCACTTCCCTACAGTTCTCCAAGTACACGATGAAGATAGTAGGTAAACTATCAACATATGTACCCAGAGAACACTTAGGGAAATGAGCTAGATCTTTCTTAGAATCGAAAACCAAACATTCATTCACATCCTAAGTGAGATAAGAAACCCAAAGACAGTCCCAAACTGGGGACTATTCAAGACTTACTCCTAATGAGTAAGCCTCGAACGGGTATCTAGGCCAATGATGCACACATTGCAATTAAACAGCAAAAACCAATCCATTCCTTAGATTTCCCTCCCCGCGCATTAAGGTATGTCCATATAAGTTTGGTCATAATTCAACATATGATTTCCCAATCACATAACCAAACAATTCACATATATTTTTCCAATCACATAATTTAACATTATAGGGACAAATAAAACAAATAAACATAAAGCAAAAGCTATAATATATACCTCTGCTCTCAAGGAGCAGCGAAGACAAGCACAACGAGGTGAGCTTGGAGCACCAGCCGACAAGTAGAAGATGGAATGTGGCAACTGCATTAGGGCATTAACCAACCCACAAATTAAATAGTGATTAAGTCATAACTCATAAACATCAACTATCTAATATTAAGACATTAACAAATTAGAAATTAAGAAACAACATTAAGATTAAAGTAGAATTATTAAAATCAATGGTAAAAAACAAGAATGACTTGTGAATATAATTATATAGTAGAAAGGAAGTATTTTAGAGCACTACAAAATATATAAATTCATGAGCACTACAAACTACAAACATCCTAAATATAATATTAAAATCTTAAACTACAATTGTAACACCCCCAAATTTCTCTCTTTTTGAAGAATATATTTTAACATAAAACACTTGAGAAACTTGAGAGTATTACCGCCACGTGATAACGTTAAAGGCTTTAATATTAACTACTAACTGAACTTGAAACTAATGCAGCGGAAATAACTTAAATAATTTCTCTTTATTAATATAAACTTTATTGTACAACTATATAACAAGAAAAATAAAATAACAACTCCTTGACTAATTATGATTCCTCACTAGCTCCCCCATATGAAGTATGCATGCATCATATCAACCTGTAAAATCTGCTCGCCAAAATGGGTCATCACAGGGACAAAGCCATAAAACAAAACAAATAAAAGCGTGTCAGTAAAAATACTGAGTACATGTATATGCGGAGTATTAACACTTTATTTAATTTAACATTTGAAATATTTAATTTCGAAGAACCTTTCTGGATACTTGATAATACTTGTATAAAGTATATAACCTTGATAAAAATCCTTTTTCCTTGCCTAGGTACCTTTCCTAAAGTGTGCACACCCCCCAAGTTTAGTATTCCTTAATGAGTCTATGACGAGGGGAACTACCTTGTCCACATGACTTATACAAAAAGTACATGGGTAAATAATATAATGGCTACCGTTCTTGCTAATAAATAACAAGCCGTTGCCTGGGTAAATCATAATAGCTACCGTTCTTGTTAATAAATAACAAGCCGTTGCCTCTTTATAATTGTGATCATAAAAGATCATATATCTAATAAAAATCCTTTGGAAATAATCCTCCTTTAAAAATAATAATTCTTATATAAAACTTTAGCCATATAAAAGGCATAACTAATTATTGCTCATAAAATAACCTTGGAACACAATAATAACAATGATAGCCACAAAATTGGTATTAAGATCATATGACAAGCAGGCAGTAGCTATATTACCAAGCATACCCAACAAATCTTTAGATATTAATCTATATCCTAAGTCTTCACGTAGATCTTTATTATTAGTCTTTAACATTACCAAAACATAAGCATTCGTATTTTTTTTTTTGTATCAACTGCCATTTGCCAAGCACAACTATTCTACATAATTACTTGTTTGCGAAGAATTCTGTACATACTAGAGAGTGTGTAATTAAATTTTGACTCAACAGTTCATATGTGGCATACAAAAATTTGCAATATGATTACTTTAGATGCAAAGAAGAAGTCAGTAGGCTAGAGTTATGCTAACCGGTCCTTATGCGTGCATAAATAAATGCATGTTGTTCATATTAAACACATAAAATCATGTAGATCAATCCAAAATAGCAACTCTATAAACATGATACTACGTATGCATAACAATATTTAAAGATCTACATATACACGCACCTTGAAAATTAATAACTACTAGGGAGAAGAGAGAGAAGGTAGGCGAAGAGGGAGAGAGAGTTTAAACTTGAGAAAAGAGATGTATTCCTCAAATTTGGTGTGAAAAATATGATGGGTGGAGACCCCTATTTATACTAGTCAGATAGGTAGAGTCGAACTAGGGCTAGGAAACTAAAAGATGGATTTTTGAGAGAAGATAAATAATTTTAGCTAGGATACATTATTTCTTATGATCATATAGCTAGAATAGAGGAATATTCCATAAGATAAATAGTCTAGATGCTTAAATTAACCAAAAGATAAAAACAAAATAACCAAATCTTGATAACATGAACTTAGCCCTGGCGGTGAGTTGCCGAGGTCACGCTTTGAAATTTTTTTTTTTTTTTTTTTTTTTATAAATCTTTTGTAAACCTTTTCTCTTTATTTTGTAAATCCTTTTTTTGAATTTTCCTTTTCAAAATATTTTTAATTTTTTCTAAACTAATTACTTGGATTATAATAAGTAAACTTTTAGGCCCAAATCTTAATTTGGGCTAGAGTCTATTTGAAAAACCCATAATCTACCTTTATAATTAATAAAAAGCCTTTTTAGTATATAAAACCTTATAAAAATTATACTAATAACTTACTAAAAATACGGAGTATTACAGACTACCCCCCTTAAAAGAAGTTTCGTCCTCGAAACTTAACGCATGCAATTAAGAAATAAAGCAAGTAATTCACAAATACTATAAACTTCCTATAAAAGTAAGCTGACTCGCTTAATAACTAAGTCAAAATTAGATCAAAAATAGCGTTCTAAGGTCAAACGCGCGAAACTCTATCGCATTCTATCCCCCTTAAAAGGAGTTACGCCCCCGTAACTCGCTAAGACTTAAAACTTGACTAAAATATTTTTTTCACCAACTTTGTAATACAAATAATATAAGATTCATTAGTTGACTAAGAATTACAAAAGTCACTAGATAGATTATACCTTCGAAAAAAAAAACTTTTGAGCTTTGAAAATTAACCTTTTTTTTTTTTAAGGTAATAATAATAGAAGTATTTGCCTTCAATAATAAATCAACATAATAAAGAAAATATTTAAATAAGTCCAAAAGGGTATAGTTTATGACAAACTGAAAAGTTTTATAAAATTTGAGTAGGAAAATTTTCCAAATTCTAGAATAATAAAGAATATCAGCATAACACTAAAGACAAGTGTTGTAGGAAAAATATTTGAGGGAAATACTAAAATGTTATGAAAATGCTATAATATAATGAGAACAAAAGAATTTTATAAAACCCTTCGCAAGTTTTACTCGAAAACGCCTTTATTTAAATAAAAAAAAAAGCTTGCTTTCTCCTTAAAAAGCTTCAAAAACTAAAACTCCTCGAAATTCATCTTCAAATTTTCCTTGAAATACCATAATCAATATTCTCTCAAAACAGACAGTAGTCAACTAGGACTTGAGATAGTAAATAAACAATCTTGTGAAATTCATATGATCTATATTTCAATAAAATTAACTCCTTCACAAAATATAAACTCAATGTTTAAGTCCATAATATAAAAATACGACTATTCTTTCGAAAATCAATTACCTTGAATGACTAGTTTATTCCCTTTTTCTCCTATATTAAGCTCCTGATTTTTTTTTTCCAAAAAAAGTATATTTCTTCCATTATTAAAGTCACTTGACTCCTTTGATAATTGATATACCCAATCCTTTATGACTCTTTATAACAACAATAATACACTACTATTCAATCAAGAGTTCAAGACTACTTCCAAAAATAATACTCCTCTTGACACCCAATAATACTCGAAAATCAACTTAGCATATATTTAGAGAATCCTGGTATCTTACTTCCACCTTTTAAAACAAAAAGGATCCAAAAGAACCTACTAAAAATTCAAATATGGTATTTCGTACTTTCTTTGTTTTACTATAACAACGATAACTCCTTTAAAGATATTTGCAATTAAGCATAGGGTAAGATTCCTTAATTAAATCAAACTTCAAATATGGTATCTCATATACCTATAAGGTCCTCATAATATCCCTTATTTTGCCACCTTTTTAAGGTTATATCTATATCATAGCTAAAATGGTATTGACTATATCCATAAACGAAATATATAACTTATCTAAATCATGATAATTCACCCGAACGAGTATAAATCATTGATCTCCTTCTTGTACTTTCCACAAATCATAAAATTTCCCTTTCTTACTCATGTCACCAAATATTAAAGATCATCCAACTTCATAAAACTTCAAATGACTAATTTCACAATTTTTAGCATAACATAAGGAAATGTCTTCTTCGTGAAAAACATAACTACTAAACTTCTTTCCTTCAAAGGTATAAACCAAAACAGTATTCACCTATAATGAATCTAAAACAACTAGGCTTACTTTGAAGTCATAGGTTCTTGTAACACTTATAAATCAAAAAAATAAACATATAAATCACTTTGCATGAATTAGATCACATGCATACATGTCATACAAGACGTTAAATAATCAAATTCATCTCGTAGAAAATATATGTGCCAAAACAAATGCCTCAAAAGATAGTAATATCACAACTTGCAAGTAGCTTCTTAATAATATGTCATGAAAGACAGAATAATAACTCAATTCTTATAATCAACAATAAACTCTTTCTATTGCTTATGAAAAATACAAAGATTTTCATATTAACTTGACAATAAGTCAAACCTCCTTGAAATATATTCAAAATAATCATATTTCTAATATAACAATAAATAACTAAATAATTCATCTTTAAAAAAAAATTCAAAGTCTATCATCTTATTCTACTTATGCACATAAAATGCTAAAACTTTTCTTGCCAAAATTATTTTTTCAACCTTTCGTTTTTCCAAATATGTTTTATAATGAGTATTTGATTCATGACAAAGAATAGTCGGGCCAATGAATTTCCCAGGAAAGAGTTGGTTACACGCAACGTTGGTGAGAGCCCAAGCCTTTCCTTGCCAGAAACATTGCCAACCCAACTTATCCAAATCAATCCTTTTTCCTCAAATAATAAAATAGATTTTAATGCATATTTAATATAAATATGAAAAGAATGCGAAACTCTATAACCTATATGCCCACCCTTAAGTCTACCCATTAATTTTAGATTCCAGTTTCATATCCCTAGGCTTTTAAACTGATACCACTTTGTAACACCCCCAAATTTCTCTCTTTCTAAAAATATATTTTAATATAAAACACTTGAGAAACTTGAGAGTATTACCGCCACGTGATAACGTTAAAGGCTTTAATATTAACTACTAACTGAACTTGAAACTAATGCAGCGGAAATAACTTAAATAATTTCTCTTTATTAATATAAACTTTATTGTACAACTATATAACAAGAAAAATAAAATAACAACTCCTTGACTAATTATGATTCCTCACTAGCTCCCCCATATGAAGTATGCATGCATCATATCAACCTGTAAAATCTGCTCGCCAAAATGGGTCATCACAGGGACAAAGCCATAAAACAAAACAAATAAAAGCGTGTCAGTAAAAATACTGAGTACATGTATATGCGGAGTATTAACACTTTATTTAATTTAACATTTGAAATATTTAATTTCGAAGAACCTTTCTGGATACTTGATAATACTTGTATAAAGTATATAACCTTGATAAAAATCCTTTTTCCTTGCCTAGGTACCTTTCCTAAAGTGTGCACACCCCCCAAGTTTAGTATTCCTTAATGAGTCTATGACGAGGGGAACTACCTTGTCCACATGACTTATACAAAAAGTACATGGGTAAATAATATAATGGCTACCGTTCTTGCTAATAAATAACAAGCCGTTGCCTGGGTAAATCATAATAGCTACCGTTCTTGTTAATAAATAACAAGCCGTTGCCTCTTTATAATTGTGATCATAAAAGATCATATATCTAATAAAAATCCTTTGGAAATAATCCTCCTTTAAAAATAATAATTCTTATATAAAACTTTAGCCATATAAAAGGCATAACTAATTATTGCTCATAAAATAACCTTGGAACACAATAATAACAATGATAGCCACAAAATTGGTATTAAGATCATATGACAAGCAGGCAGTAGCTATATTACCAAGCATACCCAACAAATCTTTAGATATTAATCTATATCCTAAGTCTTCACGTAGATCTTTATTATTAGTCTTTAACATTACCAAAACATAAGCATTCGTATTTTTTTTTTTGTATCAACTGCCATTTGCCAAGCACAACTATTCTACATAATTACTTGTTTGCGAAGAATTCTGTACATACTAGAGAGTGTGTAATTAAATTTTGACTCAACAGTTCATATGTGGCATACAAAAATTTGCAATATGATTACTTTAGATGCAAAGAAGAAGTCAGTAGGCTAGAGTTATGCTAACCGTCCTTATGCGTGCATAAATAAATGCATGTTGTTCATATTAAACACATAAAATCATGTAGATCAATCCAAAATAGCAACTCTATAAACATGATACTACGTATGCATAACAATATTTAAAGATCTACATATACACGCACCTTGAAAATTAATAACTACTAGGGAGAGAGAGAGAAGGTAGGCGAAGAGGAGAGAGAGTTTAAACTTGAGAAAAGAGATGTATTCCTCAAATTTGGTGTGAAAAATATGATGGGTGGAGACCCCTATTTATACTAGTCAGATAGGTAGAGTCGAACTAGGGCTAGGAAACTAAAAGATGGATTTTTGAGAGAAGATAAATAATTTTAGCTAGGATACATTATTTCTTATGATCATATAGCTAGAATAGAGGAATATTCCATAAGATAAATAGTCTAGATGCTTAAATTAACCAAAAGATAAAAACAAAATAACCAAATCTTGATAACATGAACTTAGCCCTGGCGGTGAGTTGCCGAGGTCACGCTTTGAAATTTTTTTTTTTTTTTTTTTTTTTTTTTTTTTATAAATCTTTTGTAA
Organism: Beta lomatogona; assembly: GCA_947646795.1. NCBI lineage: Eukaryota > Viridiplantae > Streptophyta > Magnoliopsida > Caryophyllales > Amaranthaceae > Beta > Beta lomatogona. The sequence continues at coordinate 246,172 of CANSNZ010000553.1, forward strand.
ACCTTTTCTCTTTATTTTGTAAATCCTTTTTTTGAATTTTCCTTTTCAAAATATTTTTAATTTTTTCTAAACTAATTACTTGGATTATAATAAGTAAACTTTTAGGCCCAAATCTTAATTTGGGCTAGAGTCTATTTGAAAAACCCATAATCTACCTTTATAATTAATAAAAAGCCTTTTTAGTATATAAAACCTTATAAAAATTATACTAATAACTTACTAAAAATACGGAGTATTACAACAATCATCCTAAATTCAATCTTAAACATCCTACATACAAATTAAACTACAAACATCCTAAATTCAATCTTAAACTAATAACTACAATCACTCTACTAATGCAATTGCTTAAGATCTAACAAAAATAAGAAAAAATTCCCAAAAAAAAAAAAGACAGATTGGTAAAAAAATAAAAAGACATAAATTGAGACAAAAAATTGAAAAAAATAATTAAAAAGACTTACATTGCCGGAGACGGAGAGACGGAAAGCAGCGGCGGCCCGACGACGAGCAGCGGGGCAGCGCGGCGCGACGGTGGGACGGGTGAGTGAGAGTGAGTGGGTGAGAAAGAGGAGGAGTGCAAGAGAGAGAGAGTGAGTTAGAGAAAGAGGAGGAGTAGCGCCGGCGAGCAGCAGCCGAGCACGGCGCGACGGGAACACGCGGCGCAACCGGTGAGTGAGAGTCAGTGAGTGAGAAAGAGGAGCACCGGCGCAACCATAGCTATCAGAAAAGAGTGCAAGTGAGAGAGAGTGAGTGAGAGAAACAGGAGGAACGCCGGCAAGAGGAGGAGCGCCGGCGAGAGGAGCAGCGGCGGCGCGACTGATGGGCGGGAATGTAGTTCAACGGCGCGGCGATTCGCATGAGAGAGAGAGAAGTTCCTAATTTGTGAATTGCCCCAACCGATGGGCGGGATACAAAATAAATTGGCGAAACGAGTCATCTCGCGTCGCATGGTCAAGGGTCCGACGCAGATGACCACACGCACATGGGCCGGGTCGAGTCATCTCGCGTCGCATGGGTCAAGGGTCCGACGCGAGATGACCGGGCGCCTTCAAGCATGCATGGTACTTTTGGCATTTGGGCTGAACTATCTCGCGTCGCATGGCAAGGGTCCGACCTTGAGATGACCACACGCACATTTTGGGCTGGTTTAGCATGCATGGTGCACCATCTGCGTCGGACCAAGGCCCATGCGACGCAGATGATCTCTGCTGAGTTGGCTAAGACTATTTGCGTCACAGGTACCCTTAGTGCGACGCACATAGTGACCCCTTTTGCGTCGTTTTCCAGCCTTCATGCGACGCAAAACAATCTTTTATAATTTTTCTTGGCTATTTGCGTCAGATATTCTGTAGGATCCGACGCACATATGTTATTTGCGTCAGTTGCTCTATTGTCCGACGCAAATAGTCAGACGCAAATCGTGAATTCTGTAGTAGTGAATGTTGGTGTTTCCAAGGTTTTGGATCAAATCTCCTAGTTGCTTCTTGAGTTTCTTGAGGTGATTGATTCACTTGATCTTCTTCTGGATCAAGAGCTCCTTGATCCTCCTAAGTTCCTCCTGTTGTTTGTTCCTCATGAGGATCAAGCACATGGTTATCAGAATCAGGAACTTGCTTCTTCTCTTTACCTGCAGGAGTTAGTTCCTCATCATATTGATTAAACTCATCAGGACGAGTCAGACCAATTTCAAAGTTATCATTATGACTCTGTTCCCGCAAGAAGTTAGTCTCATCAAAAATAACATGGACACTTTTCTCAACACACAATGTTCGCTTATTGTAGACACGATAAGCCTTACTACTTAAGGCATATCCTAGAAAAATAGCCTCATCAGTTCTAGCATCAAACTTTCCTAGGTTGTCCTTTCCATTGTTATGTACAAAACATTTACATCAAAAAACACGAAAATAAGAAATATTAGGTTTTCTTCCTCTAAGGAGCTCATAAGGTATCTTCAAGGTGATTGGTCTTAGCATGACATGATTGATGATGTAGCATGCCATGTTCACTACTTCAGCCCAAAAATTCTTTAGAAGACCGCTTGCAATAATCATCTTCCTTGCCATATCCTCAAGGGTCCGGTTCTTCCTTTCGACTACACTATTATGTTGTGGTGTTCTTGGAGCTGAAAAGTTATGATCTAAACCTTCATTGCTACAAAATTCATCAAACTTGGTGTTTTCAAACTCCTTACCATGGTCAGATCTTAAATGCTTTAATTTGAAACCACTTGTTCTTTAAATCTTTTTAGCAAAGGTTAGGAATTCATCAAACGTTTCATCCTTACTATGAAGAAAAATAACCCATGTGTATCTCGAAAAATCATCTACTATGACTAATACATATTTCTTACCGGATCGGCTTTGGATGCGTACAGGGCCACATAAGTCCTTGTGAAGAAGTTCTAATGGACTTTGTGTGCTGACCATTTTCTTGGATTTGAATGAGGATCTCACTTGCTTGCCTCTAACACATGAATCACGAACTCCGTGGTTTAGAGACTTAATTGTTGGCAAACCAATGACCAAGTCCTTACCACTTAGTTTATGCAGTAGGAACAGGCATGCATGACCGCAACGTTTGTGCCACAGAAGAGGATCAGCTTCGATCATACTTAAGCATGTGAGATTATTCCTAGGAAAAAGGTTCAGGTCGACCATGTAGGTGTTCCCTTTCCTCGTTCCCTCAAGGATCTTGGTTCATGTACTTTCATTGCTGACTACACAAGACTCATTAGTAAACTTCACTGTATTTCCCTTATCACAAAAGTCAGATATAATAAGTAAACTATGCTTTAAACCCTCAACCAAAAATACATTATCTATGGAATGTGACTGAGATTTACCAACTGCTACTATGTTACCTGTAAGATTGTCTCCAAAGGTCACAGTTCCTCCATTGAAGACTGAAAGTGAGAGAAATTTTGATCTATCTCCTGTCATGTGCTTAGAATAACCGCTATCGAGGTACCACAGGTTGTTCCCCGTCACTTCAGCCTGTACCATATAGCAAACTAGTTAGTGGTAGGAACCCAGTCTAGCTTGGGTTCGTTTGTTGGACTTGATTCTTTCTTAATCTTCCAAACTTGTTTTACTAGGTACGTGTTCCTCTCTATACGTTCTTCTCTGGTGGAATAGTCAGACACAATATGACCATTGTTCCTACAGTTAGAGCATATTTTACTACTACGCAGATCAACATATTTTTTCTTTTTGTTCTTTTTCTTGTGATTGAAACTGGGACCTTCTCTTCCTTTGTTTTTATACTTTTGTATCCAAGTGACTGGATCAGGAAGCTTGTTCCTTGAGGATTCCAGTTTCTTCCTTAATACCAGATTTTCTTGAAAAATGTTCTCATAATTAGTTTTCAAATTTTCAACATTAATTCTGGTATTATTTGAAGAGACTGTTCCTTCAGGCACACACAGTTTCAATTCTGCCAAATCCAAATTCAAAAGATAATTATCGTTTTAAGCTTTTCAAATGCTTCTTGATAAACTCTACTCTTGTCAAAAAGTTCAAAGAATCTTTTTTCAGTATCACATTTTAGTGAGTTAAGCCAATTTGAATGGTTCTTAGTGATTTTCAAGGCATTGGTTAATTGATCTCTTTTTGCGCATACATCCTTGTAGTCATCTAAGGTTTCTAGTAAAAGTTTTATTAATTGGCTTTTATTCAATTCTGTAAGTTCCTATTCAATGGCATTGAGACTTACCTTGGGGTTTGATGATTCCACTTTGTTCTCGATATTTGCCATGAGACATAGGTGGGCAGTTTCTTCCTCTGTTTGTTCCTGCTCCTCCTTTGAGTCAGACTCTCCCCATGCTGCCACCATGGCTCTCTTCATATCATTTTTTGAAAATGACCTTTGTTGTTCCTTGCTCTTCTCTTTGTATCTTCCTTTTGCTTTCTCGTTTTCCCATTGAGGACATTCCTTGATGAAATGATCAAGGCCTCCACACTTGTGACAACTTAGCTTCGTTGGTTTCTTGGTGACCTTTCCTTTGTAGTTCTTGTTGAAGAACTTCTTGAATCTTCTAACAATCATTGCAGCTTCTTCATCATCAGTTTTCGAGTCTTCTTGTTCCTCAACCTGAGGGCCAGAGCCTTAGGCTTTGATGATTCAGTTTCATGGGTTTCGAGGTGTAACTCATGGGTCATCAAGGAACCAGCAAGTTTTTCAATGTTGAACGTTGTGAAGTCCTTGGTTTCCAACAGTGTCGTTGTCTTGGCCATCCATTTCTCATCTTGTGGTAAATTCCTTAGTACCTTACGAACCTGTTCCTCTGGAGAAATTATCTTTCCCAGAGATTCAAGTTCGTTTATAATGTTTGAGAAGCGAGTGAGCATATCTTGAATAGGTTCCTTTTATTTCATGTGAAACAATTCATACTTATGCATCAGCATATTGATCTTTGATCGTTTCACTTCGCTTGTTCCTTTATGAGTAATTTGAAGGAGTTCCCACATTTGCTTTGCAGTCTTGCATCCCATGACTCGATTGTGTTCATGGGGACCAGGACCGCAATGGAGTAGCTTCTTTGCCATGTTGTTCATCTCCATTTTGTCGAAGTCCTCTTTGTCAAATTCGGCAAGGAGTTTAGGAACCAGCTCCCCTTTCTCGTTCGTCTTTGTGACTTCAATGTCACCGATTTCAATTACCTTTCACACTTGGTAATTTTCAGCTTTAATAAATATCTTCATACGGCTCTTCCAGTATGGATAATGTTTGCCATTGAACATAGGTGGGCGTTGAGTTGAATACCCTTCATCAAACTTTTCTCCTGTCGTGTTCATTGTTCCAGGTACAATCTTCTCAGTGTTAGCTGATTCTAGAGATACTAGGCTCTAATACCAATTGTTATTCTAGTAGGAACACTAGACCAACTACAAGAGGGAGGTGAATTGTAGTTGAGGAGAAATTTTCGATTTGTAATGCGGAATTAAAACAAACTTGAAAGTAGAAAGAGATAAACACACGAGATTTTTACAAGGAAAACTTCCTAGGCCCAATAGTAAGAAAAACCTTGACCACGAGGGATTTTGACTCAAACTCTCTTTACTATAATAGGCCAAAAGACTCTATCTTTTACAACCTATTAATGGACCTTCTCTGTTCCTCTAGAAACTTGTTCCCCAGTCACTCAGTTCCCCCTGAACTTATGACACTCACTTTTGACTTCACTCGAAGTCTTCTCTTTTCTCTCTTTCTTTCTCTCTCTTGAATATAAGGATATTCTAAATTTTCTCTCACCCACACACTATGAATATTACAACAAGTATGTAGAATACAAGAGGAAATTACATGAAAACTTTCTAAGTGGATAATTAATTTTCGCTCAAGAAAGTCATAAGTTTTCTCTAAGTAATTTCTTCCTTATATAGCTGCTGTAATTCCTCTTCTTCTTGACATGTTTTGCTCCACGTTCTCCATAATGTGAGCTTGTAGTGGTGTGGAGATCATTTCCCTATTTTCGCTGCACTTCCTCCACTCTTTTTGCAACGGAAATAAACTACCTCCACTAGCCGTTAGTGGGAGCATCTTTAGCAAGTTGGTTGGAGTTTGTTCGAGAGCTTTAAGGAATCAGCTCCTTATTGTATGCTGCGCCAAATCCAACTGATTTCCACGCACAAACAAAACAGCAAAAATATCTAATAACTTTGATAATATTTTATTCAAAGATTCGAAGTTATTAGAATATTAAACATACCATATAATAAAAATTCAAAGTGCATGAAATAATATCTTGACTTAGAATAATAAATAATCTTTCTCCACAAGATATAAATGCAAAATTAAACATTACATTATTTTTGGTATTTTATAATTTTCGTAAAATTAAAACTATATAGTAAAATTAACCTAAGCATTTGGCATCATCAAAACATCGAATACAACAAAACCTTAATTAGTGTATAAACAACCAATTTACCAACTTTTTATAACAACAAATGGCTATTAATACCGCTTTATCATGTATAACCGAAACATGGGGTTCTCGGTTGAGAATAAAATTAAATTTGGCTACCAAAGAGAAAAAAAATCAGAACTCATGATTACCATTGAGAATTTCCCTTAATAAAATTAATCCAAAGCAAACAAATGTTGGCTGCGTTTGCAAATTTTGGTCAGCTAGTTATGTGCGGGAAAATACGTGTGCTTTGTGAAGTCCCTCCCCCACCCTTGCTTGATGCTTATATAGAGCCATAGAGGAGGACTTACTCTCAGTCTCAAATCTCAGATCTCAAATCTCAACTCTCAACTCTCAAAATAAAGGAAATGCCCCCATGTGGAGACCATGTGGGAGATGGATTTCCTCCATGTCAAACCCAAATTTAATTTATTTTCTAGCTTGCGGTCCCGCTTTCTATTCCTTGTTTCATTTTTGTTTCTTGGATCCTGCCAATTTTCTGTTGTGGACAAGCTTTCTGTTAGAGGTAGTAGTATAGTATGATAGTTACGAAAATAATTGGTTTATTCCTCGCATCAAACCAAATTTTATATGGGGTGTGGTGTTTATATTGAAAATCCAAAATGTGGAAATTAATATATCTTTCGAAGTTATAATGTGTTCGGCAATTACTTTTGATACATTCCTACATTCATTAGTGCTATAATGAAGGTTTTTCATAGATATAGGCTATAATCTTCTAATCTTATTAGAATAAGTTAATTTCAGTAAAATACATTAAGTTTCGCAAACAAACAAAATCAGTTAAGCAATAATTAAAGTTTAAGTTTAACAATCCCATAAAAAAAGCTGATTACATTGTTTATTTTAAGAATAAAATAAGCTAAGTTCATCAAATATAGCTCTAGTTAACCGAAATTAAGCTGATATATAAGTAAAAGTAAGTTACATTATAATAAATTAATTATGTTCAGCAAAACAACTTGAATAGAGCATAGCTTAAGGCAAAAAGACAAAATGCATCGCTTGAAATTTATTGCTAATGAAGGTAGCGATCTGATAGGAGAAACCACTACCTCGATTAGCAATTTTGGTGAAAGTAAGATTGTCATTTGGCTACTCATGCCCAAAATTTTAGTGTAAAAGTAAACAAATAGGTCATACTATCAAATAAACTTTAGTGGAAAGATGGTAAACCACCTAGTATTTTACACAGTAACATATTATTTTGCTTATATATTAATAAAAGTATGATTAAGATTATTAGTATATGAAAAGAGCAAAATCATAGTGTTGTATCTACAAGAATCATATTTTCAAATAACACATTGTTAAAGGGCTTAAGCCCCTTTCAGCCTCAATAAAGGTCTACATGTAACTGAATCGTTTAAGTCGAATCGAGCTTAGCTCAACTAAGCTCAGCTCATGACAAACCCTAATTGATAAACATAGACACTCACTGGTAGAATATTATATCTTTTTTTGTCGATCAACCGACTCTTCAATTGGAGATTGAGATTGTCTGAGTTAAGGGATAACCTTTGCTAAATCTCTAAATTTAGCCATCTCTAGCCTTCTAAACTATGTTTTGTTCTCCTTAAACATTTCAAAAACTTCTAAATCATTCTTATTTGAACCAAATCAGCTCATGTCAAATCATAATTGATAAGATCAGATATATTTAGACAACATGAAACCATATATTCTTAATTTAAGAAATATATTGCAATTAATATCTTAAATTATTTATTGATAAAAGCATATCATAGGTTAATATTTTCAAAATGTACATTAAATGAATCTAATAAGATTCGATATGATAACATTTTACCTTGTACTCTCTTTATTTCTTTTTAATCTACACACTTTTCTTTTTGGTATGTTTCTTTTTAATCTACCGACTGTTACTTTTTTCATTCTTGGTAACATTTCTCATCTACTTTGTCCTCTTTTTGCACCCATGTTATCCACTTTTTAATATTTTAACCAACTTTCCAGTTTCTCTCTCACACTGTTCAGTTTCTCTCTCCACCTTTTCATTATCTCTCTCATACTTTGCCTCTAATAATGTTGGTTCTTTAATCAAACTAGACCCTAGGTTTTATTGAGGCATAAAATTTGATTTGCTCGTTCATATGTAAGGGCTGATATCAGATTTGCTCGTGCATATGTAAGGCTATCACTAGTAGAAAAATGCAAATTTGCGTCAGTCTATGTGCGTCGCATGCTAGAAGCACTGACGCAAATAACCTATTTGCGTCGCACATTAGAGAACGTACGACGCACAAAATGACAGCAGATGGGTGGTAGAGTCATTTGCGTCGAATGGGGTTGAGAACGCAACGCAGATGACGAACATGATTTGCGTCAAACACAGCTATAGTGCGACGCACATGACTGGTTCCCATGATTTGCGTCGGATCTTGAAGACCGTCCGACGCAAATGGGTTTCGTGAAATTGCGTTTGGGCCTTATTTAGGATACTATTCGCGTCGGACCTTAATGTTTGTGCGACGCAATTCGCTTCCCCTTTCAAAATAAAATCTCAAACACTACCAATTTACTTCAAACCACTAACCCAGCCGTCTCTCTCTCCCCCTATCAGCCAAAAAAGCTTGCGATCTTAATTCCTTCTCTGTCCTTCCTGCTCATACCATTTATTTAACCTAAATTTCTCTCTTTTTTTCCTTCCTTTTCGTTAAAACACTCGTGTTGTCGATTTCTTCAAGATTCTTCTTTTTGTTTCTTCAATGGCGATAAACTGAAGGAGATCGAACATTATGCAACAACCGAGGTCGCAACCATCGCAGCAGTCGTTTTATCAAGGAATTTCGTCGCAGCAGAAAGGAATTTTCTCGCAAATCTCTCAAAGCTCCATCGACGACGTCCTCGCTGACAGTCGATTTTAATGGATTCTAAGGGTTTGATTTTCTCTCTCCTCTTAAATGCATGCGCCGGTGAAGAAGCTTTCACACCCTATGAGGGATATCAAGGTCGAGAAACTTGTTTTGGGTATTTGGATCTGGTGAAAGTGTAGATCGTATCACCATAGCTGCAAAGGTTGATTTTAATGGATTTATAGATTTTTTCTGGACTTTTTGTTCTGGGTGTTTGAATCTAGTGTTGTAAAGTTGAATTTGTACTCCCCATTGTCGCACAACACTTCAAAATCGAAGGAATTCCGAAGAAATCAAAGTGTTCAGTTCGTCGATCTTTGTTGAAAGTCGGTTTTTACATTTTTTTTTTTACATACTTGTTCAATACAATTGAGGTAAGTTCATATATTTTATATATTTTCAGTTTTAGATCTCGGAACTTAGGGATTTTTTTCCTCTCATTGTAAATTACAAGTATGAGATTAATCAGTTTAGATAGACAAAGAATCTGATGTAGGCTTCATCGTTGTATCAGAGTATTGTATTTTTCCATTTTTTCATTGTTGTATTTTCATTATACATACATTGTTGAATTTAATTTTTATATTGTAATTGATCTAATTGTGAAACTTAGTGTGAAAACTGGGGCATTTGTCAGATCAGATTTGATATGTTTTTTGTTGTTTGATTTTTTTTTTTTTAATACAAATTACCTAATTTGCGTCGGACTGTGTAACTTCATACGACGCATATCAAGGCCAGCAAGCCACATCTGCGTCGCATGCACAACTATATGCGACGCAAATATGGGTCATGTGCGTCGCATGTAGCTCTGCATGCGACGCAGATGGGAGACGCACAGGCAGGGGTATGGGTCATGTGCGTCGCACTGTGGGCTTGGTCCGACGCAAATAGTAAATAAATTGCGTCGTGTCTTATCCGACGCAGATGCTGTATCCATCATCTGCGACGAGACCTGTGTCGTCGGACCTATATCCGACGCAAATGGGGGTCCCAGGTCCGACGCAAATTGACGATTCTGTACTAGTGTATGTTCAGTTCACCTTATTTTTGCTTATTTCAGATCAGATCATATCAGATCAGATCAGATAAGTTCAGATCAGATCAGATAAGTTCAGATCACATAAGTTTAGGTCTGATCTGATCAAATAAGTTCAGATCATGCTTATATTTAAAAACTTATTATTATTGTTATTATTATTGTTGCTATTATTGTTATTGTTATCATGATTATTATGATGATTATTATGATTACTAGTATTACTAACGTTTTTTTTTTTTTATTATTATTATTATTATTATTATTATTATTATTATTATTATTATTATTATTATTATCATTATTATTATTATTATGATTATGATATTATTATTATTATTATTATTATTATTATTATTATTATTGTTATTATTATTATTATTGTTGTTGTTGTTATTGTTGTTATTATTATTATTGTTATTGTTATTGTTATTATTTTTACTATTATTATTAGTATTACTTTATACGATTATTATTACTATTAATACTGCTACTATCTACTAATACATTTGTTCAAAAAGAATATTATTATTTTCATTGTTGTACTTATTAATTATTAATATTGGTAATTATTATTAATGTCTTTGCTATTATTATAAATGTCATTGATATTACTATTTCAAGCTATTTGTGTCCAAGAAGAAGAATGTTATTTTGGCATTTGTACGTGTTCTTTTTTATATTTGTTTAACTAATATTTTTGATATGCGATGTTCTTTTAAATGTTGTATATGTAAAGAACATGATAATTGTATATGATGTTTATTTTTTTAAATAATTTTGGCAGAATAACATAAATCATATGTTACTAGTTTATATAAAACAGGAAACAATTTCCTAACATCTATCATAGGATCGCAAACATAATCAAACATATGACTCATTCAATAGGGATTAAATATCAAACCTTTGTAGCGTGATTTCCCTGTTGTATGCAAGCTTTGAAGATCAGAGAGCCCCAAGTGTTGCTCCCCTAATCAATCCACGAGCACCAGTTGAAGACCAACGTTTGCTAGAACGGAAGAGTGAAAATCCTCTTGCTTTTGATGGTGTAGGCGCCGGTTTAGGGAATAGGTCTAGGGTTTCTCTTTCTCTCTCTAGTGAAAAGAAACTGACTAATGAATTGATCACCTAAACCCTAATATTATATCCTATATATAATAGAAGAGTCATAGGCTAGTTAGGAGAACTAATTCTCCTCCTATTCCCCTTTGGACCGGCCCAATCCTAATCCTAAATGGATTTGGATTGCTTTGTCCAACTTGTGCTACAATGTGTGACCTCATAGGATTAATCTATTTTAGTTATAGGCCCAATCAATATTGTCCTATTAATCATATTTATTCTCTAGCAAGTAAATACGATTACTAAAATAATTAACTTCATTATCTTCATAATAACATTCCTATTTATATTTAGTAATTGCCGGAATGTCCAAGGACATACTCCTTCAATCTCCCACTTGTCCGAAGTCAAGAGCGCAGTGTTAAATTCCTTAAGTCACTTAATGTCAAATTTGATAACACAATGTTATTCTCAAATTTTGTTCCTTGATCGCTGAGTTCGAACTGATCAAATAAGGATTAACTCTTTAATCCTATTCCGCATGGCCATGCTATTTTCCGATTCTCGCTCATCAAGAGGCCCGGACACCATTCCTATTTAATAGGAGGACTTATCCACTCTTGTATGACCATAACTCCCACTCAATTCTTAGCCCACCTGATCACAGCCTTTATAACCTCCTTTTACGACGCGGCGTTTAACAGTGTCAAAGTTAAACTAATTATATTGTGGTTATTAAGACATACTCATGTCTAAGGAATTCACTAAATATAGTAGTTTGATTCTACTTTTAGAATCTAATTAGGTCAAGTCTCAATGTATCAACTATACATCCATATAATCAATTAGACATCTCTATGTCTCCATAGCCCATTGAACTGCGCTATCAATTAATTATATACTAGCTTTTTAAATAAATCACTTATGTCCAATTTAGTGATTTAGACTAGGGACTTTAAATAAATTGTGATTTCCGTTCACTTTATAGGGTTTCATTATCAAAACGTTTTCGATAATCCTATTTGAAAACACAAATTATTTGGACATTTTATTTAATACTAAACCAAACAATTAAATAAGAACGAAATTTTATTGATAAACATTTCAAAGCATAATAAATGTCTTTACAATTATAAACATGAAGTAAACAACCTAAAGCCATTCTCCCATATGCTTAAGCCCCATAGACCTAGTATGACACTCATGCTTAGGTTGAGTAAGGGGTTTAGTCAAAGGATCTGCAATGTTATCCTCAGTATGAACCTTGCTTACATTTGTGTATCCAATAACAACTAACTCTCATCTCCACCATATACCAAAAAATTATCCTTAGTCCTTCGCAAGTACTTAAGGATGTTTTTCGCTGCAATCCAGTGTGCATCTCCTGGATTTGACTGGTATCTGCTGCACATACTCAAAGCATATGCAATATCCAGTCGAGTGCATATCATGACATACATAATGGATCCTACTGCAGAAGCATAGGGAACATTACTCATACGCTTGACCTCATCAGGACTCGAAGGACACTGAGTCTTGCCAAGTGTTATGCCATGTTGCATGGGAATGAAACTTCTCTTGGAGTTTTCCAGCTTGAACCTTGCAAGAACCTTATCAATATAAGTCTTTTGACTAAGTTCAATCAGCCTTCTCGACCTATCTCTATAGATCTTTATTTCTAATATGTACTCAGCCTCTCCTAGGTCTTTCATAGAGAAACAATTTTTAAGCCATTCCTTAACTGACTCAAGCATGGTCTTATCATTTCCTATGAGAAGTATGTCATCCACATACAAGACCAGAAAAGTAATACTAGTCCCACTTAACTTCTTGTATACACAAGATTCCTCTTCATTTCTGAGAAAGCCAAATTTCTTGACTGCCTCATTAAATCTCGAGGTTCCAACTCCTTGATGCTTGCTTTAGTCCATAAATGGACTTCTTAAGCTTGCATACCCTCCCTGGATTTTTTAGATCTTCAAAACCTTGAGGTTGTGTCATGTACACATCCTCTTTCAAGAACCCATTCAAGAAAGCGGTTTTGACATCCATCTGCCATTTTTCATAGTCATGAAGGCAGCAATCGCAAGGATTATCCTAATGGACTTCAGCATGGCTACTGGTGAGAAGGTTTCATCATAGTCAATACCATGAATTTGTTTGAAACCTTTCGCCACCAACCTTGCATTAAAAACACTAATGTTTCCATCCTTGTCTGTTTTCAACTTGAAAATCCATTTGCATCCAATGTGTTTTACCCCATCAGGCAAATCAACCAAGTCCCATACTTGATTTTCAGACATGGAATCCACTTTAGATTTCATGGCCTCAAGCCATCTTTCGGAGTCTTGACTATCCAAAGCATCTTTGTAGCTAGTAGGCTCTTCTGATTCTAAAATCGTTATTTCAGAACTTTCAGTCAAAAGGAAATCAATATATCTCTTTGACGGAATGATGGTCCTACTAGACCTACGTTGGGGAACAACAGAAGAAGTTTCTACCTCACTAGGTTGAGTGACTTCGCATGGAGTATCTCCAAGTGGGACGGTAGGAGGTACGTGAATTGAATGCATCACCTCCTGAGCATTTTCATGCCGGGCCGCCTCTGATGAGGTGTTAACCTCATCCATTTGTTGCTCATCTCGAACTTCTTCGAGATACACATCTCTCCCACTTGTTTTTCTGGAAATAAACTCCTTTTCCCGAAAGACACCATTACGAGCAACAAACACTTTGTTTTCGCTTTGGTTGTAGAAGTAGTATCCCTTAGTCTCTTTTGGGTAACCCACAAAAAGACATTTATCGGATTTGGGTGAAAGCTTATCAGAAAGTAAACGTTTTACATAACCTTCACAACCCCATATCCTTAGAAAAGACAATTTTGGAACGTTTCCTGTCCACATTTCATATGGTATCTTTTCCACTACTTTGGATGGTGCTCTGTTAAGTGTGAATGCCGATGTTTCAAGCGCAAATCCCCAGAATGAAATAGGAAGATCAAGAAGACTCATCATGGATCGAACCATATCAAGTAGAGTTCGATTCCTTCTTTCGAAACGCCATTTAACCGTGGTGTTCCTGACGGAGTCCATTGTGAAAGTATTCCACAATCCTTCAAATGATCACCAAATTCTTGAGATAAATATTCACCACCACGATCTGATCGTAATGCCTTGATTTTCTTCCCAAGTTGGTTTTGTACTTCATTCTGGAATTCCTAAATTTTTTCAAAGGATTCCTACTTATGCCGCATGAGGTAAACATATCCAAATCTGCTCACATCATCGGTAAAAGTAATGAAGTAACCCGTACCCTCCCCACAGCCAACGTACTCATAGGTCCACATACATCCGTATGTATGAGGGCTAAAAGGTCATTGGCCCTTTCACTTGAACCTGTGAAAGGAGACTTTGTCATTTTTCCCATCAAGCAAAACTCACAAGTATCAAATGATTCGAAATCAAATGATTTGAGAATTCCATCTTTATGAAGTTTCTCAATGCGCTTTGAGCTTATGTGGCCTAATCGACAATGCCATAGGTATGTAGGGTTTGAATCATTTGCTTTATGTTTCTTGCTGTCTATGTTATAGATGTGGGTTTCTAAGTCTAGCACATATAAACCATTTGATAACTTAGCGGAGACATAGAACATATCATCCAAATATGCAGAACAACAATTGTTCTTTATTATAAATGAATAACCTTCGGAATCCAAAACAAGAATCGAAATAATGTTCTTTGTGATAGCAGGAACATAATAACAATTATTAAGTTCTAAAACTAATCCTGAAGGTAAAAGTAGATTATATACTCCCACTGCCAATGTAGCAACTCGTGCTCCATTGCCAACGCGAAGATCTACTTCTCCCTTTCCCAATGTTCTACTTCTTTTGAGGCCTTGCATATTACAAATAATGTGCGAACCACAAGCGGTATCAAATACCCAAGAAGCAGAAGTTGCTAAGTTAACTTCTATAACATACATATCTGAACTAGAAACTCCTTTCTTTTGATCCTTCAGATACTTGGGGCAACTACTTTTCCAATGACCAACCTTGTTACAGATGTAACAATAGTGCTCATCAGCAACTTTTGGTTTTGGTGTAGTCTTTTGCTTTTCAGAAGTTTCAGACTTAGCAACTTGTTTGCTCTCGTCCTTCTTAATAGCAATCCCAATCCTAGTGAGCGATTGCCCTTTACTAACCATAAGAACATCCTCATATTCTTTTCTAGGCTGGTTAGGGATGTTTCGCTCATTCTGAGTTAGCCTTTCATGCATCTCTTGCATCGTTGCTTCCTCCCCTTGCATGTGAAAAGCGTTGAACTTATCGGTCCCGAGAACGATTCTCATTTCCCTTTCACTTGCAATGAAACGTTCAGCATTCATTTTGTCCTTCGAAAGGACGGAGCGCAAATTACAAGTAGAATTGTTGGTGTTGATATTGTTGTTACTAGACATAATTACTACAACAAATAATAAAGCAAGATTCAATCAATGTTTATCAAGAAAGCAATAATTAAACAAATTTTAATTACTATTACCCTTTTATTCAAAATGAAAGTCCCCTATTGAATAAAGAAATAACCAAGATCCCCTCCCACTACAATCAAACGGACTTTGGCCCTGCCTTCAATTTATAGTAGTTGAGGTAAGTAAACACTTTACTAATTATAACTAATTATAATTCTTGGTAGACGAAGTTAACAACTCCTTGTTTACTCCTATCTCTTAGCTTCAAAACCCAAAACTTTGTCTTTTGATGATTTTGTTGAGTTAAACCAAACATTAACATGTAAGTTTCAAAAACCTACCCTACTATCCCCGGAACTATGAAGCAACACCCGCTTTGGCAGAACCTATTACTCATGATCTAAGGCTTTATAGGTGTTGTTTGGAAAAGCAATCAAAACTCAATATTACTTGTGGGGACCTAAGTTTACTAATATGGTCAATTAATAGTGAACACATGAATCAATTAACCACAAACAAACTTAGAAGCAAGCATTTAAACAAAATAAATGCAAGAAAATTATAAAAGCTATAATTGAAATGATCATATGAATATTATGAATTAGGGTGACCCAATTTCCCCTTATCTTTTTATTATCTGTGCTGAGGTATTCTCCCACTTGTTGCAGACGGAAGTAAACAGAGGATCTATGAAGGGAATAACAATTTGTAGAAATGCACCAGAGGTCTCCCACTTACTGTTTGCGGATGACAGTGTGATTTTTTGTAGAGCAGAGGAGAGAGATGCAAACGCATTGAAGCGAGTATTGGATTGCTACAGTAGTGTTTCGGGGCAAGAAATAAATTTTAACAAGTCAGATGTGATGGTAAGTTCGAACGTTATACAGAATAAACGGGAGGAGTTAGCTAACTAGATGGATGTGAAATTAGTTGATTCTCTTGGTAATTACCTCGGGGTGCCTTCTTGGGTTGGTCGTGCGAAGTCTCGAGCTTTTGGTTTCTTGAAAGATAGAGTGTGGAAAAGGTTAAAAGGTGGAAGCAACAACTCATATCGTTCGCGGGTAGGGAAGTCCTGTTAAAGGCTGTGGTCCAAGCGATTCCCACCTATATTATGAGTTTGTTTCGTATCCCTGCTAGTCTTTGCCATGACATCCAGCGAATGATGGCGCGTTTCTGGTGGGGTTGTAAAGAGGATGAGAGGAAGATATCATGGGTGGCTTGGGACAAATTGAGTTCGTCGAAGTGTAACGGAGGTTTGGGGTTTAGAAGATTGGAAGATTTCAATGAGGCACTTCTGGCTAAGCAAGGGTGGAGAATATTGCATAATCCTGATTTATTATCCTCGCGCATTCTCAAAGCAAGGTACTTCTTCTCAACATCATTTTTTAATGCCCCTTTGGGTCATAGGCCTAGCTTCGTTTGGCGCAGTATTTGGAAGAGTAGATGGGTGTTGGAGAAAGGTTGCAAGTGGGTTGTGGGTGATGGGAGGTCCATTAATGTCTGGCGAGATCCATGGCTTAGTCGTCCCTGTTCATTTAGGGTGATCTCACAGAGGAAGGAGGGGTGTTCTGTGGAAAAAGTGTCAGATTTGCTTGATTCTTTTGCTGGTGGATGGCGAGAAGATGTTATTAGGGATACATTTCTTCATTTTGAGGCTGAGGAGATTTTGAGCATGCCAGTTGCATCTATTCCGATGGAGGATATGTTTGTGTGGAGCTATGAGAAAAATGGTAGCTATTCTGTGAAGTCTGGTCATCATTTTATTACTCACTACAAGAATACACAGAATGGTGCTGAAGGGTCTTTGACGCATACACAGCTATGGAACAAAATTTGGAGTATTGATGTGCCGCCTAAGGTGAAGATGTTAATTTGGAGGATGTGCAGTGGGGCTTTACCTACAGCTTATAACATTCACAGAAGGATAGAAAGTGCAGATTCGTTGTGCCAGCTTTGTGTGAGGGAGCACGAAACGTCAATTCATGTGATATGGAAGTGTAGCTATGTTCGAAATATTTGGGAGGAAGCAGATCTTGCGACTATGTTGGACTGTCCAGACCAGGGGAATGTGATTGATTGGACTGATTGGTGGCTACATAAGCTGGAGGAAGAGGGCAAAGCAAAGGTGGCGATGATTGCGTGGAGTGTGTGGAACGAGAGAAATGTTGTGGTGCATGGGAGTAGAGCTCGACATCGCGCAGAGGTTGGGGCTGCTGCTCTTTCGCTACTGGCAGCCTTTCACCAGGCTCGTGATGATGATGGTGTCATGAAAAAAGGGTGCAGCAAGGATCGTGCTACTGCTCAGTGGGATGTCCCCAGGTCGGGTTTTTTGAAAGTTAATGTGGATGGGGCAATCTTTAAGGAGGTTGGTGTTGGAATGGGGGTGGTTATTCGTGATGAAAGAGGCCATGTGATCCAATCAGCTTGTAGCCAAGTTAAAGCACAGTGGGAAGTGAATATCACAGAAGCAAAATCAATAGTATTGGGTTTGAGAATGGCAGCCCAGTGCAATGCTAGCAAGATTCAAGTAGAATGTGATAATCTTCAAGTTGTGAACATGATCAATAGGAAGAATTTTGAGGGGTCGTTTGTTGGTATTGTGATCAAGGAAATTTGGGCTCTTGTTAGTCTATTTGATGTTGTTTTATTTTCTCATGTATTTAGAGAAGCCAATGGAGTTGCTCATGCTATAGCTCACTTAGATCCAATCCATTTTTCTACTAGAGTGTGGGTAGGAGGGTGTCCTAGTAAAGTTGATCATGTAGTTGCTTCTGATTTCTGCTTACTTAATAATAATAGCTGATTCTGCTCGGCTTTTCCCCTCAAAAAAAAAAAAAAAAAAACATGAGTAGCAAGGGATAACCTAATGGTGTTGGCATGACCTTCAAATTTCCCCTACACAGGATTTCAACTTATCTTTAAAAACAAAGTTTATATAGAATAGGACAACGATATAAGAAGAATATTTAACAATTTTGTTCAAGATCATATGATTATTTATGTTTATAGGTTTATAAATAATGAAAAAAGAACAATTGATTGATATAACAAAAAACATATTGTTAGTTAAATCCAAACATGTCATCAATATAAAAGTAACATCTATCTTTTAATTTTTTTGAGGGGACATCTATCTTTTATTTTTAGAATGTGTTCTTTAAATAGATTTTGTATGCTCTTTCAATATATGTTTTTTTTTTATTATCATTATATGTTATTTCATTACTACCTAAATTCTTATTATAAATGTACCTTAGACATGAACAATATGTTCTTTTACCATAAACAATATGTTTCTTCAACCTAAAATATGTGTTCTTTTATTTTTAATTATATCTTCATATACTATATGTTCTTTTTCAAAAAAAAAAGCTAATTATGCTATATTATTATTATTATTATTATTATTATTATTATTATTATTATTATTATTATTATTATTATTATTACTATTACTATTATTATTATTATTATTATTATTATTAAAAGTTGTGCATAGTAGTAAAATGATAGTAATAGTAATACTAGTAATGAAATACAAAGTAATAATAATATTAGTAATAATATGTTTTATAAAAGATAAGTTCAAATCAGATCAGATCAGATAAGTTCAGAAAAAATAAGTTCAGATCAGTAAAAATAAGGTGAACTAAACATAGCCTTAATCCTTGGTTCTCCCCCAAAGTAAAGTGAGTAAATTAAAAAGAAACAGATGAAGTAAAGTTTCAGCTAAAAGATGTTGTCAAAGTTCAAATCAAACTAGCCAAATTAGGCTAAAGACCTGTTCAGCGCCAACTTTTGAGGTAGTTTACTTTTTTGATTCAGTCAAAACACTAATTAAGAAAAATAGGAATATTTGGTTAGGTAGTGGTATGAGTAGCTTTTAGTGGTCGAAGTAGTGTTTTAGTAGTGTTTGTCAAAATAAACTACAATTTGTAGCTTTTAGGATAGTGTTTAGTGGTGTACAAATTTTATTTTAAAGTTTTGTTTGAGTTTTTGACTAGTTGTTTGTAAACAACTAATTTGACATCTTCTTTTAGCAAACATCAATATCTTATACCACTACTTTGACTGCTAACAGCTACACACAAACTACTAACAGATACCAGAATAGCTAACACCTACACAGCTAAAAGCTACCAGCATAACTACCGTTCCCGAACACGCCTTAAATCAGACAAAAAGTATCTAAACCATATGTAGGCGTGTTTTTAATTCGCCTACGCAGGTGTGAGCGCGTATTATATTTAATTACCCCATTGTTAAGGTTTTATTAAAAATTGTTTTGAAAGAAGTCGCTAACAATTCTTTTAGGAAGAATCATAAACCTAATTGGATATGGGAAAACCGCTGGGACAAATTGTCCAATGTAGATTTTCCCATCTAGACTCCATATATGGTCAAAATGAACCAAAGATTGAGTTCAAGGGCGATGGTACAACACAGTCAGGAACCATGTTTCCCATTGCTGGCCTCTATTAAATATCGATTCACAACAAATTTTATGCCAAAGAATAATCATATAACATTTTATACACCCCTAAAAATATTTAGTCTAGGTTGGTTCAGGAAACACATAAAAAGACTATTTATAGTGATATGTTATTAGGCAATCAAATTACAAGGTTCCTAACAGGTTGTCCAAATCAATCTGATTAATATTAGAACATTTCTTTAGGTCTTGATTAACAAAAATAACATGTGGGTGATTAAAATATTAAATCATGCATAGAACAATCATAATAATATGTATTGAACAATCAGGCATGCATATAATAATGTATGAAAAAAAATAAAAATATGAAAAGAAAATATTGCAGGGAGTTATCAAAATATATAATACTTACGGTCGCAGGAATACGTTAACAATCTACATCATGAATAGAATGTTAGTAACTTCAAGAAAATAATAAAAATAATAAAAGAAATAAAATAAAGAAAACAAAATAAATAAAGTTTGTTAATTTATTTGACCCTCAAAAATTTATACCACCGTCTGGGGTCGTTAATTTGTACGAATCTCGGAAGATTGAATGTTGTACGAGTCTTAAAAAGATTTGTGTTTTGTTTCGTAATATGGTGCGTGGGTGCATTATATGTTTTGATTTGTATGAGTTTGTCAAGTATGGTGATGATGACGTGGCGATAGAATTTTCATAGGAAATATGGGAGTATTAGGCACGTAGGTAGATGAATGATTATGAGATAATAATTGGTGAGATCTTTTTAAGGAGTAGCAGAAGGAATATGAGGAGTGATAAACCGGCTTGGGATAAGGTTGTAATTTTGGAATATTAACAAACACAAACAGTTGAATTGTAAATAACAAGTGTATAAAATATGTTGATGTATAGACAACAAGTGTTTTAAACACACAAACATGTGTTTTCATAAAAATAAGGTTGCATTTTTCTTAGGAAAATAACAAGTGTCTCATACATCCATAAACATGGGTTGATTAAACACAAACAAGTGTTTTTGATACACAAACATGGGTTTATAAATTACGATATTGTCCCTGATAGTGGGCAAGGTGCCCTCTAGCTGATAGTGTTTTATCACTCCTCGAAGGAATATGGCGTGGAGGTTGTGTGGAAAAATAAGATGTAGATTAAGTAGGCATAGGATGGTGTGCTGATGGTTGACGAGTGATGATCAGTGTGGAGTGAGGTGAGACGAGTCGGTTTTGTGAGGTGAGTCGGTTTTGTTTGTTGTGTGCCATGAGATATGAGTGTGAGGTTTTTATGTTGAGAGTTGTGTGTTTGGCGTGGGATTTTGAGGATGGCCTATCTTATCTGTTAGCAGGAAGGGGAAGATATATATATATATATATATATATATATATATATATATATATATATATATATATAAGATTAGGTTGTTGGGAAGTGATAGGTTTTCGAAAACAATTGGGTTTGTTAAAATGTTTTTATAAAATAGTTAGATAAAGATATCTGAAAACACTTTGGAAAAAAATAATTTCTTATAAAAATATATTTTTATAAATAAATTCTATTAATTAAATTGGGCTTTCATAAAAACTATTTTTAAAAGGTTTTCAAGGATGGTCTTTTAAAAAGTTATTACCTCCGTCCCAGAATAGTCTGAACACTTTCCTTTTATGTTTGTCCCAAATTAGTTTGAACACTTCCATTATTGGCATGGTCCCACCATTAATATATTATTTATTTTACACATCTTTGGCCCACACTCTACATTTTATTAATAAAAAGTTACCCAACTTTCTATCTCCTCTAATAAAAAATACCCCACCGATTCCTATCACGTCTACTTTTTAAATAAAATAACATTTGATAACCACACCACAACTTATCGCCTTAAACTACGTGTCCTAACAAGTGTTCAGATCTTTCTGGGATGGAGGGAGCATTTTAAAACGTTTTAGGAAGTTAAATTAGTAAAACTAGTTATACAAAAGAGTTTCGGAAATGGGTTAATAAATCGAGTTAGAAAATGGATTGGGCTTAAAACATTTTATTTTAGACTCGTTCTTTATTCTTTCCTCGATCCAGACCAATTAGAGCAGGATATTAATCATCATAGGGTACTAAATGGGGAGACACGATAATGTGTCTACAGAAGCCCCCACTTTAACTGAGGTTCAGGAAACTGAAAGTCAAAGTATACGGTGTCGGGACTGAGAACAATTCTAAACGCTCTGCGGTTTAGAACTGATCTATATGCGCCGGTCTCTGCAAAACAAAGTTAGTATGCAGGACAATAACTACAAGCAATATGATTACCAGCAGAAGAAAATGTTAGCAAATAGGTGCAAACAACTCAAATAATAATGCACATAATAATGCAAATAATGCAAACTTAGACTCTCTAAGGACGCATGAGACCCTATGCAAGGATTAAGGTTATGCAAAGCTAAGGAAGATGCTGACACGTCATGCAAGGTCAAGGTTATGCAAGACTAAGATGTATGTAATGCAATGCAAGGTCAGGGTTTTGCAAGGCTAGGAGATCTGGATATGTAGAGAAATAGAATGATCATAAATGGATAGAATGATTTTCGAAGACTGCTTTTTGTAAATAATCGTGGTCCGTAAACGAGATCCGCAAATTACAACTTTTCGGGAGTTTGATTTAATTTGGAGGAGCCACCACATATATAGGAAGCCCCACTTTAGGTGAGCTTGTCTTGAATTAGGCATCCTGAGCCTTGATTTGAAATGTACTTGATCTTGTCTTGAGCGTTCAGAGTTTTCATAGGGGATTCTTCTTTAAGAAGTTGATATAGGCAAAGTCAAATATCGCCAGAGACCATGGAGTTGTCGGAGAGTCCTTCAGAGACAAGGAGAGCTTGGACTGAAAAACAAAAAAGTTTTAAATTTATGACTAATATGAATGTAGGTGGGAAAAGGCTTTAACGAGGCTAGGTTCAGACTCAAGTCTATGTCGGGATCTAGAAAGAGTATGCTCCTAATTCTAGAAAATCAAATCATTAGACCATGACTAATTTTTTTTATTGAAGTGGTCGGACCTCGAGATGAGGATTCCCACGTATCCTTGCGGAATCAGACCATTTAATTTGTAGTTCCCGATCTGCTTTTTCTGTTATTATTTTATACATTTTTTTTGTGCCCTAACTTTTTCCTAGGCCGCCCTTTCGAGTTTTCAACCTAGCGGCTTTGGACATACCTTGAAAAAGGAGTTAAAGTTGAATATGGAAGGTTGAAAAGTTTAAGGCTTGAGGTTTAGATGAAGGTTTAATTGGTTTGGCGAATGGAGGATCATGTATTTGGATTATATAGGTTTTAAGGTTTTGATCGATTGAAGGATTTGAATGAGGGGTAGAACTTGTGTGCAAGCACTCTAGCTTGACTTTGTATTTCTTTGCCTTGAGCTTTTATTTTTTCATTTTTTTTCATATTGTCCTGTGCGTTTTCTTTTGCTTTTGCTTTTTTTGTTTCGTACTTTGATTTTCTTTCACTTTTTTTATTTTTGCCTGGCATATATATATATACATACATATATATACATACATACATATATATATATATATATATATATATATACATATATATATATATATATATACACATATATATATATATATAGGCTTGCACACAAGTTATTGGTTTAGGGTAGTGGAAGGTTTGAAGGATATTTGTGGAGTTTTGGTTAATGGAGGGATTATTTGGGTAAGTATCATGGAGGATGATGGAGGAAAGAGGGGAATAACTCCTGATCCAAAATATGTCCTTTTTTCATTTATCGTTATTTTCTTAGATTTTTTTTATTAGTCAAGTCATTAGGTGATTTAAGTTTCATCGTTGAATTAGAAGCATAAATAAAATGATGGAAGGCCAATGAAAATGAAAAATAAAATGAAATGGAAATGGAAATGCTATAATAGATGAAGTCCTAAAGTGACATAGACTCGATGTGAAAGGACGGAAATGAATTAGGGTAAGGACTCTCGACTCATCCTAGGAAACCAGAAATAAAAGACTAAGCCATTGAATTGTTGATACACTGCGCAAAAGGGTTGCTGGTGACCTTGTTTCTCGTTGTAGCAAGTATTAGTAGTATATTGTCATGGACTATGTGTAGCAGTGCATTTGTATGATCTAACACTAGATGTCAGATGTTCATTATTCTGTTGGAATTCACGGTAGAAATGTAGGTTGCACATTTTGAATTATCTTTTAGGTGCACAGTAGACCCTATGAAAGTGATCGCGCCTCTAATGTGAAGGCGGTAGACCCTATGGAAGTGATCGCCCCTCTTTGTGAAGGCGGCCAAAAGTAATCTTCATGACTCTTAATGAAGTCGCGGTGGTGATAGTGCGATTGATGAGCATTAGAGTAGGCTCACATTTTGTTCCTCCTTTAGCCATTCCTAAGTTGTAATCACTCGACCGGTCATGAACATAATCGAGTGGATCTTGCAAATTTTATGAAATGATGCTTTCGAAATGAGAAATGGAAATGGAGATGAGAGATAAGAAATGAAAATGAAAGTGGAAATGGAAAGGAGTAGAAATGGCTATGATGGCGACATGGGCCTAACTATGTGCAGATGCAAATGTGGACTGGACTGGACTGGATTATGCCATTAAGCAGACTGGACTAGACTCAAAAGGATTACCTATGCTAGCTTCGCTAGACTTAGGGGGGAGTTGGCTTCGCCAGAATTGATGATTTTGGGCCATTATTATGAACTTAGGGGAGACTAGCTTCGCTAGACTCAAGAATTTGGACTGCTATAGATGTAAGATAAGAGTAGCTTCGCTAAACTCGGAGGGTGCCTTTATGGTCTTAGGGATGATTAGCTTCGCTAGGTCAAAGGGTGCCGTTAGGGTCTTAAGGATGAATAGCTTTGCTTGGTCAATGGGTGCCGTTATGGGTCTTAAAGATGACTAGCTTCGCTAGGTCAATGGGTTCCGTTATGGTCTTAAGGATGACTAGCTTCGCTAGGTCAAAGTAGGGGTGTAAGTGGATTAGACTTTGCCAAATCCAAATCCAGTCCAAAGTTTTTTGAACTAGAGAAATTGAGTCCAAGTCCGATCCAAATATTTTTTGAATCCAGTCGAGTCCAGTCCGATAATTTTTTCTTGAGTCCGAATCCAGTCCAGTCCAATCCAATTATTATATATTTTTTTCCTGGTTTAGATTCAATGATTCACAATGTTTTTTGAGATGCTTGAGCATTTGACATCCGATTCAATTATCAATATCCACAAATTAGATTGAAAGCTTAAATTAAATTAAAATACTATGAATAAAAAGTTGAATTAGATGCCTACCTTGATCTAAGTTGAGAGCAAGCAGAGAGACTGAGAATATAATCTAAGAGAGAAATAGAGAATGCGAGAGTCGAGACAGCGACGTAGAAAGAAAATGAAAGAGTGAGAGGAAGTGAGTAGTGAGGAGTGAAGTGAGATAGAATTAGTCGGCTACTAGCCTACTACTGCTAGTATCATTTACTTATTTAACAAATGGAGCCAAGTGAAATGGTCTGGCGCCAAGTGAAATTGTCTAGCGCCAGTTGAAATATTTAGAGACGGAAGGTTGAAAACTCCATAATTTTAAAAATAGTATCAATATATATATGTATATATATATATATATATATATATATATGTATATATGTATATATGTATATATGTATATATATATATATGTATATGTATATATATATTGGACTGGACTGGACTTATTGGACTCCAAAGGGGTGAGTCCAAATCCAGTCCGAAAATATTTGGATTCGAAAATTTGAGTCCGAGTCCAGTTCGAAAAATTTTCAGTCCAATCCAGTCCGACAAGTTTGGACTGGACTGGATTGGACTCTGGACTTTTCACAGTCCTCTTACACCCCTAGGTCAAAGGGTGCCGTTATGGTCTTAAGGGTGACTAGGTTCGCTAGGTCAAAGGGTGTGTTATGGACTTAAGGGTGACTAGATTCGCTAGGTCAAAGGGTGCCGTTATGGACTTAAGATGACTAGCTTCGCTAAGTCAAAGGATGCCGTTATGGTCCAAAGGGTGACTAGCTTCGCTAGGTCAAAGGGTTCCGTTATGGACTTAAGGGTGACTAGCTTCGCTAGGTCAAAGGGTGCCATTATGGACTTAAAAGATGACTAGCTTCGCTAAGTCAACGGTGCTGTTATGGTCTTAAGGGATGCTAGCTTCGCTAGACTTAATGGTTTGTACTTCGTCCTATACGGGTTTGGAAATAGAATGGATTAGACTTAGGCCCTGTTCTTTTGGACTTATTTTCAGCAAAAATAAGTAAAAATAAGTTCAGTTCAGCAAAAATAAGTAAAAAATTTCAGTTCAGCAAAAATAAGTAAAAATAAGTTCAGTTCAAGCAAAAATAAGTTAAGTTCAGCCAAAATAAGTTCGAGTTCATCAAAAATAAGTTCGAGTTCGGCCAAAATAAGTTTAGGCCCTGTTCTTTTGAACTTATTTTGGCCGAACCGAACCGAACTTATTTTATTTTTGGCCGAACCGAACTTATTTTTGCCGAACCGAACTTATTTTTCTACTTATTTTGAACCGAACTTATTTTTACTTATTTTTACCGAACTGAACTTATTTTAGCTGAACTGAACTTATTTTTGCTGAACTGAACTTATTTTGGCTGAACTGTACTTATTTTTGCTGAACTCAACTTATTTTTGTTGAACTAAACTGTATTAACATAATATTATCAATACTTATTATTATTATTTTATAATAATAAATAATAAATAATAATAATAATAAATAATAAATAATAATAATAAATAACAAATAATATTAATAATAATAAATAATAAATAATAATAATAATAAATAATAATAATAAATAATAGTAATAAATAATAAATAATAATAATAAATAATAATAAATAATAATAATAATAAATAACAAATAATAAATAATAAAAAATTATATTAATAAATAATATTAATAACAATAAATAATAAATAATAAATAATAATAATAAATAATAATAAATAATTGTAATAAATAATAAATAATAATAATAAATAATAATAATAATAAATAATAAATAATAATAATAAATCATAATAATCAATAGTAAATAATAAATAATATATAATAAATAATAAATAATAAATAATAAATAATAATAAATAAATAATAAATAATAAATAATAAATAATAATAAATAATAAATAATAATAAATAATAATAATAATAAATAATAATAAATAATAAATAATAAATAATAAATAATAAATAATAAATAATAAATAATAAATAATAAATAATAAATAATAAATAATAAATAATAAATAATAAATAATAAATAATAAATAATAAATAATAAATAATAAATAATAAATAATAAATAATAAATAATAAATAATAAATAATAAATAATAAATAATAAATAATAAATAATAAATAATAAATAATAAATAATAAATAATAAATAATAAATAATAAATAATAAATAATAAATAATAAATAATAAATAATAAATAATAAATAATAAATAATAAATAATAAATAATAAATAATAAATAATAAATAATAAATAATAAATAATAAATAATAAATAATAAATAATAAATAATAAATAATAAATAATAAATAATAAATAATAAATAATAAATAATAAATAATAAATAATAATAATAATAAATATTAAATAAATAATAATAATAATAATAATAATAATAATAATAAATAATAATAATAATAAATGACAAATAATAAATAATAAAATAATAAAATAATAATAATAAATGATAATAAATAATAAATAATAAAATAATAAAATAATAATAATAAATGATAATAAATATAAATAATAAATAATAATAATAATAAATAATTAGAATAATAATAATAATAATAATGATAATAATAATAATAAATAATTAGAATAATAATAATAAATAATTAGAATAATAATAATAATAATAATAATAATAATAATAATAAATAATAAATAATAAATTATAAATAATGAATAATAAATAATAAATAATAAATAATAAATAATAAATAATAAATAATAATAATAAATAATAAATTATAATAAATAATAAATACTAAATAATAAATAAAAAAATAAAAAATAAAAAAAATAAAAAATACAAATTCATCGTGATTTTAATTACAATATTAATAATAATAACAATAGTAATAGTAATATTGAAAACAAAAATAATAATTACAACATTAGACAATACTAAGGCCCTGTTCTTTTGGACTTATTTTCGGCAAAAATATGTAAAAATAAGTTCGGTAAAGCAAAAATAAGTTCGGGCCAAAGAAAAATAAGTAAAAATAAGTTCGGTTCAGCAAATATAAGTAAAAATAAGTTCGGTTCAGCAAATATAAGTAAAAATATGTTCGGTTCAAGCAAAAATAAGTTCGGTTCAGCCAAAATAAGTTCGGTTCGGCAAAAATAAGTTCGGTTCGGCAAAATAAGTTCGGCCAAAGCAAAAATAAGTTTAGTCTAATCTAATGTTGTAATTATTATTTTTGTTTTCAATATTGCTATTACTATTGTTATTATTATTAATATTGTAATTAAACTAACGATGAATTTGTATTTTTTATTTTTTTTATTTTTTATTTTTTTATTAATTATTTATTATTTATTATTTATTATTTATTATTTATTATTATTATTTATTATTATTATTTATTATTTGTTATTTATTATTATTATTATTATTATTATTATTATTATTATTATTATTATTATTATTATTATTATTATTATTATTATTATTATTATTCTTATTATTTATTATTATTATTATTATTATTATTTTTATTATTATTATTATTATTATTATTATTATTATTATTTTATTATTTTATTATTTATTATTTATCATTTATTTTTATTATTATTTATTATTATTATTATTATTATTATTATTATTATTATTATTATTTATTTAATATTTATTATTATTATTATTTATTATTATTTATTATTTATTATTTATTATTTATATTATTTATTATTTATTATTTATTATTTATTATTTATTATTTATTATTTATTATTTATTATTTATTATTTATTATTTATTATTTATTATTTATTATTTATTATTTATTATTTATTATTTATTATTTATTATTTATTATTTATTATTTATTATTTATTATTTATTATTTATTATTTATTATTTATTATTTATTATTTATTATTTATTATTTATTATTTATTATTTATTATTTATTATTTATTATTTATTATTTATTATTTATTATTTATTATTTATTATTTATTATTTATTATTTATTATTTATTATTTATTATTTATTATTTATTATTTATTATTTATTATTTATTATTTACAGTTTATTATTTATTATTTATTATTTATTATTTATTATTTACTATTTGTTATTATTATTTATTATTTATTATTATTATTATTTATTATTATTATTATTATTATTATTATTATTTATTATTAATTACTATTATTTATTATTATTATTATTATTATTTATTATTTATTATTATTAATATTATTTATTACTATTATTTTTTATTATTTATTACTTGTTATTTATTAATATTATTTATTATTATTTATTATTATTATTATTATTTATTATTTATTACTATTATTTATTATTATTTATTATTATTTATTATTATTTATTATTTATTATTATTAATATTATTTATTATTATTATTTATTATTATTATTATTATTTATTATTATTAATATTATTTATTATTATTATTTTAGCATTATTCAAGGAAAAAATTCATTATTTAGTATTTTTTATTATTTGTTATTTATTATTATTTTTATTTATTATTATTTATTATTTTTATTATTATTTATTATTATTTATTATTTATTATTATAAAATAATAAAATAATAATAATAATAAGTATTGATAATATTATTTAATACAGTTTAGTTCAACAAAAATAAGTTGAGTTCAGCAAAAATAAGTTTAGTTCAGCCAAAATAAGTTCAGTTCAGCAAAAATAAGTTCAGTTCATCCAAAATAAGTTCTGTTCAGCAAAAATAAGTTCAGTTCAGCCAAAATAAGTTCAGTTCAGCAAAAATAAGTTCAGTTCAGTCAAAATAAAATAAGTTTAGTTCAGTTCAGCCAAAATAAGTTCAAAAGAACAGGGCCTTAGGAAATGAGTTGGGCCTTATATGGACCTGATTTTGGACTTAGTCCTATAGTGGTTTGAAGTTAGACTTGGAAATGCACATGGGCTTGACATTGGAAATGGATTGGATTGGATTTTGATTGGAATGGACTTGGATTAGACTTGTACTGGGCTTAACATAGACTAGGACTCACATAGAGATGCAAATGGGGCCAGATTTAACATGGGATAGACTTATATGGGCCTAAGATGGGCTCTAATGCTAGCAGGCCAAATATGAATGCGTGGACTCAAATTAGATGGACTTAATATGAATGCAAAATGGAATCTAATGCACATGGGCCTAAAATGAATGCAAGTGAACTGGATTGGGTTGATTGGATTGGATTGAAGGTGTTTGGAATGGGCTTAGAATTTTCGAAATTCATTTTTGAAAGGAACCCCTTGTTTTATCTTTTGTTAGAAAAAGATGATGGATTAATTTTGCAAATGTTTTTGTAAATATCGTGTATGATGATGATTAATAAATGCTTTTTGAAAAAGGGTAGGATTGAAGAGGGTGGGATTGATTTTGAAAAAATGTAAGTTTTTTAAATTAAATGAATATGGTAGGGTAGGATTGATATGAAAGATTTATTGAACGGTAGGGAGAAGGTGGAAAGAGGTAGACATGCATGATGACTCTAACTTTACTATGACCACCTTTCTAGATGCACTTTTTAGAACAGACTCGACCTTGCATGAAAAGACTAACCCTTTTTTTCAGGTGAGGCCCCTAGAATGACCATGCATTTATGCTAATGCAGACAGACAAACATAGGACTGAATATAGGATCGACCATCACGACGAATAAATCGACGAAAAGCATGCGATGCACGGGCTGCGTGCCACGCAGCATTGTTGCGCGCGACGTACAGTCATGCATCTGGCTGGAGTGGTGCGCCAGGCGCAACTTAATGCACTTGGCGCACGACTCCCCCGACATGTTTTTCGGGGATTTAGGCGAAGTTTGGTCGATCGACAATTTTGTTTAGACTCGATTTTTAGGAACGACGCACAATAATGACAATTTGATAGGATAATAGCAGGCAAGAATTGCAATCACAGGCAAATGTCATATAACATGGATGCAAAATTTCCAACCTAAAGCCCAGTTCTATGTTTGAAACTATTGGTCAGGTTTAGGTTTAGTCTGAAAAGGGTCCATGACTAAGAGATTGATCCCACGTTGGGGTGTTCATGGGTGGTTAACCGTCCCGAAACAACATTTATGTTCTGTAATCCAAAGTTTCGGCTCGCCCTTTTTGCCAACCGTAACCGTTTAGACCGGTTACCGCCTAGCGGTTAACCGTTTTTCGGTACGGTTTTTCGGTTAACCATTAAACGTTATTCAAGTTATAGTATTATATTTTACTTAATGTAAATATATATTTGCTATTTGTTTTGTGCATATATTGTAATATAATATATACTCTAATATATAATGTATTGTAAAGTGGATAATAAATCCATTGAAAACATAATAACACTAAGAATTTACTCCATTTTCGTAATTATAGTGTTTAAAATTAGTACTAAAGTTTTCGAATAATCACATACTTACTCTAATTGTTGTTACTTAGTAACGAATATTAGAATTAATGTAGTTGTTGGAAAATGTTTCACGATAATTAAATAGAGGAAAATAATATTTCGGTTTTTTGGTTAACTGTTCACTCAAAAATCATAACCATAGCCGTACTGTTCAACCGTTACTTTTACTGGTTCGGTAACCGTACCGTTAAAACTTTTTTTTATCGGTACGGTTACCACCCATTTAGACCGGTTTTTCGGTTTTGTTTTTTATGAACACCCCTAATCCCACGCTTCGTACCCCTGCTTAATGAGGTGGCCACGTGTAAGCCGCACTCCAGTTCTCAAGTCAGGAACAAGAGAACAATGTCATGGTTGGGTAGGTTTGCTTATGACTAAGATCCAACATTATCGCTCAGGAAGCTTTTTGAAAGGACAAAACGCAAACCCCCCACCCCCAGGGTGACCTCACACATAGAACATGTGCTAATGAGGCAAGGTAGATTGTCCTTATGGTGGCCGAACAATAGCCATGCCTATGCAAAACAATATATCATTCAAAGGCATAAAAAGAGAATGAATCATATTTTTCAAGTTTCACACACTCATTTTAAAAATTTAATTTTTTTTAAAATCCTCCCCAGTGGAGTCGCCAAATTGTAGGCGTGTTTTTATTTCGCCTACGCGGTGTGAGCGCGTATTATATTTGACTACCCCATTGTTAAGGTTTTAATAAAATTGTTTTGAAAGAAGTCGCCAACAATTCTTTTTAGGAAGAATCATAAACCTAATGGGATATGCGAAAACCGCAGGGACAAATTATCCAATGTAGATTTCCCCGTCTAGACTCCATATATGGTCAAAATGAACTAAAGATTGAGTTCGGGGGTGAGGGTGCAACACAGTCAGGAACCATGTTGCCCATTGCTGGCCTCTACTAAATATCGATTACAACAAATTTTATGCCAGAGAATAATCATATATTATTTTATACACCCTAAAAATATTTAGTCTAGGTTGGTTCTAAAAACGCATAAAAAGACTATTTTTAGTGATATGTTATTAGGCAATCAAATTACAAGGTTCCTAACAGGTTGTCCAAATTAATCTGATTAATATTAGAACATTTTTTTAGGTCTTGTTAACAAAAATAACATGTGGGTGATGAAAATATTAAATCATGCATAGAACAATCATAATAATATGTATAGAACAATCAGGCATGCATATAATAATGTATGAAAACAAATAAAAATAAGAAAAGAATTTATTGCAGGGAGTTATCATAATATATAATACTTACGGTCGCAGGAATACGTTAACAATCTACATCATGAATAGAATGTTAGTAACTTCAAGAAAATAATAAAAATAATAAAAGACATAAAATAAAGAAAATAAAATAGATAAAGTTTGTTAATTTATTTGACCCTAAAAAATTATACCACCGTTTAAGGTCGTTGATTTGTATGAATCTTGGAAAATTGAATGTTGTACGAGTCTTATAAAGATTTGTGTTTTGTTTCTTAATATGGTGCGTGGGTGCAGTATATGTTTAAATTTGTATGAGTTTGTCAAGTATGGTGATGATGATGTGGCGATAGAAATTTCATAGGAAATATGGGAGTATTAGGCACGTAGGTAGATGAATGATTATGAGATAATAATTGGTGAGATCTTTTTAAGGAGTCGCAGAAGGATTATGGCGTTGAGGTTGTGCGGAAAAATAAGATGTAGATTAAGTAGGCATAGGATGGTGTGATGATGGTTCACGAGTGACGATCAGTCTGGAGTGAGGTGAGACGAGTCGTTTTGTGAGGTGAGTCGGTTTTGAGGATGGCCTATCTTATTTGTTAGGAAGGAAGGGGGAGATATATATATATAAGATTAGGTTGTTGGAAAGTGATAGGTTTTCGAAAACAATTGGGTTTTTTAAAAGATTTTTATAAAATAGTTAGATAAAGATATTTGAAAACACTTTGGAAAAAGATGATTTTTTATAAAAAGATATTTTTATTAATAAAACTAATTAATATAATTAATTAATTCTATTAATTAAATCGGGATTTCATAAAAACTATTTTTAAAAATGTTTTCAAAGACGGGCTTTTAAAAAGTTATTTTAACACGTTTTAGGAAGTAAAATTAGTAAAACTAGTTATAAAAAAGAGTTTCGGAAATGGGTTAATAAAACGAGTTAGAAAATGGATTGGACTTAAAACATTTTATTTTAGACTCGTTCTTTATTCTTTCCTCGATCCGGACCAATTAGTGCGGGATATTAGTCATCATAGGGTACTAAATGGGGAGACGCTATTATGTGTCTACACCATATTTAAGTAGTTCATGATTGTACAACTTTTCAAAAAACCACTTAATCTAAGGTGAACAACCTTAATTTTAATATTATACTTCCTCAATTTTTTTTATATAATCGCACCTGACCTTTACACTTTTCATATATTTATTTAACCAATTTTCTTTTGTGACGTTCTTTTGTTATTACACCTTGTAATCATTCTTCCCTTTCTACCATCCTTGTATCCGATGCATTAGGAGTTCCGTTCGTGAGGATGGTCTGCTAATGTCCTTTTTTCTTACCTTTATGAAAAAAGATACTCCCTCCGTAATCTTTTGTTGTTTGGTTCCTATTTGGAATCGTGGAAGAAACCAATGCAACTCAAAAAAATGGTCAAGATTCCACTATTCTAAGTAAAATTATACTACTTAGAATAAAGATTCATGCCCTTTTGAGTTATTATAGGTTAGGCAACCAATGATACAAAAAGTTTGAGGGGTAAAAGAGTAAAGTAACTACAAATTAGTGTGAACACATTTATTGCTCTTTGAGTTACTCTATGTCAGACAACCAATTAGGTAAAAGTTTGAAGGGTTAAAAAGTAAAAAATGACTACTAAATAGTGTGAACACATTTATTGTAATATAAAACTAATGAGAAATTTAATTCATAAATTATACTCCCTCCGTCCCAAAATATAGTTCCCATTTCCATTTGGGGTGTCCCAAAATATAGTTCCCATTTCCATATTTAGTTCCACATTTTTCCATAATTTATCTAGAAAAACCGTGTCCCTTTATTTATTTGCTTCTTGAATTTTGTTTTTTGCTTTGTTTATTCAACACAACTGTTACAATCAATGCTCTTTCACCAATTATTCTCCATTCTCTCTCCTAAAATCATCTTTTCCCATACAACATTTATTTAAATAAACAAAAAATCTTTACTATCCCTCTTAGATTCTACTTGCATAAATTACCGTGAAAAAAGGGAAATGAGAACTATATTTTGGGACGGATGGAGTATTATTTATGAAAAAGATTCAAAATAGGAACAACATATTGAAATTTCCCAATGGGAAATACAGGAACAATAAAAGTAAATGGAGGGAGTATAAGGAAAAATAGTAATGTAGGATCTTAATAGATTTATTTTGATATATAATTGAATACTTCAAATACTTATATTTTTACAAATTTTATAAAAGAATAATAAAAGATATTAATAGTAAATATGTGTGAAACTCAATTGGTGCAATTGTGAAAAAAAGGGGGTGGAATGGAAGTACGTATTCATTAATTCATACGTGATTATGTGTAATAGTCAACAAAGTGATAAATGGTCTTCAATACTTGTACCTCTCTATTTGAAGCGCAATCTACTCCCTTTAACCTCCCAATTATATCTGTCATACCTAAAGCATGCATTACTTTTGCAATTTGCAATCCTTATATGTAGCTCAATTTCAACAGGAAAATTAGCGTAGCACTAAATTAATATTTAAACCCCATTCGTCATTTATTAATTGTAACACCGTAATTTTCACGTTGTTGATGAATAATTTGATTATTAATATCACTAGTTATTTATTAGTAAAACTCGTAAGTTTGATATTTTGAAAATATTCATCAAAAGAAATCTATTTTACATAATACTCTCTTTTTATTTATTTTTTATTATTTCCATTTATAAAAGATATGGTATGTGAATATGTAAAAGTCAAAGTCTATTTATTCTTAAAGGGCAAATACAATATTTTCTATAATTCTAATATATTTGAAAATTTACACCTAATGTCGATCCTATATGCATTTACATATATATTTAGGATTTTTTGATTTTAATAATGCAACCTTTTAGCCATTCGCAACGAATAAGCTAACATTTTAGTTATTCCTAAATAATGCAACCTTTATACTAAAATTCCTACAACAAGTCAAATTGACTGGTAACCTGTGAAACAGGTTAAAAAAAAATTTGTAAGAAAATAAAAAAGTCTAATTCTCTCACTCCCTCCTCCCTCACCCGCTTGCCCACCCCGTCTCCTTCCCCTTTCCCCCCCCCACCCCGTCTCCTTCCCCTTCCCTGACCCCCAAAACAACCCTCACCACTGAAACAACCTACCCCATCCCTAAAACCACTAAACCCATCCACCCCATCCCTTAAACCAGCGAAACTCCACCAAAACCCACCCACCCCATCCCTTGAACGACCAAAACCCACCCACCCCACCCTTTAAACTAGCGAAACTCACCGAAAGCCACCTACCCCATCCCTTAAACCACCAAAACCCACCCACCCCACCACCGAAACTCACCCTCTCAACCCTTAAATCTCAAAACCCGCCCACCCTTGAATTGAAATCCAACCCAAAGTTCGTGCGTTGGTGTGTTCGGTACAGTGGTTTGAGTTTTGTGGGGGGTGGTTCGTGTGTCGTGGTAGGTGCGGTGGTTCGCGTTTCGTGAGGGTGGTTCGTGTTTTGTGGGGTGGTGCGTTGGGTGATGATGATGGGGTGGTTTCGTGGAGGGTGGTGCGTTGGGTGATGATGATGGGGTGGTTTCGTGGTGGTGGTTCATGGAACGAGGAGGTGGGTGAGTTCCGATGAAAGAGAAAGAAGAACGTGGTGATGGTGGTTCGTAAAAAGGGAGAAGCTAAGAAGGTGGTGATGGTGGGGGTTGTGGAGGTGGGTGGAAGTGAGAAGAGGAGAGTTTGGGTTTGCATTTTTTCGAGGGGTGGGGAGGGGAAGAGGTGGTGATTTTGGGGTAGGGGACTAAGGGGAGGGGTTTTCCGGTGGGTGTGGGGTGGCCGGGTAGGGATGAGTGAAGTGTCTTTGGTGGAGGGAGACAAGGAAGAGAGAAAAAAAGAATTTTGTTTTTTCAATTCAACAAAAATTAAAAACTAACCAAATGAAATTGTGACAAGTGTCCGAAGCGGCCCTGTTTATCGGGTTGCATCCGTTTTTACCCATTCGGAGAATTTTTTGTTAAAGGTTGCATTATTTAGAAATAACTAAAATGTTAGCTTATTCGTTGCGAATGGCTAAAAGGTTGCATTATTAAAATCAAAAAATCCTATATATTTATCATTTATCAGCTGTCTTACTTTATGCTTCATGCATTAGTACCTTACATGCATACACCGTGTATCAGTTATAGCAAAAAAAGGGAGTTAATTGCTTGCTAAAGTGTGTATTTAATGCTTGGTAGTGACCTTGGGTGTGTCAATAATAAGACCAGCAAGGTCTTTCTCACTTGTGTTCTCTATCAGTTGTAGCATGACTTGTAGGGGTCAATGATATTGATATCTGATATATTTCTCACCCCTTAACCACAATTCTAGATTTGCATTATTGACTTAATTATTGATTCATTAGATTTAATATTGCATTCTCAATGTGGCTGCGTAATCTTTTCTTAGTACTCACATGGCGTTATGGCGATTGGATAAGATTAGGACCTGATTTTGTTTAGATTAGTACGGACAGTTCAGTGATTTGTTCTAATTTTCCCTTTGTTTTCGTCACTCTTCATTTTTAATCTTTAATGGAGAGAGTCATTTAAATTTGACTATTCATACAACAATAAGATTAACATATAAAATAAAAATAAAAATCGATAAAAAGTGTTGGCATAAGCTACATAATGATATCCTTAGCTTTTTTATGAGATGACAATAAAATAAATACAAAAATTTGGAATGCCTTCTAATCAGGCGGGTTGTACCTAATGTATTATCTTCAACAATAACATGAAGCTTAAAAGGAGGCTGCATATATAATGAATATCATAATATAATAACTAACTAAATGACCAACATTAACTACGTTATATCTTCCTGAAGACATATTTTGATTAATTTATCGTCATTGTGGATTTATGGTATTGTTGTTTTTTTCTTCTTCTTCGCCTTCTCCACCATCTAGTAATTGATATGGGCAAAAAAACAGAAACTTACATACATGAATACACAATGCCTGAATTGTATCTTAGACTTTTGTTTTTATTGTCAAACATTATACTATTGTCTATAGAATCAAATTAAATGAAGGTACAACACATTAAAGACTATTACATTTAAGTATTTACTCAATAACATAATTAGCTTACATTTCAAGTGAAATATAGATTCGCAATCTAAAAGGGTTTGACAAATTTGTCACCACGCATATGCGTATCTACCAAATTCAAGAAAAGTGCCTATGCATGACAATATGACATAAATGAGGTTTTAAAATATGAAGCTTTGTACTAGTAACAAGTAACAAAAGTTGGGTTTGCACAACATCAGGGAAACCCTCCTTTATTTTTCTCATGACTAAAATTTGAAAACATTTTGGCATGTCCTCCAGGGCTTGGGGTGGTGGGCCACAGCCCACCCATGTGCCTGCATGTGCTGTGTCTTTCTATTCAAGGCCCACCAATTTCTCTTTCTACCCTTTTCCTCTAAACAAAATAAATGGTGTTGCCACACCTTTCTTCTCCTTCTCATGTGCTTCCAATTTATTTTTCCCTTCCTTCCTCTTTGTTTATTCTATCTCAGTGAAGATAATTTTTTCTAAGGTATGAATTCTCATTCTTTTTCTTCAACTCTTCAGTACCTTTTTCTTTTTCTCTATTTCCTTAGCATTCAATATATATATAAGAACAATAAAGTTTGAGTTTTCCTTTATTTTGTATGCTTTTGTATTTTTTCAATTTAGAGATGATGAAACTTAAGCTATATTTCCAACGAAATTCTTTGATATAGTATCTATATGATATTTAGTTGATTTATACATCCACATATGTTCATACTTTACAGTAAAATGCAACTAGCACTACACTTTTTATGTGCATAAGAGCTTTTTCAACAAATATGTGCATTTTAAAAGTTGTGTTATTTTTCATGACAGTTGCAATTTGAAGTAGCTGAATTGGTCATTTTTGGTAGTGAAACACCCAGAGTGAAAATTTTTTATTACATATATAATCAACCAATTATCACATGCATTGTCATGCTACATGTAATTTGGTTCCTAGCTCTTACCAACAATCCAACATATTTGCTTTAATTTGCTTCTTATAGTAATGGGTTGTCACCTTTTCTTTGAACACATAGTATAAATCATGTAATATATATGTAGTACTATTACCATTCATTAACAATCTTCTCTTTATACAGCAGAATGCAAAATCATAAGTCTCTCAAGAAAGAATTCTTCAGGAAATGGATAATGGGTCTGCAAATATGCAGCTCCTCAAAAGAGAATATGACCTTATTGGAAAGGAAGAAAGCCATAAAACTATCAGCAGACTTAGCCATGGCTTCCATTAGAAAAGGTAAACGTTCTTGGAGTCGTGCCTTCATCACCAAGGCCTCTAAAGATAGCGAAACGCGAAGTTTAGCTAAGAAAATCTTGGGTGACAAAGAATCTGATGAGTGTTTTTCATCACAAGATGAACTCAATAATGCACCAACAACATTATTGATCACAAAGCATAAAATTACAAGAATGAATATTATTGGAAGTAATAAGAAGTGTACTTCAAAGAAGATATGCAAGTTTAAGAAATATGGTCCTAGGCAATGTGGAGAGTCCATAAGTTATAAAATGAGAGCTAAGTCAATGGCAAAGAGATTGGTGAAGAAAAGAACACAAATATTAAAAGGGTTAGTTCCTGGAGGAGAATACATGGATGAATACTCTTTGGTCAATGAAACACTTGATTATATTGTCTCATTACAAGCTCAAGTTGATGTAATGCATCATATTGCAAACTCTCCTCAACTGTTTATTCATAATTAGTATCATCGAAAAGTTTTATATAGCAAATATATATGTGTTTAGGGGTTTTTATTAGTTATTTGGTTATTATTTAATTTGTAGCTTGTTTAGCCTAATCCCTCTCTACATATATATCTATGGCTTTCCGGCTAAAAGAAATAGTCTTGTGTAGATGGTGGTGAATCATATTGAAATTCACAATATAAGGCTAGGTTTATTTGCCAACTTCCCCAAAATTAAAAAAGTTTTATTGGCCAGCCATTCTCTTTCTAGAACTTTTTGCTTCTTCGAAGTTCACAAGTGTACGTAGGAGAAGTTTATACATTATTTGTTTGGCAACGGCTAGGTTTAATCAAGTGAAAAACTCTGATAGAGATGAAAAGTAAAACAATTTATCTATTTTGTAATAGAGTCTCCATAATAATCAATAAAATAAAATTAGATTGTCATGGACGACCAGTATATGAATTAATTTTTCCTTTGGGCCTAGGAAGTATAGGGAATGTAGTCTAATAGATTTGGAAAGTGCACTGATTCTCATAAATTTATATTTTCTCTAATCTTATGGCGTTTTCAATAGGTTTGAACATATTCGATGCTTTTTTCTCTTGGTTATACAACTTTTATAAGGAAATGCCATAATATATCCCTGAGCTTTCCGTCTAGAATACATGAGATATCCTTGCCTTTTGAAAATTACACCATGTACGTCAAATATTTGTAATAAATCCACTACATAAACATAATGACTACCTAAAGTTTGAACGAGTCTTTGAGGTACATGGTGTAATACTGTAATCTTTAAAACGGGAAGGTACCTTGTGCATTCTGAACACGTCAGAGGTATCTCATAAAAAATTCTCTTTTAAAATTGGACTAATGGATGGCTCAGATGATGTCCAGAGTAGTTGTTAATTTAGAGTCTTAATTTATCAATCTTTGTCTTTTTCACACAATTAGTTATAATTCTAATCTATGAGTATTCTACAAACATCAACTTTTTCAATAATTATCAATATATAAATAAAAAATTTCACGGTAAAGATGTGCATTCAGCTATGACAATGTAACCATGAAACAAAAAGAATGCGGGAACGTAGATTAGTATACTTGGTTATGGCAATGTAAGTATGTAACCATGAAACACAAATTTCATTTTAGAGGCCTAAACATTCTTTCTTTACATGTTACACTTTCACTTTTCACGCCCGCCAATACAAAACTTTGAGAATATATATCTTTAATTTTGTATTTGTAAAAATTATAAAAAGTACATATTAAAAAAATACATATTAAGACGAATCTAACAAGATCCCACATGACTATATTTTTATTCACGTATAAATCACAAACGATGGTGAAAGTGAAATTTGTGAATAGTGTAAAATGTCAAAGTGTAACATGTAAAAAAAATGGAGGAAGTACTATAAAAGAAGATAGTTCAATATAAGTGCTTTTGAGACAAAACTTTTGCAAAGAAGGACATTTTATTGGTTTAAAAAAAAAAAAAAAAAAACATATACAAAATGTTGTATCGTGCCAAAGAAGAGCATTGACTTGTACTCGAAATATTACTAATTAGTAATAATAAAAACATGATAAGGTTATATTAGTATGTTAGAAAAATCT
The DNA here is from genome assembly GCA_947646795.1 of Beta lomatogona. Taxonomy (NCBI): domain Eukaryota; kingdom Viridiplantae; phylum Streptophyta; class Magnoliopsida; order Caryophyllales; family Amaranthaceae; genus Beta; species Beta lomatogona. Next base: position 287,420 of record CANSNZ010000553.1, read on the forward strand.
AATAGTTGGTTGAGATGGTAAGATGTCTACCTTATAACTTATTGGTTGCATGTTCGAATCTTACTACACAAACTTTTATTGGATGATTGAGCGTGGCATATGACAAATGAACTTTCTTATCAATGCTTTTGAAACTTGGCTTACTTCTACAAGGTAAAAATGGCGACTCAAAATGCTTTCAACGAAAATCCTCTCAACCTCCCTCCATCCTCTCAAGAGGGTGATCTCCTTTCACGCTCTACAAAAAAATCGAAACGTAAAATCACTCATCTCATTTTTAACAATGCAGCTGATTCGATGGTGCCTTCACCACATCAAAATCCAATCAATCCTCAAACTGCAACTTCTAAGGATCCTCATGGTCTGCCCAAACAAGTTTCCTTTAAGGATATGGTTGCTTCTGGTCAATTGCAAGGGTTTATTGCTAATCCTATTAACATTGAAGATGAAGAGGATGAGTTCTCTGATGATGATGAATTCCCTGAAGACATGGTTGATGATCCTCGTTGTTGGGATTAAAGTTGGAAAAAGGGGAAGAAAAGAGGCGCCCGGATGGGTCAGGCGCAGGCCGCCAGACCGGGCGGGCGACTTTTCATAGTCGCTGTTGGCGCCCGATCGGGCAACCTCAGTTGGCCTTTGAGTTTTGGTCTCGGGCCCGATCGAGGGGAGTTCGCCCGATCGAGCGACCTCAGTTGGTCTTTGAGTTTTGGTCTCGGGCCCGATCGGGCGAATGCCCTTTTTGCCAGTTTTCGGTTTTTTCCTTTATTTTCTTGGATCCCTCTTGTAACCCCCCCTTAATTACATGGTTTAATAGTGTTGATCATCCTTTTATGATGGTTTATTCTTCTCCATTATTCCCATTGATGATGGGAGTTTTATTCTCCATTATCTTGTGTTTATTGGGATTGATTTTGATCATTGGATTCCTTGGGGTCCTTTGATTTCCTTTGGAGGTTTCTTCTTCTCCTTTACTCCTTTAAATATAATTCATTTTTCTGATTTAGGGTATGATCTATTTTTCCTTTCCCTCTTCCTTTCTTCTTGTTTTTTGGGCATAAGTTCTAGTAACTCCATCTCACACCCAAGAGTGCCATTGTGTGGTGAGAGTTGTGTAAACCTTAGGGAACGAATCGGTGAGTACAAATGTGCACCCCGGTTGCACCGAATCTCGTTTTCAAGGCAGTGGTTTGTCTACCACGGCACAACAAGTTCAAATTTCTTGTTCATATCTTGTTCTTCATTTTAGCCTTGAAAACCTTTTAATACAACAATTTGAAAACGAGATCTTATGTCGATTGTTTTGGCTAATTCAATGTTGAACAAGACTCTTCCCGACATCTCTAAGTTGGAGCCTCTTGATGGCAAGAACTATAAGAGATGGTCACAAAAATTGTTGATCTTTTTTGAGCAACCTGAAATTGATTATGTCCTCTATGAGGATGTAATTGAAGCAAGCAAGGCGGTAGCCCCGGATGCCTCCCTTTCGGCGGAGGATATCAAGAAAGCGGCCGATGCATTGACCAAGAAGGAGAAAGACAACAAGCTTGTTCGAGCTCATATCCTTCATCATGTAAGTGGAATCTTATTTGATCTCCTTATCACTAATCGATCAAGCAAGTCCATTTGGGTCACTTTGCAAAAGAAGTATGGTGCCGATGATGCCGGTAAGAAGAAATATGTGGTTGGTAAGTGGATTAACTTCAAGATGACGGATGACAAATCCATCATGGATCAAGTTCATGACTATGAGAACATTATCACCGATATCCTTGGTGAAGGGATGAAAATGTGTGAGACTCTTCAAGCCAATGTGCTTTTGGAGAAATTCCCACCTTCATGGAATGACTACTGAAACTCTTTGAAGCACAAGAAGAAGGACATGAACCTTCAAGAGCTTATTGGTCACATGAGGACCGAGGAGGCTAACCGCCTCAAAGATAAGTTTGATTTTCTCTCTTTGAATTCTTCCAAAGCTAACTTGGTTGAATCTAGTGATCCAATGGCTAGAAACAGGTTCAAAGGTAAGAAGAAGAATAAGGAAACAAAGGGAACTTCACTTCTAACAACAAGATTCAAAAGACCAAAGGAGCATGCTATGTGTGTGGAAAGATAGGACACAAGGCCTATCAATGTGTCCACCGCAAGAACAACTCCAATGGTGCCTCCCATGCCAATCTTGTTGAAAAGGATGATGTGATAGTCGCGGTGGTAGTTGAAGCCAACTTGGTGGAAAACAAGGTAGAGTAGATCTTGGACATGGGAGCATCAAGACATATTTGTGCTAACAAAGCTCTCATGACGGACTTTGAAGATGCTACTGATGGAGACCATGTTTACATGGGAAATAGTAGCACCGCGGGAGTTCTTGGCAAAGGGAAGGTCCAACTTAAACTCACTTCCGTAAAAACTTTGTTTTTGAGTAATGTCTTGTATGTTCCCTCCCTTAGGAGGAATCTTGTTTCGGGTGCCCTTCTCAACAAAGCCGGTTTAAAGCTTGTCTTTGAGGCGGACAAGATTGTTATTACTAAGAATGGAGACTTTGTTGGGAAAGGTTACCTTAGTGGAGGCATGTTTGTGATGAATGTTTTGAATAATAATGGAAGTACTTCTTTTGCTTATATTGTTGAGTCTATGGATGTTTGGCACAATCGTTTAGGACATTTAAATGTTTCTTACATGAAAAAACTAAAGGAGATGGACTTAATTTCTTTTGATCAAATTGACAAAGCCTCTAAATGTCCTATTTGTGTTGAGGCCAAACATACTAAGAAACCATTCAAGCAATTTATATCAAGAAGTACTAAATTGCTAGAGTTGATTCACTCGGATTTAGCGGACTTTAAAAATTGCACTACTAGTAAAGGAGGGAAAAATTATTACATAACTTTTGTTGATGATTTTTCAAGGTTCACTAAAGTTTATCTTTTGAAAACTAAGGATGAGGCGGAAAGTGCATTTTTAAAGTATAAAGCCGAGGTTGAAAATCAGCTTGATCTTAAGATTAAAAGGGTTAGGACCGATAGAGGTGGTGAATATGGAAAATGGACTTTAAAAGAATTTTGTGAAACCAATGGTATCATCCATGAGCTAAGTTCCCCTTACACTCCACAACAAAATGGTATTGCCGAAAGGAAAAATAGATCTTTAAAAGAAACTATGAATGCAATGCTCTTAAGTTCCGGATTATCCAACAACATGTGGGGAGAGGCGGTTCTATCCGCATGTTATGTACTCAATAGAGTGCCCCATAAGAAATTAGATAAAACACCTTATGAACTTTGGAAAGGTTATAAACCGAACATGAGTATTTTGAAAGTGTGGGGGTGCTTAGCTAAAGTTGCTTTTCCAGATTTTAAGAAAACCACTATTGGGTCTAAAACTTTTGATTGTGTGTTTATTGGTTATGCTCATAATAGTGCTGCATATAGGTTCATGCTTTTGAGTGATTATTCTATTTGTGAATCTAGAGATGCAGTTTTCTTTGAGCATTCTTTCCCTTTGAAATCATCATCATCTTCTATACAAATGAATGAGTCAAGTTTTGATGTGTCCTTAGATGTTTCTATGCCTAGTTCTAGTAATCTTCCGTCTCCTCCTTTGGTAGTAGAAGGAGTACAACCAAGGAAGAGTAAGAGGGTTAGAGTAGAGACTACCTTTGGACCAGATTTCTTGACCACTTTTCTTATTGAGAACTTTGATGTGAATTGTTTGAGTGAAAATGTTGTTTCTTTATTTCTCTTAGAAGAAGACCCAAAGACTTATAGTGAAGCTATGAAATCCATAGATGTTAGTTTTCGGAAAGAGGCCATTAAAAGTGAATTAGATTCAATCATGTCTAATCATACTTGGGACTTATGTGATTTACCTAAAGGGTCTAAACCCATAAGCTGTAAATGGATCTTTACTAAGAAGAAGAAACCCGATGGCTCTATTGATAAGTTTAAGGCTAGACTTGTTATTAGAGGTTTCACTCAAAAAGAGGGTATAAACTTCTTTGATACCTACTCACCCGTGACTAAGATTGCCACCATTAAGACTTTGGTTGCTTTAGTGGCGATTCATGACTTAGTGGTTCATCAAATGGATGTTAAAACGACTTTTCTTAATGGTGATCTTGATGAAGAGATTTATATGACTCAACCGGAAGGGTTTTGTGGTTATGGGTTAAGAACACAAGGTGTGTAGGCTTAGGAAGTCTTTGTATGGTTTGAAACAAGCTCCTAAGCAATGGTATTAAAAGTTTGATAGTACTCTTAGGAGTGATGGTTTTGTGACTAATTCCTCGGACTCTTGTGTATATTCTAAAGTTTTGGATTCCTCTTGTGTTATTATTTGTCTTTACGTTGATGACATGCTTATTATTGGTACTAACCTTGAGGTTGTAAATTACACTAAAGATTTTCTCTCTACTAAGTTTGAAATGAAGGATTTAGGTGAAGCCGATGTGATCCTTGGTATCCGGTTGACCAAGCTAAAGGATGGTTTCTCAATGAATCAATCTCACTATGTGGAGAAGATCTTGAAGAAGTTCAATTGCTATGATGTGGAGCCTTGTAAAACTCCTTATGACGCAAGTGTAAGGCTTATGAAGAACAAAGGGTCCTAGTGTGTCACAAGAGCAATATGCTAAGGTAATAGGGAGTGTAATGTTTTTAATGAATTGCACACGTCCCGACATTGCTTATGTGGTAAGTAGATTAAGTCGTTATACTCATAATCCTAGTAGTGATCATTGGAATGCACTTTATCGGTTACTAAGGTATCTTAAGGGGACCATGGAAATTGGGTTGCATTTTAATCGATTTCCTAATGTCTTGGAGGGTTTTTGTGATGCTAATTGGGTATCCGATAATGATGAAGTAGTCTCTACTAGTGGTTATGTTTTTATGTTGGGTGGAGGTGCTATATCATGGAAGTCCTCAAAACAACCATGTTTAGTGCGCTCCACCATGGAATCTGAATTCATTGCTCTTGAGTTGGCAGGTCAAGAAGCGGATTGGCTAAGGAGTCTTCTTGCCGACATCCCATTGTGGGGGGAAAGATATTCCCCGATTTCTTTGCATTGTGATTCTCAAGCTGCAATTGGTGTAGCTAACAATAATAGCAATTATAATGGTGAGAAGAGGCACATACGCCTTAGTCATAGTTCGGTGAGACAACTACTCAAGAATGGAGTCATTGCTTTGAACTATGTAAGGTCCGAAAGAAATTTGGCGGATCCTTTGACTAAGGGGTTGGCAAGGAACCATGTTCTTGATTCGTCGAGGGGGATGGGGCTTAAGCCCATGAAGTGTATCTAATTGGCATTACTAATATTTCATGCCTCTGGCGTTTTGTGTTGTAATGCTTGTGGTAGCATGAATTCATTGAGAATTTTTAATGGATTTATACTCACGTGCTCTAGCTAAGCATTTGAGAAATCCACCGTTGTAATTTTTATGGAGGTTGAGTTTGTTTAAACTCTTAATGAATCCTAAGAGATGTTTTGTGCTACTGAGAAGCACAAGGGATTCACCTATATGGTTGTGAAGACTCGCCATCTTCTATGGAAACTTGAGTTTGTTTCCTAGAGCATCCATGAAAACTAAGGTAAACGCATGGCTTAAAAAGCGTTGACTTTGCGGAGTTAACTAGATTTTTGGAGTGATGTATGTGTTGTGGGGGGCGTGACTTAAATCTTAGAGTTTCAAGGTTAGTCCACTCTTTGATCAAAAGTTTGAGGGTTTCAAGGTTCGTCCACCCTTGGACTTGTAAGTCATTGTACCACTTCACTAAACATTTGGTTTCAATTTACTTAAATGTAACACCGGATGTTATGTATTGATCTCCTCTTATGCCCGGAATTTCCTTTCTTTCGTTTGGTATATTTTTCTCATCTTTAGTGGGGGATTGTTAGGATTAAAGTTGGAAAAAGGGTAAGAAAATAGGCGCCCGGTTGGGTCGGGCACAGGCCGCACGACCGGGCGGGCGACTTTTCGTAGTCGCTGTTGGCGCCCGATTGGGCAACCTCAGTTGGCCTTTGAGTTTTGGTCTCGGGCCCGATCGGGCGACCTCAGTTGGTCTTTAAGTTTTGGTCTCGGGCCCGATCGGGCGGGGTTCGCCCGACCCGATCGGGCGAAGGCCCTTTTTGCTAGTTTTTGGTTTTTTCCTTTATTTCCTTGGATCCCTCTTGTAACCCCCCCTTAATTACGTGGTTTAATAGTGTTGATCATCCTTTTATGATGGTTTATTCTTCTCCATTATTCCCATTTATGATGGGAGTTTTATTCTCCATTATCTTGTGTTTATTGGGATTGATTTTGATCATTGGATTCCTTGGGGTCCTTTGATTTCCTTTGGAGGTTTCTTCTTCTCCTTTACTCCTTTAAATATAATTCATTTTTCTGATTTAGGGTATGATCTATCTTTCCTTTCCCTCTTCCTTTCTTCTTGTTTTTTGGGCATAAGTTCTAGTAACTCCATCTCACACCCAAGAGTGCCATTGTGTGGTGAGAGTTGTGTAAACCTTAGGGAACGAATCGGTGAGTATAATTGTGCACCCCGGTTGCACCGAATCTCATTTTCAAGGCAGTGGTTTGTCTACCACGGTACAACAAGTTCAAATTTCTTGTTCATATCTTGTTCTTCATAGCCTTGAAAACCTTTTAATACAACACTCGTTGCCCGGTAATACTCTTATCCAAAGAGTGAAAAAAGAGACTCAGGCAACCTTGGAAACATGCTTTAATCATCAAAATGTTTGATAGCAAAATTGGCTACATGGCTCTAATGAAGAGACTTAAGAAGAAATGGGAATTGAAGGGAGGCCTCACCCTCATGGATATTGGTCATGATTACTTCTTTGCTCGTTTTTCTTGCTTGGATGACTATAATTATGTTCTTACCCAAGGGCCATGGATGTTAGATGACAATTATTTAACTATCCGCAAATGGATCCCAAACTTTGTTCCTGATGATAAGCCTATGAGATTTCTCACTGCTTGGGTGTGTATTCCTCACCTATCCGTGGAATACTTTGATAAGGAATTTTTACAAAAAGTAGGGAGTAAAATAGGCAAAGTCACTAGAATTGATCATAATACTGCTTTGGCTCAAAGAGGTCAATTTACTCGTCTAAGTGTTGAGTTAGACCTTTGCAAACCTCTTCTCTCTAAGTTCTGGTTGAGAGGTTGCATTTGGAAAGTTCAATATGAAGGCCTACGCATGATTTGTTTTAATTGTGGCAAAATAGGTCATCAAGAAGCTCAATGTACTAATCAAAGTTCGGAACATGTCCAGAAGGATGAAGGTAACCCTTCTCATGCTGATGCTCAACCCAAGGAAAAATACATTTCTTCCCCCTTCATGGATAATGATTTCGGTTCCTGGATGTTAGTCAAAAAACCTCCACCACAGGGGCGAATCTAGCGTGGGTTCAGCTGAACCCACGGAATTTTGGAAAAAAAACAAAGAAAATTCTGGAAAAAATAAATAAAATAAAAATAGGTTAAATAGAAGTAAGCACGTAAAATTTAAGATAGAATAAGAATGGCTCAGTGGTTTCGCGTGCTATCATTAAACGCTCCAGCCTGTGTTCTCGAGTTCGAACCTTCTCCCCCCCTTTTTTTTTTAAAATTTTATTTCCCCCCAATAACTTACTCTTTTCTGACTTTCTCTAATTCTCCCTCCTCTTTTCTCACTTCTCACAAAACCTAGGGTTTAGAAATTCGAACCTTCTCACTTCTCACCTCTCACGGCAGTCAGACACTCACCGGCAGGCGGCCAACCTCTCTCCTTCCGACGAGGCGACGATGCACAGTCGCACGAAGCACAGTCGCACAGTCGACCTTTCTCCTTTGTTGTGATAAAACTTCTGTCTTCGCAGTTCACACAGTCGCAACTCCAACTTCTGTCTTCGCAGTTCACACAGTCGCAACTCCAACTTCTGTCTTCGCACAAGCCACTCGAATTTATTTAGGAAAACTTTCTTTGCTTAAACTTTCATTTACCAATGCTTGAATGAATTGAAATTATTAATTTTCTTATAATTGCCATGAGATTAATGGAGACTCTCTTTGATGGATGAATTTGCTATTGTTATTGAAGTTTAATTTAAATTTTGGGTAATGTTATATTGTTATTGGTTATTGAAATTTACTTTGTTGAATTGAATTATTCATCGTTAGAAATTAGAGTATAATTTAGTGATGCCAAATTCAATTTGTGAATGAAGGATGAAAAGTTTGGAACATTTTTGGAAGTCTCAAAAGTCTTCCGCTTGTTCTTCACCAAATACAAGGAAGTCTCCAATGTGGAAGATAAGACTTATGATGTTGAACTTCTCCCTCACGATCCGGGAAAGAGGATTCCGATCATAAAGTATCCTAAAAATGATCAAGATGCCGTGAGGAGAGGATATGTTGCAAACAAACGTTGTGCCCCATGCACTCATCATTTTCCTCAAAGGGATATTGGAGGTATGCGTCGTTTCAATGTTGATTGGTTTGATAAATATGATTGGCTTGAGTATAGTGTTGAGAAAGATGCCGCCTTTTGTTTTGTGTTTTATTTGTTTAAGGACAAAACTAGTTCCCCGGGTGGTGATAGTTTTGTAAATGGAGGGTTTAGAGGTTGGAACAAGATTGAAAGATTTGACAAACATGTTGGTGGTATAACAAGTGTTCATAATGAAGCTCAAGAGAAGTTTAATTTTTTTACAAAGCCTAAATCATCAATCATTGAGTCTTTTAGCTCTTACACCACAGAAGCAAAGATCATTTGCAAATCTCGCTTAACTTATTCATTGAAATGTGTAAGGTTCCTTTTGAGTCAAGGTCTAGCATGTCGTGGACATGATGAAAGTGATGAGTCAAGTAATAAAGGAACTTTCTTGCACTTCTTACATGGCTTGCCGAAAATAATAAGGATGCTAAGAAAGTTGTCTTGGATAATGCTCCGGGGAATAATCAAATGATAGCTCCTACTATTCAAAAGGAACTAATAAACTCTTGTGCAAAAGAAACTACTAAACTTCTTATAGATGAGATTGGGGATGACTATTTTGGAATATTAGCTGACGAGTCTAGCGATGTGTCTCAAAAAGAACAAATGGCTCTTTGCTTGCGTATGTAAATAAAAATGGGAAGATACGTGAGCGGTTTCTTGGAATTGTGCATGTTGAAGATACCACTGCTTTGTCATTAAAGAATGCAATTGAGACGTTGCTTATGGATCATTCATTGAGTTTGTCTAGAGTTCGAGGTCAAGGTTATGATGGAGCGAGTAATATGAGGGGGGAGATAAATGGGCTTAAAACTTTGATCATGAAAGATACTCGTTCTGCTTATTATGCACATTGTTTTGCTCATCAACTCCAATTAACTCTTGTTGCCGTTGCCAAAGAAAATGATGATTGTATTTGGCTTTTTGAGCAGCTTAGTATGTTGTTGAATGTTATTGGAGTTTCTTGTAAACGAAGAGAAATGATTCGAGAGATACAAACTCAAGAACTGCTAGAAGCATTAGAATTGGGTGAAATTGAAAGTGGGCAAGGGTTAAACCAAGAGCTTGGTTTGGGAAGGCCTGGTGATACTCGTTGGGGTTCACACTATAAAACCATCAACAACGTCACTTCATTGTATTCTACAATCATTAAGGTTCTTGTGAAAATTGGAGAAAATAAGATTTATAAGGAGGATCGTGTGAAAGCTATTGCTATTATGTCTTCTTTTGAGTCATTTGAGTTTGTTTTCATGATTCATTTGATGTTGGAAATATTTGGGCAAACCGATAAATTGTGTCAAGCTTTGCAAAGAGGAGAGCAAGATATTGTTAATGCTATGTCATTCGTTTCTTTGACTAAAGAAAGATTACAAAAGTTGAAGGACCATGGATGGGATAACTTTTGCAATATTGTAACTTCTTTTTGTGCTAAATATGATATTGAAGTTCCTAATATGGATGATTTGTATGTTCCTCGGGGAAGATCGAAACGCTTCTTTGGCAAAGTTTCCAATTTGCATCGCTTTCGGGTTGAGATGTTTTTAAGTGTCATTGATTTGCAACTTCAAGAGCTTAATAATAGGTATGATGAAGAAAATATGGAGTTGCTTATTCGTATGGTATGCTTGAATCCCGTTAATTCATTTGCCGCATTTGATTCTCAAAAGTTGGTTAGACTTGCCAAATTTTATCCAAAAGAGTTTCCAAGTAATGATATGACAAGGCTTTGACATGAACTTGAGTTCTTTTATGATGATATGCAGATGCAAGGTTTGAAAACTTGAAAGATATTAATGAACTTTCTATGAAGTTTGTTGAGACGGGAAAACATACTTCTTATCAACATGTTTACTTGCTTGTAAGACTAGTATTGATCCTTCCGGTGGCGACGACAAGTGTGGAAAGATTGTTCTCCTCAATGACTTATGTGAAGAACAAGTTGCGTAATAGCATGGGTGATCAACTATTGAATGATAGTTTAGTCACCTTTCTTGAGAGAGATCTTTTTGCTCGAGTTAGTGATGATGATGTATTAGAATGCTTTCAACATATGAAAACTCGTACAATGATTTTTTAGTTTTTTTTTTATTGTAATTTAAGAAATTATTCTCGTATTTATCGGTTATTTCGATCTTGAATTGATGTATTTTATTTTTAAGCAATTTAAATTGGTCTTTTTTTTGTTTAACGTCTCGTTAATTCCGAACCCACGTGGGGGAAATCCTGGATATGCCACTACTCCACCAAGAAGGAGGAATCCTAGAAGAGAAAAAACTCCTGCTGCGGCAGTTAAAGACAATAAAGGCTAAAATCAAGGGGCTAATGAAAATATTATCATGAAGAAAAATCACGTAAGTGGCTCAAGATTTGAATTACTAGAAGATGAGTTTTTGATGCTAGAAAATACTCCTAATTATTCTGATGCTATTGACTTAGGGAAGTCTTCACAATCTCTTTCCTTGATTCAACCCACAAATTCCTTTAATATTGGAAGTGTTGTTATCACGCCTAATATTCATGGGAATTTCACGGGTAAGTCAAAGAGTTTACAAAATCTGAAAAAGAAATCCATATCTCATAATAAAACTATGATTTTTTTTTTCAAAAACTACCTATTAATTGCAACTTTTTAAAAACAACTACCTAATAAGTCTAATTTTTAAAACAACTACCTTTTATCATTTTTTTTGTTAGCACTACCAATACACGGTATTACTTACATTTACTGTGTATGGGTAGTGCTAATAAAAAAAAAAAAAAACATGATAAAAGGTAGTTGTTTTCAAAGAGTTGCAATTTATAGCTAGTTTTTGACAAAAAATCCATAAATTTATATCTTACACATTTTTTAGCAATAAAAATGAGGACTTATAAAATGGAGGGAATTGTCAAGTGGGGCCCACCAAATGGAATTACTAACGTTTACCGTGTACTGATAGTGCTAACAAAAAAAAAACATGATAAAAAGTAGTTGTTTTAAAAATTAGACTTATTAGGTAGTTGTTTTCAAAAAGTTGCAATTAATAGGTAGTTTTTGACAAAAAAATCCAAAAAACTATCCTAAAAAACGCTACTAATGAGATTGATACCGCAGCCCAAACACGTCCAAAAGAGTTACCTTCCTAGGCAAAGAAAACACCCAACCTGCTTTCCAAGCCAAAACTAACGCCACTTCTATCATTCCCCCCACCAAGCCATAACACAGCCAACTTCCAAAATCCCTCCTTAGTCCCATCTCATGATGTCTCTCCAAGTACGTTCTCCAATCTTCCTCCAAATCCCACTAGAGAAGATAATTTGTGCGGGGTACCCAATGACGGAACCATACTTGGGAATAACCGACCCCCTGATCCACAAGCTAGAAGTGGAGATTCATTCATGGATGATGGAATCTTGGATGACTCCCGAATTGCTGATAACATTAAAGTTGCCTAATGCAACCCATCGAGCCTTGCGTTTTCTATCAGATGCGTACAAGTATATGTATCCAAACTCATCAGGTTTAATGAATAGTAATCAAAATCCTACTGTTAATTCCTATCCCATAACTTGTATGGTATGGAATGTCCAAGGTGCGGGTAGTCGAGAGTTTATGAATGTTCTTAAAGAAATTATTCGAACTCATAAACCTATTGTTTTTGCACTTGTTGAAACTCATATGGGTGGAACTCACGCTAAAAAAATTGCTAATATCCTGGGTTATAATGGGCACACTAGAGTTGATGCGTAAGGTTTTAGTGGGGGTATTTGGTTTACTGGAAACCAGAATTTGTTTCCATTGATCCTATTGAACAAAGCAACCAGTATATTACCATGGAGATTACTGAAGTTGGCGAGACACCCTGGTATTTTTCAGCGATTTATGCTAGCCCCGATCCCTCCAAACGTCAAGATTTATGGCGTGATTTACAGGATTTTGCAAGTAGAAATAACAAGCCTTGGTTACTAGCGGGTGATTTTAAATGAAAAAAGGTTTGGTTGGGAACGTAGTTCCAGTTGTTCTGAAACGTCTCGACGCAGCCGTAATTTTAATCATTGGATTAAAGAAAATCAACTTGTGGAGATTGAATTCTCTGGGCCTTCATACACTTGGGCTAGGGGCAACACAAATGAAACTTGGCGTAGTACACGCCTAGACCGGGCCCTCTGTACCCCGGAATGGAGCCTCAATTTTGATACTGCTCAGTTTCGCCACCTTCCTGCCATCCAATATGATCATTGCCCACTTTTTATTTCGCCCAATGGATTTGCTCAACCGTTTCGTTTCCAAGCAGTCTGGCAAACTCATGAAAAATTCAACCCATTGTTGTTAAAATCCCGATCTGGATCTTACGATCCTACGATTCTACGATCCGGTAGGACCTCACCGATCCCGATCCTATGTAGGATCTTAATTTTGTAGGATCTTTTGATCCTACCCAACCACAAAAAATCACATGGTAGGATCTTAATACGATTCCACGACTCTACGATCCGATCCATTCGCAAAAAAAATCATAAAGTAATTTCATATATTATATTTCTCCTATTAGATTTTGGTTGCATGTTACTTCAATCTTATAGTATTGAAAAAATATTACCATTTGTTAATTAAATAATTCATTATTAATTTGTGTAAATTTTTAACATGCGTTTCTCACCATATTCTAGCATAATTATCTCTATTTTACGGAATTGTAGGATCTTACGATCCTACAATCCGATCCCACCGATTCGATCCTACCAACCCCTACGATGCAAAGTAGGATCCCGATCCTAATAACATTGATTCAACCAGTTCATGAAAGAGAGTTGGAAGCAAGATGCTCCTCTCATTCCATTCCTCTCATCCTTTTCGAATGCACTATAACTATGGAATAAAGAGCATTTCCATAATATTTTTCGTGAAAAGAGGACGTTATTGGCGCGTATAAACGGCATTCAAAAGTCTTTAGCCAAAAACAGGAATTCGAGTCTAATAAAATTAGAATCCAAACTCTACCGTGAGTTGGATATTGTCCTTGGGCAAGAAGAGTTGTTGTGGTACCAGAATGCTCGAGTTAATTGGATCAAAGATGGTGACCGGAACACGACGTTTTTTCATCTCAGTATTGTTGTTAGAAGATGGAAAAATAACATTGTAGCCATTAAAGATTCGAATGGGCAGTGGGTTCACGACAAGGAAGCAGTGAAGCAAATTGTTGTAAACTACTTTACCACTTTATTTTCGGATGAAGGAAGGAGTGAGGAATATGATATTCCTACAGGTGTGTGCTCGGAATTTTCTAATGATGACCGGAATAATTTGATCAGACCTTATTCTAGATGTGATATTGATTACGTTGTCAAAAATATGGGTGCTGTCAAGGCACCGGGGCCGACGACTTTCAAGCTCTCTTTTATCAGAAAAATTGGGAGATGGTGTCACCCATTGTTTACAAACTTGTTATGTCTGTTCTTGAAGGTAACGGCTTTCATGTGCACTTAAATGATACTTTTCTGGTGTTGATTCCGAAAATTGACAAACCTGAGCATCCTTCACAATTCCGTCCCAGTGGTCTTTGTAATGTAGTTTACAAAATCATTACAAAGGACACATTAGTGGAAAAAAATGCAAGGGCTGTGGTGCAAGGGTTGCGTTTTTTGAAAAACGCAGCCCTTAATAGTGAAGGGTCCGCGGTTAGCCCAAAAACCGCAGCCCTTTAGCCGAAAACCGCAGCCTTATAAGTAATAAAGGGCTGCATTTTTTAAAAAAACGCAGCCCTTTATGGGCCTTTCTTTTAATAATTTTGAAAGGAATTGCGCGGGCTTTAAAATGTTAAGCGGGTAAGGGTTTCTCACAAACATAATCTCACGCCTCCTTCTCCCTCTTCTCTCTCACCCTCCTCCCTTCTCTCTCACCCTTCTCCCTCTTCCCTTCTCTCTCTCACCTCCTACATAGCAACATAGCAACATAGCAACCAACAACGTCGACGACACCAGCATCCCAACCCTTCTCTCCCTTCTCTCTCACCCTCCTCTACTGCCGTTTTTTTGCTGCTGCCACGAGCTTCGAAAGGAATTGCGCGGGCTTTGATTAATGTTCATGTAATTTCAGATCTATAATTTTTTCTCTTTTGTATTTTCGTTCGCTTTTTTTCATTTTCGTTCGCTTTTTTTTCATTTTCATTCGTTTTTTTTACTGTAAATTTCGTCTGTTATTGTAGATATATAATTTCGTTTTTTTATTTTTGTTCGTTCTTGTTGATATATAATTTCGACTGCTATTGTTGTTTGTTTTTTTAATAGTTAGTGCCTTAAATTGTTCTTGTTGATTGTTAATAAGTAATTTCGTTTCATTTTGTTTGTTTGTTGATTCGTTTTTTTGATTTTCCCTGTTGTAAATTTCTTGATATATTTAGGAGTAAAAAAATGCAAAAAAAAAAAATTCTTTTTATTTTTTTTGGGTCAAAAGGGTTGCGGTTATGGTCAAAACCGCAACCTTTCACACAAAGAAGGGTTGCGTTTTAGGCCCAAAACCGCAGCCCTTCCAATATGGAAAGACTGCGTTTTTGGGCCTCAACCGCAACCCTTTGTTGTGAAGGGCTGCGGTTTAAAAATGCAGCCCTTCACTTTTAGTGAAGGGCCGCTATGGAAAGGGCTGCTGGCAAAAAACGCAGCCCTTATTTGACCGCATCCCTTCCCTTTTTTTCCACTAGTGTCATTGTCAATAGAATCAAACCTGTTCTCCCTAAAATAACATCCAATACTCAGACAAGTTTTGTTCCCGGAAGACAGATTACAAACAACATTGTCATAGTACATGAAGTTATTCATACTATGAAAAGAAAGCAGGGTGCTACTGGTTACATGACTATCAAATTTGATTTCGAGAAACCTTACGATAGACTCAAATGGGATTTTATTAGAGATACATTGAATGAAATGAATTTCCCTCTCAGAATGGTGGAAGTCATCATGGAATGTGTAAGCTCTCCTGCTATGCGTGTTCTCTGCAATGGTGAGGCTACTGAGTCTTTTTGTTCTTTGTATGGAACGTCTGAATCAAATCATTGAAGAAGCCATCATTGGTGGTGCCTGGAAGCCTATTTATGCAAGTAGATGTGGTCCGAAATTATCGAACCTCTTTTTTGCCGACGACATTATCTTATTTGTCGAGGCCTCTTCTCTTCCCAAACTTCGGTCATCGATAATTGTCTAAAAAGGTTTTGTGTAGCTTCTGGGCAGAAAGTTAGTCGTACTAAGTCCAGAGTTTATTTCTCTAGCAATGTCTCCTTTGGCACGCAAACTGATATATGTGAGATGTTGGGCATGGAAATGACAGAGGATTTAGGGCTCTACTTAGGGATGCCAACATTGACAAGTAGAGTGAGTAGGGACACCTTTGCTCATCTTTGTGAGAAAATGGATAGGCGCCTATCCGGGAGGAAGTCCAAGTATCTTTCACTTGCTGGCCGTATTACTCTTGCAAAGACTACGGTCACGGCCTTGGATAACTACTCAATGCAAACGGCAAAGCTTCCACGCTCTATCGGCGATGAACTAGATAAACGTACAAGACGTTTTGTTTGGGGTAGTTCATATGAGAAAAAACGAATTCACCTTCTTTCATGGGACACTTTACAGCTTCCTAGATATAGAGGTGGTCTTGGTTTAAGATCTTTTCGTCAAGCAAATTCGGCTTTTCTCACCAAGCTAGGATGGAGGGTGTTAACGGAGCCGAATGCTCTCTGGTCAAGAGTTCTCAGACATAAGTATTGCAAGGGAAGATGCGATATTGATATGTTTGCACCCACCTTAAATATGTCGAATGTTTGGAGTGGAATTACTGAAAATGCTCATTGGGTAAACAAAGGCTCTACCACAGCTATTGATAATGGTCGTAGCACTTTATTTTGGGACCATTGTTGGGTTGCAAATGAATCACTTCGCAAGCTTATTATAGCTCCTATTCCGTCTGCTATTGAAGGGAATACAATAGAAGAAATGTGGGAACGAGGGGTTGGATGGAGGTGGGATTTATTTGCTCACATCCTACCCCCATAATCCTAAAAAACATTGCTGCTCTTAAGCTTGTAGAGGACCCAAATGTTGGGGATGTGCACTACTGGAAGGGCTCGAATAAAGGGCGATTTTCTATCAAATATGCTATTTCCATTATAAGAAATGACAATGAGCTGCCTTCGCATCCCAAATGGCCGGACCTTGTGTGGAGTACGCCTGTTCAACAGAGAGTTCGCGTGTTCCTTTGGCTCGCTCTCCACAAAGGTATTCTTTGCAATACCAACCTAGTGCTTCGTCATTTATCAAATGACCCAAGATGTAAGCATTGCTCCTTCGATATAGATAAAATGCTAATTCGTTTATTTCGGGACTGTCCAGCAGCCCGTAGTATATGGGCGAGTGTAGATGGTGCTGCCAATTACCCCTCCTTTTTCCAAGGTAATTTTCAAACTTGGGTAGTGAGGAATTTACAACCAGATGGTGTGATTTTCTCGGAGAAATGGCCTACTTGTTTTGCTTTGGTTCTATGGTGGAATTGGAGGTGGCGTAATTGCCTCATTTTTGATAACCACATCGATATCCATATCGACACAGGGACATTTTTATGCTCTCAAATAGAGGAAACTTAGCTGAGTCTCATAGGAGATACTACTGCTTTGAGTAATGTGCAACAAATGTCGAGGCAAGAAGTGTTCATTCGGTGGTTAGCACCTCCAGAAGCTTGGGTTTGCTTAAATACTGATGGCGCCTCCAAAGGTGATTTGGGGATTTGCTGGTGGAGGAGGGGTAATTCGTGATTGTAGGGGTTCTTCATTCGGGCTTTCTCAGCCAATTTTGGGACTTCCTCAGCCTATAAAGCCGAGGTCTTTGCTGCTGCTCTT
Source organism: Beta lomatogona (assembly GCA_947646795.1). Lineage (NCBI taxonomy): Eukaryota > Viridiplantae > Streptophyta > Magnoliopsida > Caryophyllales > Amaranthaceae > Beta > Beta lomatogona. Next base: position 304,765 of record CANSNZ010000553.1, read on the forward strand.
GGGTTGGAAATAGCCAAGAACCTGGGAATCACCAAGCTAGTTTTAGAGATGGACAACCAAGCGTATATCGAAGCCTTTCAAAATGCAGATCATCATGGTGGAGAGTGCTATCACCTTATCAATTCTTGCCGCTCTTTGATCAACTCTGCTAAGTGGGATTTTCATCTAGTTCATTGTTATCGTGAAAGAAATAAAGTAGCTGATAGATTAGCTAATATAAGGGTGGCCCAAACTGAGAATGTGACGTATTATAATGCACCTCCGCATTCCATACTGTCACTTCTCCGTGATGACATCATGGGAGTTACTACCCATCGTTTTATTTCTTAGTTAGTTTGGGGTTGTTCCTTCCCTCTTTTGCATCAAAAAAAAATTTAGTGTGTGAGGATATATTGTTATCTTAGGAATATTTCCGATAATTGTATGATTAGTATTAGGAATAAAATATCATCGTCACATCTAAATAAAATATCCTAACATACTAATATATCCTATTATTATCAGGTGTGAAGTCAGGCTTGGTTGTGGATGGGGCACTTTAACAAAGAATTCTAAACATTGTTGTGGATTAGGGGCCAGTTTACCAATAAATCAACATTTATTTTCACTTTCTTAATCTTCTTAGCCTATTAATCAGTACAACTGGGTCTTCAGCGGGGACCATAGCCCTCTTAGGCCTCTACTATGCATCCCCCCTAATTATTATCAATATCTTTATTATTCGTAATATTCCTAATAACTTGAAAACAATAACAGTTGGTCTTATAAGAGACCGCCTACGTTTAATTTCAAATTAGGCGCGACCCAAACCCGATATTAATAAGAGAATGGACCACCTTTATGAATATAGGGACTAGTTTAATCTATTTAGTGACCATTTTAATCTATATAGTGACCAGTTTAATCAATTCAGTTTTCACATTCTTTAATTCATTTAGTGACTAGTTTAATTCATTTAGGGACTAGTTTAATCCATTTGGTAACAATGTCGGATTATTTTTCGAGATTAAAAGGGCAACAAAGGAAAGAGAAAAGAAGGGATGACTATGATGGTGCGAGATGCCTAAAAAAGTGTTGGGTTAGAAGGAGATGGAATGGGCTTGTTAGGAAAATGTAGGCTTAGATTTGTCTAATTTTATATTAAAAATAGACCGTCTATTCTAATAATTTGTGAAACAATATCTGGTATGATTGGGTGTTAGTCGTACAATAATTAATAGGTCGAATTTGGGCTCTGATACAAAATAAAAGTTTGTAAATGGTCAAATTATCTTGGGCCGCACCCACAAATTCAATGGTATCCAAAGCCTTAGAAGACTATGTAATTAAAGCAGCCTATTTATTTAAATTCCTAAATAAAATCATCATCATCAAGAACAGTACACTAATCACTCGACTGCCATGGCGCCGGCCTGGCGGAATAAGGTGAGACCAAGATTGATGCATCTGACGTCTCCTTATTACTTCAGTAGGATCCAAAGACAGTCTACTCATCAAATGTCTACTATTATTTTGTGCGACGACGAATAGACGAGATCTATTCATTTGTCACTTCGACCTCGACCAAAAGTTATTAAAACAAAGGGAAAATCAATGAACATGCAGAATTGCAGATCATTCATTACCTCTTGTCTATTCACAGTGTTGTGACGGATGCAAAAGTATAGTAGCAATTTCGCATACTAGTAAGAAAACAATATAAATAAATTTAAGGAGCACAAATTAGGCCATGTTCTTTTGGATTGAGAGAATATGAAATAAGAGAAATTAAAATGCAGAACTGAATTGAAAATAAGTCTAAATGAACAGGACTTTAAAGTCATTACAAACGCATATCTAACATAAAAACCCTTCCCTTAATAAGAATAAATCCACCAAAAATCACTAATCCTTCAATCCTTCAATGAGGCCCTGTTCTTTTGAACTTATTTTGGCTGAACTGAACTTATTTTTGTTGAACTGAACTTATTTTTACATATTTCAGCTGAACTGAACTTATTTTTACTTATTTTTGCTGAACTGAACTTATTTTGGCTGAACTGAACTTATTTTTGCTGAACTAAACTTATTTTTGTTGAACTAAACTGTATTAACATAACATTATCAATACTTATTATTATAATAATCAATAAATATTAACATAATATTATCAATACTTATTATTATTATTTTATTATTTTATAATAATAAGTAATAAATAATAAATAATAAATAATAAAAAATAATAAAAATAATAAATAATAATAATAATAAATAACAAATAATAAATAATAATAAATAATAATAATAAATAATAAATAATAAATAATAAATAATAAATAATAAATAATAAATAATAAATAATAAATAATAAATAATAAATAATAAATAATAAATAATAAATAATAAATAATAAATAATAAATAATAAATAATATAACAAATATCAAATAATAAATAATAAATAATAAATAATAAATAATAAATAATAAATAATAAATAATAAATAATAAATAATAAATAATAAATAATAAATAATAAATAATAAATAATAAATAATAAATAATAAATAATAAATAATAAATAATAAATAATAAATAATAAATAATAAATAATAAATAATAAATAATAAATAATAAATAATAAATAATAAATAATAAATAATAAATAATAAATAATAAATAATAAATAATAAATAATAAATAATAAATAATAAATAATAAATAATAAATAATAAATAATAAATAATAAATAATAAATAATAAATAATAAATAATAAATAATAAATAATAAATAATAAATAATAAATAATAAATAATAAATAATATAAATAATAAATAATAAATAATAAATAATATAAATAATAAATAATAAATAAATAATAAATAAATAATAAATAATAATAAATAATAAATAATAAATAATAAATAATAAATAATAAATAATAAATAATAATGATAAATAATAAATAATAAATAATAAATAATAAATAATAAATAAAAAATAATAATAATAATAAATATTAAATAATAATAATAATAACAATAATAATAATAATAAAAATAATAATAATAATAATAATAATAATAATAATAATAATAAATAATTGATAATAAATAATAAATAATAATAATAATAATAATAATAATAATAATAAATGATAAATAATAAATAATAAAATAATAATAATAATAATAATAAATAATAAATAATAATAATAATAATAATAATTAATAAATAATTAAACTTAATAATAAATAATAAATAATATATAATAATTAATAAATAATAAATAATAAATAAAAAATAATAATAAAAAATAAATAATTATAATAATAATAATAATAATAATAAAAATAATATATAATAAATAAATAATATATAATAATTAATAAATAATAATAATAAATAATAATAATAATAATAATAATAATAATAATAATAATAATAATAATAATAATAATAATAATAATAATAATAAATGATAAAAAATAAATAATAAAATAATAAAATAATAATAATAAATAATAATAAATAATAAATAATAATAATAATAAATAATTTCAATAATAATAATAATAATAATAATAATAATAATAATAATAATAATAATAATAAAAAATAATAAATAATAATAATAATAATAATAATAAATAATTAGAATAATAATAATAAATAATAAATAATAAATAATAAATAATTAAAAATAATAATAAATAATAATAATAATAATAATAATAATAATAATAATAATAATTAATAAATAATAAATACTAAATAATAAATAATAAATAAAAAAAATAAAAAATAATAAAAATAAAAAATACAAATTTATCGTTATTTTAATTATAATATTAATAATAATAATAATAATAATAATAATAACAATAGTAATAGTAATATTGAAAACAAAAATAATAATTACAACATTAGACAAGACTAAACTTATTTTTGCTGAACTGAACTTATTTTGGCTGAACTGAACTTATTTTTGCTAAACTGAACTTATTTTGGCTGAACTGAACTTATTTTTGCTGAACTGAACTTATTTTTACTTATTTTTGCTGAAAATAAGTCCAAAAGAATAGTGCCTAAACTTATTTTTGCTGAACTGAACTTATTTTGGCTGAACTGAACTTATTTTTACTTATTTTTGCTGAACTGAACTTATTTTTGCTGAACTGAACTTATTTTTACTTATTTTTGTTGAAAATAAGTCCAAAAGAACAGGGCCTGAATACTACTATACTAGTAAACACCCAACTCTCAAACCCTGTGAAAATATTTCTTTTGAATTTCTTTGAATCACTTTAAACGTTCTTTCTTTAATTTTTGTTTTATTTCTTCCTTTGAATTTCTTTTACATAAGATCTAAAGAAACTAATTAATTGTTTTTTGTTGAAAACAGCTGCATAGAGAAGAAATTCAGACTAAATTTTTTATTTGCTAGAGACAAAAAAGAATAGCAATAGCACAAATTATTGTAAGATATTGGAATTTCGAAGTGAGAAAAAATTTGTTGCACAAAGAAGATACATTGTCAAGATTTGTTTAAATTAATTTTTCTGAAAGTCATTGCTAATGCAAGTGCGAATACATCCATTAATAATTCATCTTCCCAAAGAAATAAAAAAAAAATGTTTGACTTCAAACTGATTAATCTTATTAATTTCGTAAAAACTATATTGATTAATGATAGTTATAGAAATTTTTTTTTTTTTTTTTGGTAAAATGTAAGGGAATATATTACCAAAAGCACTAAACAGCCAACAGGCAACATTACAACCTACACTTACTAGTGCAGACCACTAGCAAGTAAGCCAACCGAAAACATCAAGAAAAGAAACACAACCAGAAACAGCAAAACAAAGTCAACTACAAACACAAAGTCTACAGAGCCAACTCTGATATCCACTCTTTAATAGCTTCATCCCAAGAGTCATTCATCTTCATTTTAACTCTGCTCAATACATCTTCTTTGATACTTTCCACGACTTTGTCAGGGAGGATCACTGCATTATTTCACAGAGAATAATTCTCTGCTCGCCACACATGGTAAACTGTAGCTGAGAGTGCCAAGTAACAGACTTGCTGTTGTTTCTTCCTTCTATAACGCCTCCCCCATTTCTTCCAAGAAGTATACAGACATTCATCATTGTCCACCCTTATCCATAACCAAAACATAATATGGGCACAAACAGTCCTGCAGTAATAGCACCTAATAAAACAGATGCATACAACTATCAGCTCCATAACAGATGCATCCAACTATCAGCTCCATCTGTACACAATAAACATTCAACACTGTTGCAAATTCCAACATTCATCAGTCTCTCCCTGGTTCTAGTCTTCCCTAAAGCCACAAACCAACAGATGATCGAGTGTTTTGGTACATTCAGAGGACTCTAAACCCTGTGGTACCATTCCACTCTATCAAACTGACCTTTTAACCATTTGTAACCATCTCTTGCTGTATACTTTTTTGTACCATTTCTCCATGTATTATTAGTGTATCCTGTCTTGAAAGCATCTTTGGCTTTACACACCCCCTTCCATATCCAAATGGCATCAGCAGGAGCAGAGTACTCCCACCAATTTTGCTCCTTAATATAGATGTTATGGATCCATTTGATCCATAAGACATCTTCTTTTTGCGCCACCTGCCAAACAAGCTTCCCCACTGCTGCCATATTCCAGACTATGCAATCTTGGATGCCCAAACCACCATTCTTCTTAGGGAGACAAACCCAAGTCCAAGCGACAGGAGGACTCTTGGACAAGTAAACTTTGCCTTCCCACAAATAAGCCCTGCATATTTGTGTGATTTTATTCAACACACTCTTGGGCAACAGAAAAATTTGAGCCCAATATGTATGTAAACTCAAAAGCACAGAATTAACAAGTGTTACTCTTCCAGCATATGACAGATGCCTAGAGCTCCAACAATTGACTCTTTTGAGAATTTTGTCCACAAGTAAATCACAATCACACTTAGATAATCTCTTCGAAGTAATTGGGATACCCAGATAACGGAATGGAAACTCTCCCTTCTGGAACCCAGTTACTTGCAAAATTCTATGCTGAATATATCCTGAAACATTACCAAAGTAAACAGCTGTCTTGGAAGGACTAGCCTCCAGACCAGATGTAGCTGCAAATGCTTTCAAGGTCCTCTTTAATAACATTGTAGAATGAACATCACCTTTGCTAAACAACATCAAGTCGTCTGCAAAAATGATGTGATTTAGAGATAGTGACGCACATCTATAATGGAATTGGAATTCTCTCCTTTTGTCCATTGCAATCACAAATAACAAGGGGGATATGGGATCCCCTTGCCTAAGACCTTTTTTCCCTTCAAAGAAACCACACACCCCACCATTGAAACTTAGAGAGTAAGAAGGAGTGGAAATGCAAGTCATAATCCACTCTATAAATTGTGAAGGGAAATGCAAACACTGCAACAACTCTCTAATGAACCCCCAATTGACAGAGTCATAAGCTTTACGCAAATCCACTTTTATAGTACATCTGGATGGTTGGTCACATTTAGGCACCAGACAAAGTGTAGTAGCATTGATCTGCTTTAGAATTCTACCAGAACGAAAGAAACCAAGCACAACCTCAATGATTTCAGGCCCCACACAATGCCAAGACTTCTTTAAAAAGAAGCTAGAGTAACCATCTGGCCCTGGCGCTTTATTATAATCAATACTAAACAAAGCCTGCCTAACATCTTCACCAGTGAACTCTCTACATAACTCACCTTGTTGCACATCATTTAGAGTCACTCCTTCATCCACAATTGACTGACTCACTTTCTTCCTATCTCCAGAACAAGTGCCAAGCAATTCTTTATAAAACTGCAGAAAAGCACCTTCTAAATCATCTTGATTTTCCATCCATTCCCCCTGCATATTTTTAATCCTGTGAACATGGTTGTAGGATCTTCTTTGCTTCAAACACGCATTGAAATAGGCTGTGTTTACATCACCACCTCCCAACCATGCTTGTTTAACTTTCTGTTTCAAAAAGCTAATCCGAGTTTTATTCAATCTGTCATAATTCTCTCTGGCCTCCTTCTCCTGACTGTATAGAACAGCATCAAGTGGATTTTCATGCACTTGAGATTGAATCTGCATGAGTAGTTTAGCTGCCAAATCAGCCTCTCTCTCAACATTAGCAAATCTGGTTCTGTTTAAAACTTTCCGATCCTGCTTCAACGCCTTTAACTTCACAACAATTCTATACATAGGAATTCCAGACACCTCCTTCTGCCACCCTTGAGTAACAATATCATCAAACCTTGAATCTAACCCCCACATATTGAAAAAACGAAATGACTTAGGTTTAGACACCACACTACTATCCAACTTCACAATACAAGGACAATGGTCAGATATACTTTCTGGAAAGAAAGTAGTAGCAGCATTAGGAAAATTATCCTCCCAGACTTCATTAACACACACTCGATCAATTTTGGAAAACACTCTGTCCACACCCTCCTGTTTATTAGTCCAGGTAAAGAAAGGACCTGAACATACAGAGTCATGTAGACTACAATCTCTCAGACATTGTCTAAATTCTCCAACCTCCTCCAGCGGGATAGCAGACCCAATTCTTTCATTAAGATTTAACACATTATTAAAATCCCCTCCTATTAACCAAGCTCCCTGCACACCATTCTTAATTGTAACCAAATTCTGCCAAAGTTTCAGTCTATCACAAGCAACATTTGCTCCATACACCATTGTAAGGGAAAAACATTTATCAGACCCTTTATGATGTACATCACAATGAATTAATTGTTTTGTCACCCTAATAATATTGACATCAAATTTGGAAGGCATCCAAATTAGCCAAATTCTCCCACCACTATGACATTGGTAGTTAGATACAACACTCCAGTTCTCACACACTCTACTAAATACCTTATGAAAATTACAAGCTTTGACTCTTGTCTCCAATACCCCAAACAATCCCACAGAGTGTTGATGTAAAAAACATCTAACATCTTCATGCTCTCTCACATTCCAAAAGCCTATGCTATTCATTAGGAGGGATTACAGACTCCTCTCCTCCTTCATTTACCCCTATGGCCACCCCAGGGACTGCAACCATAGTACTCACATGATCCACAGGTTTCTCCCGCCTTAAATTCACCTCCTGAATAGAGTTTACAGCAGCATCTTCCTTTGACAGTCCTTCAGTAACATTTGCAATACCAGCATTCTCAGTACTCTCTGTATTCTGAACATGTTCTTCCTCCCCTCTTTGTTCATTAATGGTAGGTAATCTGGTTACTGCCATAGCATCACTTGGTCTGGAAACTTTTTGTGTATTTTTCACAACCCACTCTTTCCTAGGTTGAATTTTCCTTTGTGCTACCTCAAAGCGCTTTTGCCTACATTGCTCCATAGTTAGAGAAAATATTATTTCGCATTTGAGGAATCACAAAATAACACAACTCTATATTTCAGTAGAGAGTCGTATCTTTCCCTTACAAGATGTTTTACGTAATTGTATGGTAATACTACACAAAACTCTAGTTCACTTCAATACTACATTAAATAATTTTGTATAACGCATCTTGTGCATTGCATGGGTCGTCTACTCGTCTCACTAATTAATCATTTATTAATTGGTGATAAAATTTAACTCGGAATTTATTATATGTTTGTTCTGAAGTTAAGAATCATTTTAGTAACCACTGGCTAGTTGATACCGCGTTTTTTTTGGGTAACAATATTAGACTATCATTGCTTTCATTTCATGCATCAATGATCAAAGAAAACACACTATCTTTTTTAGCATTAACAAACCAGAGAATTGATGAATGTACAACTCGATAATTGTGTTGTTTCTGGCCTCCTATCACAAGTGGTCCTGCTTGTCACACGCCCCCAATAACTCTTAAAGTAAATTAGCAAAAGTTGAAGCTTAGCTTTGCTCTTCACGAGTGTAATGATCACACTTTAGCCACATCTAAGTTTTTATTAATAAAGGAGTCTAGCATTCTCAAGTATATATTTATAAAGGATAAAGAACCTACCAAAGCCACTCAAAGCAACTTCTATGGCCCTTCTTAAATCTTAGGTGGTATAAAAAGGCTAATTCAAGCAAAATGCCGGCTGGCTTCTTTTTAAAATCAAAGCTCATGATCGGTAGAACTAATCAAAACTTTTAAAGAACGGTTGAGTTAATCACAATGATTCATATTGTCTAATATCCTCTTTATCCAAATGCATGCATGGTTATCATGTTTAAGCACCTTCCTTGTCAGCTTCCAAAAGTATTATCAGGAATAAGAACCAAATATGGTGGCTACGCAAAGCCGTAATTTATATACTCCCTCTGTTTTTTTAATTGTTATTGTTATACTTCATTTTGGGGGAGAACTAAGGAAATTCTATAAAAAGCATGAAAAAAGTACAACCAAAGAATTTTTGGTTTTTGGAAAATGTAAGAGAATCATTAAAATATTGTAAGAGAGAAAAATAGGGTAGGTGGAAAGGTTTTGGGTGGATTAATAAAATGGGTGGTGGAGTATATAAGGGTAGAAAAGTGTAAAAAATTGATGTGATAGATTACCATGAAAATGTGAAAGTGTAACAATTAAATAAAAAGGCCAAAAAAAGCAACCCGTAACAATTAAAAAAACTTCATAGCTCATAATGTTTTAATCTGACAAGACATGGTTAGAGGGTATGGAAGGAAGAATGCAAGTCCAGGCTGTATTATTCAGATGGACATGAAGAAAGCCTATGATTTAATTGACTGGAACTTCTTGGAAGACATGATGAAGGCTCCGAAGTTCCCTAATAGATTTATCTCCCTTATCCTGGAATGTGTTAGATCCCCAATGTTTACTTTGCTGATAAATGGTAGATGTTGTGGGTATTTTGCTGGGAAAAAAGGATTAAGGCAAGGTGACCCTGTGTCACCTTTGCTGTTTGTGATATGTATGGAGTACATGTCTAGAATCATGCTGATGGTGAGCAACAATGTGATGTTTAAGTATCATCCAAGATGTGTTAGGGTGAAATTAAACCATTTATGCTTTACGGATGATATCATCCTATGCAGCAAGGGTGATTTTAGATCTGTTTATTTGATGCTACAAGGCTTTAAACACTTTTCTGAAGCCTCTGGGTTGGAAGTGAATGAGACAAAGACTGAAGTGTGTACTACTGGAATGAAGATTGATGAGATCCAAAGGATCCTTGATGTTTCTTGCTTTAAAAGAGGTAAATTACCTCTCTGTTATCTGGGTGTTCCTATAAGTTACAAGAAGATGGCTGTTAAGGATTGCATGAAGCTTGTTGAGAAGATGACTGCTAGGATAAGGAGTTGGAGCAGCAGAAATTTATCCTACAAGGCAGGTTAGTTCTGGCCAATTCTGTTCTTATGAGTATTCATGGTTATTGGGCTTCAGATTTTTATTTTGCCCAAGAAAATTCTGAATGAGATTGAAATGGTGTGTAGAGCTTACCTGATCTGGTCAGGTAATGCTTATAGTAATAAAGGTGGGTATGTGGCATGGTCTATGGTGTGTTTGCCTAAGAATGAGGAGGGTCTTGGTATTAGGAATATCCATGTGTGGAATAGAGCAGCTATGGGGATATATGCTTGGTATGTAGCTCTAAAAAAAGATAGCTTGTGGATAAGATGGGTGAATGAGCTATATATGAAGAATGCTGACTGGTGGGATTACAAACCACCTCCGGATTGCAGCTGGTACTGGAAGAAGATATGTGAAATAAAGGAGGAAATCAATGGGAGGATGTCTTTGGCTCAGCTTGTTCAGATGACAAAGTATTCAGTCAAAGTGATTGCTCAGTAAGGAATGGGAGACCATGTTAGAGTAAATTGGGACAAACATGTGTGGAATAATTTGGCTGACTATGCATAACATAATGCAAACTACAAGCAGATTGAAAAAGATGGGGATTGCAGATAATGCTAAATGCCTCATTTGTGATGTTGCTGATGAAACACAAGAGCACTTATTCTTTGACTGTAGATTTAGTAAGGATGTTGCCAGAAATATTTTCAGATGGTGTGGCATTAACACACATCAAAATACTGTGGAAACAATTATGGGGTGGATAGCTAGAAGTAACATAAGCAAAAATCAAAAACAGGTGCTTGCTGCAGTTATGGGTGCAATGATTTATCACATTTGGAGTACTAGGAATGATGTTTTCTGGAATCATAAAGTAAGTTCTGTAAATAATGTAGTTAACAGAATTCAAAGAGATGTTATAGGGAGAGTTTATAGTGTTATGCCTAAGAAGGTTGATAGAATAGGTAAAGATTGGATTAGGCTTTTAGGTAATCAAGTTTGTAATTAGTTGGTGTTTGGGTTCTCTTGAAAGGGGGTCCAACCTAGTTGGTTTGCCTTCCCTTGAGTTCTCCTTTGGTTGTTAACTTTTTGAGCTTAAATATATTTTCGTTTAATATCATATATATATTTCATCAATATACTCCCATATATTTAGAAATAGGTATATCCAAAACAAAGTTTATGTTTAAAAATTCAGAATTTAGGAGTGCTTCTTGTATATAAAATGTTACACCATAACTTATTATGTAACAAAATCTGACATGTGCGAAATAATATAATTATTTCGCGTCATTATAAATGTATTTCATATCATTATTGGTGTATTTCATATCATTTTCAAAACTGATTAATTAATTCATGTCATTTATGAAACTCTTTTATGTCATTACATGTATGTTTCATATCATTATAACCAACTTCTATGTCATTTTCCCCCTATTTTATTATCATTTGCCAACATTTATATACCTTATTATTATTACACAAACTGATATTCCTAACTCCATTCCTTATTGACGTTCCTAGTTTGACTTTTACATTTGTCAATGCACATCTTTGACTATAAATATATGTAATTAGATATTTGTATAAATTATAAAAATCTGATATAATCAAAGAACTAATTGAGATGAATCAAACAAGACCCCACATGACTATGTTTTTTCTTATATATTGGAAAATTTTTAGAAGATTCTATATTAATCCAAATAGTGCCAAGATTCCAACTAGGAACATCAATAAGGAATGGAGGGAGTATCATTTATAAGAGAAATGATATCATTATTACTTACTTTTATGTCATTTTTCAAGAAACTTGTATCATTTTCCTCTATTTCATTATCATTTGTCAACTCTTTATATATCATTATAGGCATGGATTTTGATCCTTTAAGCCTACACGCGGTGTGAGCGCGTTTATTTGACTACCTTATTGTTAAGGTTTTATTAAGTTAGATTTTGAAGTCGCCAACAAATTTTTAGAGGAAAACTTATAAACCTAATTGGATATTAAATTGTAGGGACATCTTAGGGACTTATCCAATGTAGATTTTCCCGTCCTGACTCCATATATGGTCAAAATGAACCATAGATTAAGTTCAGGGGTGAGGGTACAAATATGGTCATAATGAACCACGTTTGCCCATTGCTGGCCTTTATTAAATATCAATTCATTACAGATTTTATGCAAAAGAATAATCATATAATATTTTCAATACCCTAAGAATATATTAGTCTAGGTTGGTTCAGGAAACACATAAAAAGAGTATATTTTTAGTGAAAAGTTATTAAGCAATCATATTACAAGGTTCCTAACAGGTTGTCCAGTTTATCTGAATTAATTAGAACAGTTTCTTAGGTTTTATTTAGTGATAATAACATGTGGGTGATAAAATCATGCATAGGACAAATAAAACAATCAGGAATAGTATATACAAGAATAATAATAAAAAAGGGATTAGAATTTACAAATAATCACGATTATCAATTACAGATCTACATCATGACAAAAACTGTTAGTAACTTCAATACAATAAATATAATTGATTATTCAAGGATCCTCAGGATCCTATGCGGTTTAGATCGAAGAGTGTAACGACCTTCAGGAGGAGCAATCGTGGAACCAGGAACGTAGTATGATCAGGAACTCGAAATTGATTTGAAAGTTTTTAAGTATTTGGAGATTCGTAATAGGATTCGTAAGTATTTTGTGCTCGCAAAATAATAAAGAAAAAGCCCTGTTTGATTTGGGAAATCAGCCCGTATTTATAGGCAGAAGAAAACTGCGCTACACGCGCCTTATAGCGCTAGGCGCGGCCGACGTGGCAAGCGTAAGGCCACGCATCATGCGCAGATTAGCGCGCCTGACGTGATCTGCCCAATCAGATCCGACCATGTGTAAACACATTTTTGAAAAGATATAAAAGTAACTTGTGTCTCACACAGGTCTTGCGTCAGACGCAGGACTCTGTGTGAGTCACAAGTCCCCGTGTCAGGCGTTCATTGGCGCGCCTGTCGTGATCTAACCAATACGCTGGACGCACGTGACGCGCTGAGCGCAGCCGCCGCGTCCGGCACATATTCGGTTTTTTATTCTACGCTTGCTTTGAAGATGATATTTTATCCCTAAAAATCCGGGGATTGAATTTCACGGGATGTAAAATCTGATTTTATGCTCAAAGTATCTATTAAAGATAATAAAAGCATTTATGAAAATATTTATTAAAATAATAAATATTTAATTAGGCTCTAAAAATGGACTTCAAACGTTTTACGGGTTTAATTTACAATTAATCATCATGGATAATTAATTGGGCTTTAGAATATTATTCAAAACACAACATGGCCTGGTTGTTTGGATTGTTGTTCCTTTAGGCTGTGCCAAATAATACCGCGGTATATTTCATCATCAGACCCTTAAATGGGGAGACATAATTATGTGTCTACAGAACCCCCCACTTTGACTGAGGTTTGCAAAATCGAAAGTCAAAGTACACGTGTCGGGACAGAGAATGATTCCAGATGCTCTGCAATCCAAAAGCACGCTTTTACGCCAGTACCTGCAAAATCAGCAAAGTTTCGGGAACGGACATATGTGAAACACATTTGCAAAATAATTGTAAATTTGCAAAAAATGAAATGATATGTGAAAAAGGAATCATGAGCTATTATGGTCCGGCTCATGTCGGGGGAGAGCTATTATGTTCCCGCTCCAGGTGTTGATGATGTGTACAACTATTCTGTTCCGGCTCATGCCGGGGTAGACCTATTATGTTCCAACTCACGTCGGGGTAGACCTATTATGTTATCGCTCCGGGGTGTTGATAATGTGTAGAGCTATTATATTCCGGCTCACGTCGGGGTAGTGACGTCGGGGTAGTGCTATTATGTTCTCGCTCCGGGGTGTTGATAATGTGTAGAGCTATTATGTTTCGGCTCACGTCGGGGTAGAGCTATTATGTTACTGCTCACGTCGGGGTAGAGTTATTATGTTCCCGCTCCGGGGTGTTGATAATGTGTAGAGCTATTATGTTCCGGATCACGTCGGGATAGAGCTATTATGTTCCAGCTCGGGTGTTGATAATATGTAGAGCTATTTTGTTCCGGCTCACGTCGGTGTAGAGCTATTATGTTTCCGCTCCGGGGTGTTGATAATGGTCCGCTGACCTACCTGTGTGTTTTCCGCTGTTAATTTGCAATGGTTCGCAGACCTAACGGTATGTTTTCCGTCGTTGATTTGAAATGGTCCGCAGAACTAACGGTTTGTTTTCCGTTGTTAATACTCCCAAGTACTTGTCTTCTCTCGGGCAATGTATGTTGAAGATTTGGAAGAATGGCGAAATCGTATTTTTGTAAACATTTGAAAATTCGTTGGTTTATCGCGCGCGACATCCAAGTGTAACGAACATTTTTAGATTCAAGCATGTGCGCCCCACTTGGCTAAGAAGCCCCCAAGCGCGTTGTACAGGGCTGTGCGCCAGACGCACATGTCTGTGCGCCGACGCACATGCCAGTGCTTGGCGTGGTATGCTGCGCTGGACGCAGTTTGCTGCGTGTGATGTCGTAATGAACCTTTGAATTCATAAAAAGTTGAGCATGTGGGCCCCACTTGGCTACCAAGCCCCCAAGCGCGTTGTACAGGGTTGTGCGCCAGACGCACAGGCCTGCGCTTGGCGTGGTATGCTGTACTGGATGCAGTTTGCTGCGTGTGGCACAACGTTGTCGGTGCGCTGGACGCACCATGTATATAGCGGTTGTATCTTGTTGTTAATTTGTAGTGGTCCGTAGACCTTGGCGGAATATATCTCGTATAGAGTCGTCTAATGTTGGGTACCTATGAATACAAATAACACACAGATATATAGGCAAACAATTAGGGTGCATGCATATGTCCCGTGATGTGGGTGCTAGTGTATGGATACGAAAAAACTTGACAAGAGTGACCTCTAACACTCTAGACTTAAAGGTGCTATCGTGTGTGCATACGTGTGTGTGTGCGACTCGATGATTGATGTTAGGATCCTAAGGACGAAGAATGCAATGCTTGACACAATGCTTGATGATGCAGATATGTAATGCAAATGCAGAGATGTGACACTAATGCTAAGATATGATTTCGATGCAGATGATATGATATGATGCTTTGTTGTTCCTCTAAGCTCAATTTTTTCGTTTAGAAAGCTGTTTTTGAAAGAGGAGAAATGGGAAGCCCCCATGGATGATCCATGTAAGTTATGTTTGATTCGAAATGTGTCATAGAATGAGTATTTGACTTTAGTTTGTTATAGGCCTAAGTGAGCCTATAAAATAGTTAGGATCTTCTATGGGTCTGGAGCCCACAATCTTTTGTATCGACTCGTAATGAAGTGCTGATCAAGATACACATAGAGCCTAATGATCTTCTATGCAGCCAATGGATTATATGTTCGATCTAGAATACGTTGTAGAACGAGCTTTTGTAGCGCTTGAGTTGTATATATATGCTTCGAGGTTTGTATGTCAAGGGCCTAAGTGAGCCTGTAAAATCGGTTCAATCTTGTATCAGTGTAGGTTTTGAAACCCAAGATGTCATGTATGGACTCGTTATGAAGTCGTTATATCAATAGGCTTGGACTTGGAGCCTATGATTTCCTGGGTGGACCAGTGATGAAGCCCCTAGTAAGATGAAGTTGATGAAGTACCCAGCTTGATTGCTTGATTTTGAATATATCTCGTCACGCTTAGTGGAAGTTTAGATCGAAGATTCCATATAGGGTGCCTAAGGTGAAAAAGAATAAAATACACCCAGGATAAAGGAACACTCAAAAGATGAGGTACGGTCATAGCGCTGAGTGTTGAAAGGTAATGCTAAGGTTGGCTTAGAAGCTATAATGTAGCTGAGAAAACGGAAGGGAATAAGAATAAGAAGAAGGTGGAGCCATAATGAATTGACTCACACAATAAGGCAGACTAATGATGCAGGTTCAAATCCCAGACTAGTTCTAAGGGTATGGATGAGCATTGAAAATTCATGATTTTTGGGTGATCGCGCTTTTCTCATGGGCCTAGGCGAGCCTTAAAAAGAAAAATAATGTTTCAAATTAAAATGGTCGGGCCTCAAAAGAGTTTGCCTACGTATCCATGATGGAATCAGGCCAGTCGTAGCTCTTAATATTTTAATTGGTGGTCGAGCATTTTGCTTTGGAGCCATTTGCAATGAGTTAAGCATTAAATTAAGCATTGATTTGGGAAGAGGTCTTTGGCAAGGGGGGATAATGATGTAGGTTTGGCTTGGTTTAAAGCAGTCGGACCTCAGGGTGTTGTTTCCTACGTATCTTTAGTAGAATCAGACCATTCGTAGTTCAGGCTGATAACTGAGAAGATGACTTGACTTTTGCCTAAGTCGCCCTTTTGGGTTTTCGACCTAGCGGGCATTGGTTTGTTTTTTATGGCTTATTGGGATATGATATGGTTATGGATTGTTTATGAGAAGTATGATCTGGCTTGTAATGATGTCATGGCTGATTAGTTAAAGTTTTGGGTTGAAGGTTAAAGGTTTTGAAAGAAATACCTTTGACAAAGCTATTAATAGGCTTATTTGCAACACTTTTTTTTTTCTTCATATTTTGCACTTATTAATGGGCTTATTTTTTTATTGTCGTCAAATGTACTTCTTATGAGGTAGGTTAAGGGAGAGGGGTGTTATGCATATAGGTTGAAATGGAGGGATAGTTGTAGTGAAGGGAGGAATGCCTCTTTTATATATGTCAGTTCTTCATTGCCTTTATAAGAATAGTCATGAGAATTAGAAATTCATTTCTTTTAAGGCGACAATCGTGATTTCCATTGATGCTCATTAATGCAAGGTTAGAAAACAAATAAATACTCATTTATTGATTGAAAATTATGAGTACATGCAATAAGAGGCGAAGTCCTATATCAGAATGGGAAAAACAAGAGAGATGAAACAGAAAATGAAATCCTAAGTCTAGACTCCTACGTCACGGGAGGAGACGGCTTCGTTGCTTTGATCTTCATGAGGTCTCTTTCTAAATGAAAAGAGAGAAGTGTATATTTTTTTAACTGGACCTAAGCGAGTCCAGGTGTTTTAATGAATATATGCTATTGGGACTGGGGCTGCGTCTTTGTAGTCTGAATCGGATAGCAATTGCAGTCTTTTGTCATCGATCATGTCTTGGATAATCGACTGAAGGCTCATACACCTTTCGGTAGGGTGACCTTTCCCCCTATGATATTCGCAATAGGAGCCTGCATCCCACATCGGATTTATTTCTTCTTTAGGTGGGTCTTCTAGGGGTCCAATTGGGGAAATCGCACCTTTAGCCCGTAGTTGGTGAAAGTTTTGAGTATAGGTCATCTTTAGTGGGGTTTGTGCCCGTTGGGGTTTTAAATAGTCCTTTGTACCCATGTCAGCGACCGATCTATCTTATGTAGGACCTTGTTCGAGAGAATTGGAAGTCTTCCCACTTCTATCATGTTGTGAATAAGGTGCTTCAACTTATAGCAATCGTGAGTTCTATGTCTGTTTCCTCTATGGTACTAGCAATGGGCATTTTTGTCCCAATCTGGTCCTTTTCTGTCTTCCTTATGATCTAGAGTAGGTCCTACAGGGTAAAGCAATTTTCTAAAATGAAGATACTCGAATATAGCACCATAACTCATGTGTAAGGATATGAACTCCCCCTTAGGCTTTCTTTTAGGCATGTTAAGAGTTGGTGTAGGCCTGGAACGTATCTCAATAGATGCTTGGGTGTCAGATGAATCATTAATCATTCTTTCGCCTCCTCTGGAAAGAGGCGAGCTTTCAGAGTCTGATTTGATGGAAGGATTTACCAACAGATTGCGTTGTGTGATGTCATGTAGTTCATTGATCCTTTTGTCGGTCAGTCGTTATTGCAGCAAAACTATCTAATGCCTTGTAATTTGCACTACTATTCTCTTGGATAACAGTGTAGTGTGCCTCTAGTCTGACGACACATGCTACAAGATTCATCAATGTACCCTTCAACTCATCAACTTGTTCTTGAGGTGTGTTTGACATATTCTATATTTCCTGTAATGGATCATCCAACGGGAGATTAGAAATGGAGTGCTGGTGGAGAGGAAGTAATGGAATGGAAGAATGTATGTTTGTTTTAAAAAGTTGAGCTTCTAGGAACGAGTCAGAATATCCTATATGCATGATGATTTTTCTTTTTGGATTTTTGTTTTTTGGATGCTCCTAGACCTAATGTATGTATGCTTGACTCTTTTGGATGCACCTAGACCTTAAGTATGTATGCATGACTTGATCTATGCGTTCGAACCTGTAAAGGCTGCCTACATATCCCAAAAGAGGAAATCAGATCGTTTGTAGTTCGGGATTACTAAATGCCACTAGTAGAAAAAAAAGCTTATTGCTGCGGTCATTAAGTGGCCCATTGCGGCGGTTTTGGCCGCACAGCAATTAAGGGCGCATCAATAGGTAATTAACCTATTACTGCGATTTTTGACCACAGCAATAGCCAAGCTATTGCTGCGGTTCCTGGGAAAAACCACAGCAATAGGATTATTTTTTATTAAAAAAATACAATGTATTGCTGCGATTTTTGCTCAAAACCGCAGCAATAGATACTGGTACAAGTGATTTTTTTTTTTTTTTTTTTTTTTTTTTTTGCATTTTGCCATCAAATTTGAAAGATAAAACCTAGCAACTAACCCATCCACTATCCACCAAATTTGTAGACAAATTGAAGATGAAATGAGCATCAGATCTTGAAACAAAAACTAAACTCAAAATGAAACCAACATAAAAAAAAAAAAAAAAAAGCAAACATTACATTCATTCATAATAAATTATACTAACATCACATTCATTTGGCAACTCTAACTGAACATGGCATCAAGTTCATTCTAAAAAAACAAATGAAAAAAAAATAGAAACTCTTAACATCAGATCTAAGTAAAATCTCCTAAAAAAATCCAAGTAAAAACTATAACCAACTTATAAGGAAAAAAAATGCTGAAAATCAGATCTAAGAATAAAAAACTAAAAACCTAACATCAGATTTATCGCGCCGCCGAGGTAGGGGGAGAGCGAACGAAGTAAATCCCGCCGGTGTTCAGCGAGATGATGAAAATCGCGCCGAAGCAGCCGACAATGGTGGAGGTAGAGGTGGGCATGGGCCGGGCCAGCACTCGGGCGGGCCCGGCCCAGCACGAGCCCGCTCAAGGCCCGGCCCGGCCAGTTGTTCGCTCCGTGGGCCGTGGGCCTGCCGCAGTCAAGAAATTTTATTTTAGGCCCGCATCGGCACAAGCCCGCCTATATGGCCCGTGGGCCGGCCCGCCGGCCGAACGCCCCTTTTCTTTGTTTTTTTAGTCTAAAACTGCCAAGAATCCTAAAAAACAACATAAAACACGGGCCAGGCCCGCAGGAGGCACGAGCCCGGCCCGCGGGCCCGTGGGCCTGGGCCGAGCCGTGGACAAAATCTAGAAATTTTAGGCCCGGCACAGCACGGCTCGCTACTCATGGGCTCGGGCCCGGTCCGCCCCGCCATTTCCTTAAGCCCGCGGGCCGAGCCCATGAACAGGCCCGCCCGGCCCATGCCCAGGTCTAGGTGGAGGTCAGCGAACGATGCCTGAAAATGGTGTCGATGGCGACTTTGTACCGATTCCGGCAACTTTGCATTTGGCCTTAACGACATCGTCTCTGTCGAATTCGATCAATCTACAGGGTTATAAACATAAATTACTTTACTAATTCACAATTTCACATAAAAAATGGAAATTCACATATCCGAAAAGGAAGAGAAGAGGGTAGGAGATGTGAAGAAATCGATTTAAATAAAAAAAAAAACAGAGAGAAAGAGTAAAAAAGCGTGCCAAAGCAAGAGCAAAGAGAGATGTGAAGAAATGGAAATTCGCAGATCCGAAAAGGAAGAGAGGCAAGGTGTTTGAGAGGAGTGAGGAGTGAGAAATCAAGGGAGGAAAGGAAGAGAAGAGGGTAGGAGATGTGCAAATCCGAAAAGGAAAATAAGAGAGGTAGGAGATTGGGAGGAGGAGGAGAGAGAAAGGAATGAAAGAGAGTAAAACGGCTGAAGAGTAAAACGAAATGAAAGCAAAGTCCGAACCCTAGCCCGTCTTAGATATAAATGGGCCAAAGGGATATTGCTGCGATTCCCACCAAAAACCGCAGCAATAGATTAAAAGTTTATTAAAAAAATAATATTTTAATCTATCACTGCGGTTTTTTATGGGAACCGCAACAATAGATCTGGTCAAACAAGTCATCCAATTTTGGAAAATTCCCGTTGAGACCCATTGCTGCGGTTTCCACCCGGAACCGCAACAATAGGTTGATTTTCGAATTTTCCTTTTCTTTTGACGTGGTTTATTGCTGCGTATGGGTAAAACCGCAACAATTCAACCGCAGCAATAAGCAATTATTCTACTAGTGTGCGGAATGCATGGGATGAAATGGAGAGTATGGATGCAATAAGACTTCTAAATGCCTATGAACTCTAAATGTGCATGAAGTGGAGGAATGATGGACTATGTAGTGCAAAAGGATTCTAGTATGGATGCAGTTCTAATGAATATGAAATTCCAAGACTTGATAGACTTCTAATGACGGCGGACTTTCAAGGATGCTAGACTCTTAATGTGCATGAAACTCTAGTGGACCTAAACTCTTAAAGTGAATGAAACTCTAGTGGACCTAGACTCCTAAAATGGACGAAGTTCTAATTGATTTAGACTCCTAAGATGGATATAATTCTAATGGATTTAGACTCCTAAGATGGACAAAATTCTAATGGATTTGGACTCCTATTATGCATGGACTTTCTATAGATTATAGACTTCTAAGATGGATAACAAGTATAGAGTTAGACGAGGTTAAGAACCCTAAATGGAGTGAGACTGGATGATCCTATACATTTGAGCTAGATGGACTTCTAATCGAGTTAGAATTCCTAGGCAGATGAGACTTTTACAACAAGATGGACACCAAAAAAAAGAAATCCTAATTGATGTACACATGAAAAGACTATATTTTTAGTGAGAAGTTATTAAGCAATCATATTGCAAGGTTCCTACTAGGTTGTCCAATTTATCTGAATTAATTAGAACAGTTCCTTAGGTCTTGTTTAGCGATAAGAACATGTGGGTGATAAAATCATGCATAGGACAAATAAAACAATAAGGAATAGTATATACAAAAATAATAATAGAAGGGGGATTAGAATTTGCAAATAATCACGATTATCAATTACAGATCTATATCATGACAAAAACTGTTAGTAACTTCAATACTATAAATATAATTGATTATTCAAGGATCCTCAGGATTATACCTATGCGGTTTAGATCGAAGAGCGTAACGACCTTCAGGCGGAGCAATCGTGGAACCAGGAACGTAGTATGATCAGAAACTGGAAATTGATTTGAAAGTGTTTAAGTATTTGGAGATTCGTATTAGTATTCGTAAGTATTTTGTGCTCGCAAAATAATAATGAAAAAGCCCTATCTGATTCGGGAAATCAGCCCTATTTATAGGCAGAAGAAAACTGCGCTGCACGAGCGCAGTCCTACGTGGCAGGCGCAAGGCCACGCGTCAGGCGCAGATTAGCGCGCCTGACATGGTATGCCCAATCAGATTCGACCATGTGTAAACACGTTTTTGAAAATATAGAAAAGTAACTTGCATCTCACACATGTCTTGCATTAGACGCTGGACTCTGTGTGAGTCACAAGTCCATGTGTCAGGTGCTCATTGGCGCGCCTAACACGATCTGGCCAATACGCTGGACGAACGTGGCTCGTTGAGCCGACGTTTATTCGGTTTTTATTCTACGCGTGCTTTGAAGATGCTATTTTATCCCTAAAAATTCGGGGATTGAATTTCATGGGATGCAAAATCTGATTTTATGCTCAATGTATTTATTAAATAAAATAAAAACATTTATGAAAATATTTATTAAAATAATAAATATTTAATTAGGCTCTTAATATGGACTTATAACGTTTTACGGGTTTAATTTACAATTAATCATCACGGATAATAATTGGGCTTTAGAATATTATTTCAAAACACAACATGGCCTGGTTTTTCGGATTGCTCTTCCATTAGGTCGTGCCAACTAATACCGCGCTATGTTTCATCATCGGACCCTTAAATGGGGAGACACGATTATGTGTCTACAATCATTATTAAACAAACTGATATCATTTATAAAAGAAAGGCAAAATTGGCCTCAACACCCTCAATTATAGCGCGTGTGCACCAAACAAATCCAACTACGACTTATAGCCAGAACACCCCGAAGTACGGACATGGGTGCAGTCCGTACCATAAATGAGGTTGGTGATCGGAATTCTCGCCGGCTATACGTCGAGTGCTAGATATTGGGCAGCCATAGAAGCATTTTCCATGATTGTGGTTAAACTTTCAAGTAGTTTGGACTACTACAGGCAATCGATGTCGACAGTAAACCCTACCATGACCTAAACTGATATTTGAATTATTCTTGAACCTTGATGATGAAGCTGAGCTTATTGTTGCTATGCAGATTTCACTCTTTCAAAATTTAGGGTTCACTTTAGGAAGAAAGAGTGAATTTGGGAAAGTAAGAGGGAATTTGGGGAAGCAAGTCTTTTTGTTCAGTTGAGGAAGGAGAAAATGAAGGCACGCACCTTTTTTTTTTGTTTAGTTAAAAAAAATCAGGGTTAAAAAAGAAGAAAATAAGAAAGGGGAGAGAATTCGGTGAGAATTTTGGGCACCGACCTCATTTGTGGTACGGACTGCATCCAGGTCCGTACTTTGGGGTGTTCCGGCTATAAGTCGTAGTTGGGGCTGTTTGGTGCACCCGCACTATAGTTCAGGGTGTTGAGGCCAATTTTGCCCAAAAGAAATGATATCGTTATTGCTCACTTTTATGTATTTTTTCAGCAAACTTGCATTGTTTCAGTTCCTTCTAGTTCTTACTAATTTGTCAACTCTTTATATACCTTATCATTGATACACAACTCTATCATTTATAAGAGAAATAATTTCATTATTACTCACTTTTATGTCATTTTCTAGCAAACTTTTATTAGTTCCTCCTATTTAGTAATCATTTGTCAACTCTTTATATACCTTATCGTAATTACACAAACTAATATCATTCATAAGAGAAACGATATCACTATTACTCACTTTTATGTTATTTTTTAGCAAACTCATATAATCTTCCCCTCCTTATTTCACTTTTTTGAAAATTAATCAACTCAATTTACCGTCACCTTCTTCCATCTCTCTCCTCTTTTTTTACACTAATACCATAAGTTAATCTTCATTCTTTCATTATCAAAGCAATTTCTTCAGAAATTATCACTGATTCTCCCACCTCTTTCGCTAAAGTTACCACGACTAGGGCTGTGCACCGGTCAGATCCAGATTGGGATCAGAATCCCAAATTTTTTTTGACCTTGGACCGGATAAGAATTATTCAGATCCAGACCGGCCCGACCAGAGTTTGGACCGGAATAGACTTTTTTTTATGATTTTAACTAGAAATTTAAATCCTTAAGTTGCTTTTGTTGTGAGAGCTTCTTCCATAGCAAAGTGCAAGACGTCATCAGTGAGGTTTGCTTCTGGAATTCCTCGAAGCTCGGTGAGTTCAACTGAGTCGACTCGCCTGGGTCTGCAATCGAACCCATAACACTTTGTTGGACACTCCTAGGAGAAAGAGAAGGAGTACTCGTCCATGAGCCACTGAGATCAAAAGCCATTGCAGACTACATTGCAAAACTAGCTAGGAAAGATTGATAAACTATTTATGTTAAAGATATCTTTGTTGGGGAAAATGGTGGAGGTTGAGCAAACGAACAAACTTGGATGCCCAACTCGGAAAGAAGCCAAAGAAGCAAAGGAAGCCTTTCCCCCTGCTGCCCGGGCGGGCATGCACATGGGCCCGGGCGGGAAGTTTGGACCTCGGGCATGTGCTGCTATGGCTGGAGTCGAGGTAGTTTGTGAGGAGCTGACTCCCCCCGGGCGGGAAGCCCAGTAGCCCGGACGAGCGGACCGTCTCGAGCATTATTCTAGCATTCGAGACAGGAAGCTGGGAAATTTGTACCCCGGGCGGGAGGTACTTGGGCCCGGGTGGGCGATTTCTCGTGCTCGGCCCGGCAACCCAGATCTGTCGCGTTTTTTTATCGGGTTTGAGGTTTAATCTCGACCCTTGGATTGTTTTAACCCCTTAAAGTGTATAAATCCCCCCTCTTTCATGTTTTAGGTTATCATCCACACAAAGAGAGATCAACCTAGAGTTGAGAGAAAGAGGAGAGAGAAAGTAACATTAAACTCATCTATTAATGCTTGTGTTGTTCATCCATTGTTGCCATTAATCAAAGGTGCTTGCTTGGTGGGTTTTTTCTCCCAGTGCTCGGGTTTTACCACGTTATTCGGTGTGTTTTCACTGCTTTCCTATTTGTGCTTAGTTTCATCACTTTTCATTAGTTGTTGATTAGTCTTAATTACAAGTAATTAGTATTTTGCTTAGTCTAATTCTCAACAAATGGTATCAGAGCCAAGGTTAATTTTGGTGTAGTTGAATTAGATTTGTGTGCAAAACTAGTTATTTGGTGATTGGAGTTCAAAGTTTTTGCTTTGTGGATATAAAGTTATGATTTTTGAACTTGGGTTGTTGTTCAACAATGGAGGATGGAAAGGTGAGACTTGAGAGGTTTGATGGGAAAGATTTTGGCTTTTGGAAGATGCAAATAGAGGATTATTTGTACCAAAAGAATCTTTTTCTACCATTTGAAGGAAAAAGGCCAAGTGGTATAAAGGAAGATGAAGGGAAAGTGCTAAACCGACAAGCCCTTGGTGTGGTGAGATTGACATTAGCCCGGAGTGTGGCTTTCAATATCAAGGATGAGAAAACAACGGCGGGTTTGATGGAAACCTTGACAAGTATGTATAAGAAACCGTTGGCAATTAACAAAGTATACTTGATGCGTCGTTTGTTTGATATGGAGATGGTCGATGGTAGTTCGGCCGCCGAACACATCAATGAGATTAATTCGATTTTGGGTCAATTGTCTTTGGTTGATATTAAGGCATTGATTTTGTTTTCTTCTTTTCCCTTGTCATGGGAAACTATGGTGATCACCATTAGCAACTCCTCCGGCAAGGAGAAGTTGAAGTATGATGATGTGAGGGACTTGATTTTGAGTGAGAGCATTCGAAGGAAAGAGTCCGGTGAATCATTGAGTGGTGCTTATAGTAGTGAAAGTAGGGGGAGAAGGAATAATCAACAAAGAGGAAATGCAAGTCATGGAAGATAGAAGTCAAGAGGGCATGGCAAATCGAATGGGGGAGCTCATGTGGTGTGTTGGGGGTGTGGTGATGATGGGCACTTGAAAAGAGATTGTTCAAAGAGAGGGAATGGGAAAGGGAAGACGAAGGTTCAAGATAGTAATGAAGAGGAAGATGCATCAACAAACTTGACTTCGGAGTACATTTCCGATGCTTTGGTGGTAAGCATGGGTGATCCGAAAGAGTTGGTTGGATGCTCGTGATCATGGATCATGGATTCGGGTTCTTCTCATCATTCCTCACCATGCAAGGAGTTGTTTTGGAATTTCAATTCCCGAAAAACTGCAAAAGTCTATCTTACGGATGGCAAGGTAGTGGAAGTCATGGGGAAGGGTGATGTGAGTGTGAAACTCACTCATGGTGGCTTGTTGGAGTTGAAGGATGTCAAGTTCATCCCAAGGTTGAAGAAAAGCTTGATATCGGTGACTCAACTTGCCAAGTCGGGTCACAAGGTTGTGTTTGATGGTGAATCTTGCAAGATCGTCAAGGGAGCTATGGTCATAGCTCGGAGGACAAGAAGTGGAACACTCTACAACATAGGGGGCACAAGAAAGGGGCCCGAAATTGGGGTGGAAAATTCATGTAAGGTGTCGTTTGGTCGAGAATCTATCGATAGTGGGCCAAGGGATGAGAACCGCGGTGAAAGCCCGGTGGCAAATTGACCAGTAAGCGTACAAGGTGAAAGGCGGCACACGAGCATGTTGTGCCGGATTTCCTAACTGGAGCAAAGGGTGTTATGTTCAAGTAGGAGCAATGTGAGTTTGTTTCTAGAACAATGAGAAGCTTCTTTGGCTTAGATGATTATATTTTTGTTGGGGTTGGATTATACCTTAATGTGCTTCTTTGGTTGGAGAGGAAGTGGATTACTCGTGGTTGAAGAGGGAGAAATCTTCATTTGGTTGTGGGGTCTCTTAGATGAACCGACCTCCGGGTTAGGAGGGTGTGTAGGTTTATGTAGGGTTGTTACAATGATTTGGAGATGGTGTTGTTGAGAATCAAAGTCGGTGTGGACTTTGATGTCTTTTGTATTGGAGTTAGTGCTAACTTCAATGTCTTTTCTTTGATGTAGTGGCAATGTGATGTCATGGGGATGCTTAGTTTAGGTAGGAGCATGGTGGAAATGCTCGGGTTTGCATCTAGGTGGGAGCATGATCATGATGGGTTTGGATGATAGTGTTTTATATGGGGTTTGTATATGGTATTGCATATGGGATTGCATTGTTGATTTTTGTGTCCCGTTCGCCCCAACTCCAAGTGGGAGATCGTTGTGGTAAATGGTGGAGGTTGAGCAAACTAACAAACTTGGATGCCAACTCGGAAGGAAGCCCAACAAGCGAAGGAAGCCCTTCCCCCTGCTGGCTGGGCGGGCTGCACATGGGTCCGGGCGGGTAGTTTGGAGCTCGGGAGTGCGCTGCTATGGCTGGAGTGCCTTCGAGGCAGTTTGTGAGGAGCTGACTCCCCCCGGGCGGGCAGCCCACTAGCCCGAACGGGAGGACTGTCCCGAGCGGGCTCGCTCTCACTCCTGGGCGTGCATTAATTCCAGCATTCGAGGCAGGAAGTTGGGAAATTTGTTCCCCGGGCAGGGGGTACTTGGGCCCGGGAGGGCGGCATGGCCCGTGGGGGTGATTTCTCGTGCTAGTCCGGGCAACCCAAATCTGTCGAGTTTTTTTTTATCGGATTGAGGTTTAATCTCGACCCTTGGATTGTTTTAACCCCCTTAAAGTATATAAAGCCTCCTCTTTCATGTTTTAGGTTATCATCCACACAAAGAGAAATCAACATAGGGTTTAGAGAAAGAGGAGAAAGAAAATAGCATTAAATTCATCCATTAATGCTTGTATTGTTCATGCATTGTTGCCATTAATAAAAGGTGCTTGCTTGGTGGGTTATTTCTCCCGGTACTCGAGTTTTTCCCACTTTATTCGGTGTGTTTTCATTGCTTTCCTATTTGTGCTTAGTTTCATCACTTTTCATTAGTTGTTGATTAGTCTTAATTACAAGTAATTAATGTTTTGCTTAGTCTAATTCTCAACAATCTTACCCCTCTCTTATGTAATGAACTTATGACTTTCGAACACTATCTAGTATCGTGGAGCCACATGTATAAATGTTGGAATCCCCCCGGCAATATGTAAGTAATGGTGGGTCTCATACCCAAGTGCCTTAGTTTTAATTGATCTTCTTTTATTACCCAAAGAAAAAAGTAAAATGCCAAGGACACACATATTTCCACTTATTTTCCTTATAGTGCTATAAAATTAATTCATCTCCATTAAAAAATTACGTCCACTTCTGATTTTTTTCATCTTACACGGTTTCTTGAATACACCAAACGTACATCCACAAGTACGCTATGGCACAATCAAGACATTACTCATTTATTAATCGGTTAATTCCATGTCAAATTGAGCTGATTTCGTCTTGAATCGAGTGGAGTTGAGCATCATCAGATTGACCTAATTTTTTTTTTTACAAAGTCCTTCAAAATCTCTTTTGCATTGGATGAGTGGAGAATAAAGAAGATTGCATTACTCAATCATGAGATTATCGTATCTTGCATCTCATCTATATCTACTATTTAAAAACAATTACCCCATGGACTGTAGACACATGGCATTCTCTCGTATGATCTCCTATCAATTTTAGTTTTTCTTTTATGAAATGAAATGGAGAAGTTATGATTAAAATGAATATCTACCTTTCTCGCTTTCATTGAAGAACATGATCTTTTTCCTTTCGCTTGTCTTTCGTCCCATGTTTAATTTTCTCATTTTTCTCATCCAATTCCTATGTTGGATTGTCAAAATAAAAAGGGTTTTTGGGTTTTAAATACGAATATTTTCAAGCTTATTTCTTCATCCAATTTCAATGCGACCTATTTTATAATGTCAATCGTTGGGTGACAAATTGAGAAGACATTATTACGTGTGTCTTCAAAGATGTTAATGTTTTGGTTTTTACTTTTAACACTTATTAGGGAGACACTTTAACAAATTAGTTACTTTGACTACTATCCTCTTACAACTAATATAACAACGAATAGAACATCCAATGTAACAATTCCTACAATAGTTAATTTTACATAACATGTCCGCTAATAAGTTTTTTTTTTTGTATAAAATTGATTAGGCTCGTCTAGTCATAATCTTTCTAACATGGTGTGGCCTGGTATGATTCTCCTATCCTAATTAATCTATAATTGTATTCTTACTCTAATATAAAGCAAATAAATGTCTTTTGCAGTTGAATCTTATTAGATTAATTTCGATGTATATATATTTGAAATATTAACATTTCACTTTTTTTTAGTATGTGACTAGAGGCAAGAACGACAATATATAGCAACGATAATAACACACAATGCAAAGATTTATATTATTGGTGAAAGAACTCTTTTAACCTTGTTGTATTGTTATCAATAACAAGCAATACAGATAGCATTCGTTTGAAATTCTCAAACTCTCCTTCAAAATTAGTAGAAACTCTCACAAATTATCCCACAAGGTTGTCTGTTATATTGGAAACACAATAACTAGTAAATTAAGCTGCCCAGTTGCATCCAACATCTACTTTCTTAATTACTATCCAATAATGATTCAAAGCGAAGACAATGTAATATTTCCAAATTACATGCTTGTATACTTTGATTCTGTTGCAATGCCTTGAATCTGCTATTGGTGCTTCGAACAACCCAAAACGAGGGTTTATACTCACTCTCCTCAAAGATGATAAAATTAGCTTGTCCCTTATTTTTGGCATATCTGTTTAGGTTAACTAGAAGAGTACTATATAAATCTTCCAAATAATTTTTGCCTCCATATGTGGCTTATGTACTCTCTTCCCTTAATGATAATAAAATCAATTTTTCCCCTGCATGTGTGTTGATTATTCTCGTTCTTCTTTGCTTGTCGATTGATTCCATAATAACATGATCCAATCCACAAAAAGAAAATCTCTCGAAGCTGTTGTCACATGTAGCCACTTGCCTCTGAAGCTGGCAACTAACCTGCCTTCCCGATCACCTTACTCAGACGAGCAAGTTTAGTCGGACCTCCTTGCATGCAAAATTTGCAGCTTCAAGATTCTCCTTGTCTACCACGATATTGCCCTTAACTTACCACAAAAGTAGTCTAAAACTAATCTAATCTAATCTGATATGATTAAATTTAAACAGGGTTCAAATAACAATTTTTTTGTAAATAGTATCTATGCAAAAATAAATTTTTTTTTTTGATTTGGTAAGGAGAATTTCCTTGCAAGAAGGGGGAGAAATCGAGGATACTTCTTGCAAGAGGTAAGAATCGAACCCCTGTCACTGTTGAGTTTGTTACTTCAAATTAGTGGTTAGTGACAAAATCAAATATTAGTCACGTTAGTCAAGGAGTTAATTACTTCAATATTTTTAGCTTATTAAGCTTATTTAGTAGTGGGTTAAGTAGTTGCTAATCATGGGATAGTTGTTAGGGTTTTATTTTAATACCGCAAGTGAAAGTTGTCGTAGCACATACGGGTCGAACTCAGGGAGGTGCAAGATTAAACATTAGTTGATTTTAGACTATCAAATAGCTACACAATCCAAATATCAAAAACAATTCTATGTAACTAATAGCTAAACTAATAACAAGATACGACAAACTCGATGAATATGATAATTAAAACACTAAGATTAAGCATCACCACTAATAGAAATTGATCAAAACATAACTCACATCCCAGTTATTCAATTATAGCTTAACGAGATTGACATTCCCTTATGACTCAGTAACAAAGCACAACTCTGAACCGAAACTAAATCCTCGGTTATTCCTCAATACCTAGAGCTCACTTTCGTGATAGCAAAAGGCCTAACTAACATGTATGTCTCCTATTTTCATGGCTTACACACATAATTAGAAGCATTAAAAACCAATGTCAAATAATTTCCAATTTTAGTTCTCACCTATTTTGAAGGGAGAATTCAAATCAATGACAAGATTATCTAAATTAAGACCCAACTTTCCTTGATGAACTCATCTAATAAAATAACAATTTAACATCAAATAAATAACTCTTAATCCCGACTCCAACTTTCGTTGATAATATAAAACTAGGGCTAAAGCAAGACGTAAAATTGTCAATAAAAATAATCTTATCAAACCCTAAACATATAACTCAATAATATAGGAATTAGAGACAATTCATATGATCAATCCATACTAGTGCTCAACTCAATCCTAGATAAAAAGACTACTCACTAATCATGACAATAAAAACAACAAACTTAACATAAAACATAATTAAAATAAATAAGGAGAAGGAAAGAATAAAACTTGATACACAATACTTGAATAGAAGACGAATATGAAATCTTCAATCTTCAATCTCCAAATTGCAATAAAAAATAAACTAGGGCAAATATGGAGAAACCTAGAGAGAAAACCTAGAGTACAGAATAACGTGAACTTGAATGAATAGTAGATAATAGATATTCTAACCTAATTAGAAATCCTCTAATATAAAGTTGTATCTCCTAATACTAGTAGGAAACCAAGTTACAAGATAAGGAAAGCCAAATAAATCATCAAAGGGCCGGAATAGACAAATTCGTGCGCGTGTAGGAGATCTCAGAAAAACAAGGCCAACTTGTGAAGCCCACATCTCCCATAATATAACTCATCTTGGGCCGTGAAACCTATTGTTGGAAAGCTCTTCAAGCCTACTTTCTCACGCCGCTTGAATCATCCAATTATCAATGTCGAGTCAAAAGTTATGGATAAAAGAGTGAACATGACCCGAGTTCCACAATTCTTTAATCAAATTCCAACTTCGTTTTAGCTCCAAATTGCACTCAAAGATATACAAAATGATCCTTATCAACGTAGCTTGCTTCCAATTGCTCCTAATTATTCAAGCTTGTCCAATAATACTTCAATTATGTTCTCAATACCTGAAATTCATCAAAAAGTACCAAAAACACACGAAAGGAGTAATATTTAGCAAATAAAGTAATAGTATGCAATTATGAATTACAATGCACCTACATGCTCCTAAAATGCACCTAAAAACTATATAAAAATATGATATATCAATAGTTGGCATCATTTTCCTAAGTCTTAGGCTATCCTAGTTATTTGGTTTGCTATTTATATCTTCAACTTGTATTGATTTTAAGCGTGTGGAGAATATAATGAAATCAGTGAGTTTGGTTTTGTGCGCCATTATTTTTTTCTTTCCTTATCTCCTTTTCTAGTTCCTACCATCACAAGGGTGGAAGGAGAGTCTCACAACCACTAGACGAACCCTGATCCTCAATAGTTTTATTTGACAAATGGTACCATTTTACCATACTGTATTTTTATGATACGTACCAATTAGAAGAAACATCGATACCATATGAGGGGACGTTTGGTTCAAGGAATGTAATGGAAAGGGAATGGAAACAAATAAAGGAGAGGAATGGTAACAAAAATGGTTATCTTTATTAGGTGTTTGGTTCAAGGCAAAGATGGAAATGAAATAGTAACCATTACCACCAAATAATGTATTTTTACTTGAGGGGTGGGAGCGAGGGTAACAAACTGGAGGAGTTCATTACCACCAAGTAATAGTAATGGATTGATAAAGGGTTGAACCAAACAAAAAGAAAGAAAATTGATAATTGATTCCGTTTGTTGGAATCCAAAAATCACTAACCAAACATGCTCTGAAAGTGTATAATTCCTTGACTTATGAGTGCATAATTCTATAATCAATTGACCTCAAGTTTGTAGGAAAGTGAACCAATTATGTGGGACTCGAGAAAAAATACGAAGCATTTGCAAGAAGAAGGCAAAGTGTTGATGAGCAACAAACTCCCACCTGGCAGACTGGCAGTTGACAGACGAGCTGAGGAAGGGGGGTGAACATGCCAAGTGGGTCCTTTTAGCCAACCAATAAAAACCATAACAAAATCCAAATAGACCCCTCCTTATCACACTTTCCAACTATGCAATATCTGATCCCCATATTATTTTCTTTCCTTTTGAGGGAATTCTTGATGCAATAACAACATTATGCTCGAACTATTGGTTTAGCCTCTCTCACAGATCTCTCCTATTCATTTATATTTCCCACCTGCCCCCGTAAGTGGTCACCCATATAATTGAGAACTGTAATGTATCTTCTCAATGAACCTATGAATTTCGTAGAGTATGAATGTATGATGACTTCATTTATCCTTAGAATTTATCGATTCTAGTACTACTCTTGTGCAAATATATGACTATTATTGTGATGCTAGATACCAGGATATTCTTATGGATTTTACTTACTATTAGTATTTGACTACATGACTCATATGTGACATTATTTGAATTATACTCTTAAAATAAACATTATATACCTAGCATAGTATGTTTATTAATATAGAATATATGTGAAATTGTCTCCATATTGGTTTTTAAGATATATTAGTTGGAGAAGATTTTACATATATTATTTATCATTTATAAATATATATATTCATTATCTAAAATGTTTGTTATTGTGTACATTGAACTAGATGGACGAACAATAATTCTATATCATCATTAACTTGCTACTATTATTTAACTTATCTATAACTATCCATACCTTTAATCTATTAAAAAAATACAATTATCTCATTCAATCTACTTAGTCACGGATAAAGAGGTGAGTGACGCGTGTGACAATCAATCTGAAGGAATATGTCCTTAGACATCTCGACAATTATTCAATATAATTAAATAGGAATTAAATTATGAAGATAATAAAGTTAATTATTTTAGTAATCATATTATCTTGCTAGAGAATAAATATAATTAATAGGACAATATTGATTGGTCCTAAAACTAAAATATATTAATCCTATGAGGTCACACATTGTAGCATAAGTTGGACAAAGCAATCCAAATCCACTAAGGATTAGGGTTGGGCCGACCATAAGGGGAATAGGAGGAGACTTAGTTCTCCTAACTTGCCTATGACTCTTCTATTATATATAGGATATAAGATTAGGGTTTAGGAATGACATTCATTAAGCAGTTTCTTTTCACAAAAGAGAGAGCTTGAGAAACCCTAATCTATATTCCCTCTAACCGGCGCCTATACCATCAAAAGCAAGAGAATTTATTCTCTTCCGTTCTAGCAAACGTTGGTGTTCAACCGATGCTCTTGGACTAATTAGAGAAGCAACACTTGGGGCTCTCAGATCTTCGAAGCTTGCATACTACAGGGAAATCACACTACAAAGGTTTTATATCTATTCCCTATTAAATGATTCATGTATTTGATTAGGTTTGTGATCCTATGATAGATGTTAGGAAATTGTTTCCTGAAATTCCGCTATATGCATCTATATGTCCCTACACAATCGAATGGCTCGGAGTAAATCATGAAAAAAGCAAAAAAAATAAAGTTGGCTATTTGATGAACATGTGTAGTGAATGCTTTGTTAATGGGTTTTCTAGATGGTTAGCCACTAGGACTAGTGAGACATAGCCCAGATTCCCACCGGGGTTGGAGGCGACAACAAGATATCTTGGACAATGGGTGAAAGCCAGATCCATTCATATCTTATGGGTGAAGTAGGTTATTGATGCTGTTTATGAAGCTCATTTGTTGTGTGCGCCATCATCAAGAGTTTGAATGGTGTATATAAAAATATACTGCTATATGCGTATCATTTCCAAAATATCGCAAAGACACTTCTAATTTATTATTACACCGTGTTTCCTAACAGTCTTTAAAATTATTTAATATCTACATTATCCTTAATATATATCAGTCTTTTAGATGCATAAATATATGTCTATCATGCATTCTCCCTCCACTTAACAAAAGAAAGATAAAAGGAAAAACATGAAATAGGGTAGTGGTCCAAGTGATTCTAATGATATTGAAGACGATGTCCTGTTCCCCTATGCGCCAACTTTCCAAGCAAATAAAGCACCTATTGAGCTACTTTCTAGATATCTATATCAAAGATATGGACCATATTGTTAGCTAATCTAAGCATATAATAACAACTAAGGTAACGACATAATGTATTACATCAACTAAGCATCCCATATTCTAAGATTTAATTATATATATATGGTTAGAATATTACTATTATATAGTGGCTTATTTATATCACTGTTATATGGTCCTGTAGAGCACTACTACGACTCTTCCTCCCTACCATAAACAACTTCGTTCCATATTAATTGGTTTTGAGCTTCTTTTCATTTACCAATAACTATGGATCCTACTGATCACCATTCTAATAATCTCATGGCGGTTTCAACACTTTCTGAGGCTCATCCTGAGACTATGGACTTCCTTTCTAGTGCTTGGTGCAACTTTGCAGTTCAAGCTTTACAGCCCGAGTTTACCGATGCTAATGGATCGTCCATCCTTGTCCGAGATAACACCATGAAAAGTACATTTGATATGGTAAGTCACCTCTTCAACGACTGCATTATTTTTTCTGAGTTGTATATGGGCGTGTTAGGGAATAACTTTTGAGTCAGCGTATAGTGGTTTGACCATGTCGGACCAATACTCCTTAGAGTTTTAATGACTAGTAAAGTTGTAGATGTGAAATGGGATGTTTAAGATGTGATGTTTTATCTTGGAATTGCAGAAGATGGAAAGGAATAGTGCTAAGATGGATGATGCAGATTATATGAAGTCAATACCTCCTTGGAAATCAAATGATGTTAAGGTAATAGTAGTTGCTCGTATATATTGACACTCTGAGTACCTTCATTGATTACAAAAGGAGTACCCATATACGGTGAAAAAATGCATTGTGAAGCATGGGTACCTCATTTTGGCAGTCGTACAACTAGCCGTATTTATGATACGAAGTACCAACAAAGGATAGTCGATACTTTGCATTATTATTTTTATTTCTATTCTCATTGCTCCAAGTCTTTATGTCTCATTAATCTTTCTCGATTAGTAGAATAAAATCAACTGTGTTCTAGTGAAAATTTCATAAATATTTTATTTTCAATTTGTAGTATATATATTTAAGATGAACTATTTTCAATATATTATATCTTCATTCTCTATTAATTTCCACACTTTATGTCATGTGACTTTGATCACTATTTGTGATTTGTACGTAATAAGAAACATTTTTTTTGACGGGATGTAATAAGAAACATAGTCTTGTACTCCTATGTAGTGTGAAGGATTCGTGCCAATACAAGATATCAACATTTAAAATTTTGTTCTTGATAATGAAAGAAAGTATTGGTCAAATTTATGTGTTGACAAACATAAAAGTCAAACTAAATAGTTTAAAAAATAGGAAAGCGCAGTATAATATATTTAAAACAAACTATTTCATATTTCAATATACTATACATCCTCTGTTTCAAAATACTTGACACGCTTCTCTCCACACACTTGCCAATGTATATTTTTAACCATTAATATCTCTAACTCCCTATAAGTAAATATCATAGGAAGTTTACATTTTGAAAATATATGCCGAGACGAATCTAGTAATATCCCACATGAATATATTTTTACTTGCTAGAAATCACAAAACACAATCAAATGGGAGTGTGTGAATAATGTAAAAGTCAAACTGTGTCAAGTATTTTGAAACCGACGAGGAAGTATGTATTACATATAATATACTCACTTTATTACACCATGTCTACTTTTTCAATTGACATATCACATTTTTGTTTGCCTGTTCTCGTATCCGTATTCATGCATTTGTATCCGTATCCGTATGTATCCGTATGCCTGCGAATTAACGAGTACCTCCATGAAGGCATGAAGTACATTAGTACCATATATAGTGTGCATTTGTCAAGTTCCTTGTTCACCAAAAAACAAAGTCAGTTTTTAATAATACCAATACCATCCCGAATTTCTTCACTGATATGATTCACTTGTTAAATCACTATAAATCAGGCAGCAGTATCGTTAAAGTTGAGAAAACCTTTTATTCTTGGGTGGATGAAGATTTTATTGATTACCAAAGTATCGTTAAAAGATTTTAAGGAAAACGAATTTCTAGCTCTATGGGAAAATATCCATCTTGTACTTGATTAGGATTATAGGATACTATCAAATATTGAAAAGCTAAGCCTGGCTACCACCATATTTATTGATTTCTGTTTGTGCTTTAGCTTTAAAAGTTGCATAAAAAGACTAGTCTTTGCTGTATCATAGTACATGTAATGAAGTTAATTATACTTCTTTTGATAATATACAGCAACCTTTGATTATTAAACTTAGTTATTAATTATTTCTCACAATTTGATGTTTCTAACCTTTCAGTCTTGGATATGGATGCAACAAGCAATGCACCCTGAATTAAACTACAATAGCTGCTTTAAAAAGAAATGGGTATTACTTTCTTTCTTCCTGAATTTTCTTTTTAATGGAAATGATTACTTTTTGCTTCACGGTAATTAAGAACATAACCAACATAAATTCGTATGTTCTACGCCACTATCATTGCAATAATATAGCATCCAGCAGAATATTATGATTGCCTTAACACATTTGTACGAATTTTAAGATAATAAGCTTGATGTCAAAATTTACTAGTTAAATAAACTAATTTTGACGTCTAAAGAGATTTATCATCTTTCCTTGATGAGATAGTAACGGAGTTTGATTGAATTTCCTACCACTAATAGGTAGATTTTTTTTTGGTGTAAATGACCGACTAATACACGCATTGACATAGACGGGATACTGTCACATGTCTCATGTACTACCCCATAAGACTTTACCAACTAAGTTAGAAGGCATCGACATTCTAGGTGGATTAAATTATGTAAAAAGAAAACAATACTATTATTAAAGGTCTGTTTTTTGGTGTAAAACCATGACAATGCAAGTATGTGTGTGCATGTATGTTTGTATATAAGTTATAAGGACCTTCATCACATTATTTTGCTCAATTTTTTTTCTTCTAATATATTGGCCAGTTTAACTGGAAGATGCCCTTTGGGAATGTATCAATAAAGAAATGGCTAAAGGAGGTAAAGGAAAAAAGAAAAGAGGATAAGAGACTCCAAAAGGCCGAAGTACATGCAGCCTTGTCCATAGCTGGGCTTGCGACTGCGCTCGCGGCTATAGCCGAGGAGACCTCTAAAGGACAACTCGAATACGAGTCGAGCCCAGCAAGAAAAGCGGCTCTGGCTTCAGCCGCGGCTGTGGTGGCTTCTCAATGTGCCCAAGTAGCTGAATCAATGGGAGCTAAGAGGGATCAGCTTGGCTCTATCATCGGCTCAGCCATGAGTGGAACTGGCACAAGTGATATTCTTACTCTCACTGCTGCCGCTACTACATGTAGGTTCATCATATACACATTCTTCGAAAGTAAAGTATACTTCTATTTATTTAAGTGATCTTGATCATAATATAAAGCTAAATGATGCATATCTTCAATTCTAATTAAATTTTATAGTATGAATTGTGAAATGACTCTTTCTAGAGATTGGTAATTCCGAAATAATAATAAACTAACATATTGAGATAAAATACATCATACTCGGATTACTAAACATTTTCCTTCTATCTGTAATTAATTGTCGAGTTAATAATGTAAACAAACTTCGTAATATGACAACAAAATCTAGATGAAGTGGTTACATACGGTTTGGCAGGGAACAACAGGGGTAAAATCTAAATATTCAAATTTGTGCTTGTTGGATAATAGCATTAAGAGGAGCAGCCACACTGAAAGCGAGAGCAGGATGCAAGAATAGGCTTAATGGTGCACCAATTCTGCCAATTGATGTGGATAATTGTAAGCTTGATGATGATCTTGATTTTGAGAAAGGCAGAACTATTTTGGCTAAGGGCGCTGAGCTCACTATAGAGACTGCTAATGGTATGAATATCTGGCTTTCACAAATTTTCTTGTAGACAATTACATGCATGTAGGTTAACAATATATTTAGCATTGAATTAGTTTGCCAGGAAAAATCAAAGTCGTCCGAAAAATGTAGAAAGTTGTTACTTAAAGTAGCAAGGAAATTAACACATGATTGAGCACATGACTTGAGTTTTCAACTGACCTATTAGGTGTTTGATTCTTATTTAGGCTTTGTGTCGTCATTAAAACTAAAAGAAAAAACTACGTACTAAACTATCACTGAGTGCATATCACAGTGGCATTTTTGTAATATTTTTTTAAGGAAAAGAAGAATCAAACTTTACATTATATTATACCACCCCCTATTTTCTATGGAGTGCTACAGCGTTATTCCAAAATATTAATTAGCATCTATTCATGAGTCCATTTAAGTCATTTACCTTTGATTTTCTCAATTGAGTTCTCTAATCTTCTTTTACATGGAATGAACAGGAAAATGCATGGTGAGGATTGTCTCTCTACATTTGAACAACGAGGCGAAGGTTCGAAACCACATTAAACTCTCTTCCCTCAGCTAATTTTGCTATCGAAAAAAAAGAACACATTGACATAAAGCAAGAAAGCAATAATTAAATTTGTCATTCATGAGAATAGCAGATTAATGAAGACAATTTTTTTTGCTGACGCAGGTGATTCTGAAGATTATGAAACGCAATTTGTTGAACGTCATGACAAACAAGAAGGATTGTAAGCCAAAAATTTTTATCCGGACTTAATTAAGTAATTTGCTTATCAATACAAACACCAGCTAAAGTAATAAACTGACAATTTTTACAGGTCTAGTTCTAGATCTGCATGCTGAACTATATAAGGATGCAGGAGGAGAGGAATTTGATACATGTTATCGGATCCTGCTAACGACGACAAGGGGACCGATCAAGATCGACATGGCGGGCGATTACCAGCGTTACACAATGTGGGCAACAACCATCAAAAAAATGTTGATGTTGCCCCCTGCACTTACAAAATATGAACTTCAGTTCTGCAAATTTTAAGAAATTCTATATATTATTCCAATCTTTTTTTTTGTGCTCTAGTCTACATATTATGCTTTTGTATAATTGTCACAGATCCTGCATAGGAGAATTTACCAGAAACCAGTTTCCATTGTAATATTTTCACTTCATTGCTCGTCCCGATGTCAATTATATAAGTATATCAGCTATTTCACTCAGGCTCTGCTACTAGTATCTAGCATAAGTACGTGTTTAAGTGTCAAACTCGAAATATACGAAGAGTCCATCTGAACTAAACATAGTACATCTATGAAAAAGGAAAAAAGTAGGCAGTGCTAAGAATGCTTGACACTACACGAACAAAACTAATGCGATAAGATCATTAGAACACAAAAATAAAAACACAAAACTGACACTACACAAACACGAATTCACCTTCAACCCAACCTAATTTGATCAATGAGTCATAGTATACAGCTATCCTACATTTGATGAAGTTTTTGATATATTGTGAGAGCCCGAAGTCAACAAAAGACTTGACACAAACACAACCATTTCCTAAATTATCAAGCTCTACATATAGCTTATAGGAGTACTGAAGTTCTAAAGCTAACTTAATACTCCCTCTGTCTTTTTTTAATTGCTATATTCTACTTATGGATACTATTAACATGACAACTTTAACCTTCTTTCATTTCATATATCTAAAGAAAAACATGGTCATGCAGAATCTTGTTTGATTCCTCTCAATGTGTGCTTTCCAAATATATAATTTTTTTCTTAGACATAAATCAAGATATTAAGGTTTAAAGTCGTGCCTCAAAAACTGTAAAAAACATAATGTAGCAATTAAAAAGAGATAGAGGGAGTATACTACTTATGATGAGTTTTTTCTACACAATACACATTTCTCTAAAATTGGTTTCAACACTAGTCGGCCTACATATTTTCGATTTACTTTTCCTCCCACCTTGAGAGCCATGAAGTATGTAAACCGTATCTTTCATAACACTACTCAACAATTAACCACAATTATGTCAATCTTGTCTTCTTCGAAAAAAAACATTTTATGGTTCTTGTCCTCGAATCTTACATGTAGCAAGCACCTCTGAAGTTGCTTCCCTTTTTTGATGCTAACTGCACAAACAAATCTCACACTCTTTAAAATTATTTCATAAAGCAATGACTATGAAACATTAGATGATGATACAATAAAAGTCCAAAGGCTAAAAATCCAAACATCTCATTGTCACTGGTAATTCACAACCAGCCAATTGAGAGAAGTGTTAGAATCATATAGTCTTACATCAACTGTTAGTTCCATATTACAGTAGAACAAGCTAGGGTTGCACCTAGAAATATCTACAAGAACTTGTGGGGAAGGAAGATTGATACATCTACCCATTGAGTAAACTACCTACAAAAATAGACAATTAAAAATTAATTAATCTACTGAGTTGGACTCCACTAATTATCTATTTCTATCTTTAGTGGGTGGATTACCCTGTGGGTAGACAAAGTTTTCCTTGAGGGGAAGCAGCTAAATGATATCAAAACTCAGTCTACGATCTGAAGCTATGGAAGTGAATAACCTTAATAGAATATTATATATACTTCCTCCCTTTTTTAATAAGTGACATAGAGAGAAAATGGGGGAATACCGAAGAGTGTAGGAAGAGAAAGTTGGGACCACTTATTTAGGCTATGTTCAGTTCACCTTATTTTTACTTATTTCATATCAGATCAGATAAGTTCAGATCATATCAGATAAGTTCAGATCATGCTTATATTTAAAAACTTATTATTATTGTTAGTATTATTGTTGTTATTATTGTTATTGGTATCATGATTATTATGATTATTAGTATTATTAACGCTATTATTATTATTATTATTATTATTTTATTATTATTATTACTATTATTATTTTGTTATTATTATCATCATTATTATTATTATTATTACTAATATTATTTTATTACTATTATTATTACTATTATTATTATTATTATTATTATTATTATTATTATTATTATTGTTATTAATATTATTATTATTATTACTATTATTATTAGTATTACTTTATACAATTACTATTACCATTAATACTGCTACTATTACTGGTACAATTATTCAAAAGGATTATTATTGTTGTTGTTGTTGTACTTATTAATTATTAAGATTGATAATTATTATTAATGTCGTTGCTATTATTATAAATGTCATTGATATCACTATTTCAAGCGATTTGTGTTCAAGAAGAAGAATATTCTTTTGGTATTTGTACATGTTCTTCTTTATATTTGTTCTAATTAACAATTTTGATATGCGATGTTCTTTTTGATATTGTACATGTAAAGAACATATGATGATAGTATATAATGTTTATTTTTTTAACAATTTTGGCAGAATAATATAAAGCATATAAAACTAGTTTATATAAAACATGAGTAGCAAGGGATAACCTAATGTTGTTGACATCACCTTCAAATTTTTCCTTACACGGGATTTCAATTTATCTTTAAAAAAAAGTTTATATAGAACAGGACAACGATATAAGAAAAATATTTACCAATTTTGTTCAATATCTTATGATTATATATATTTATAGGTTTATTTATAATGAAAAAAGAACAATTGATTGATATAACAAAATACATGTTGTTAGTTAAATCCAAACATGTCATAAATATAAAAATCACATCTATCTTTTTTTTTTTGAGGGGACATCTATCTTTCTTTTTTAGAATGTGTTCTTTAAATAGATTTTGTATGCTCTTTGAATATATTTTTATTATTGTTATCATTATATGTTCTTTTCATTACTACCTAAATTCTTATTATAAACTGACCTTAGACATAAACAATATGTTCTTTTTACCATAAACAATATGTTTTTTTAAAACTAAAATATGTGTCTTTTTATTTTTAATTGTATGTTCATATATACTATGTGTTCTTTTTCAAAAAAAAAAACTGATTATGCTATTATTATTATTATTATTGTTATTATTTTTTATATTATTATTATTATTATTATTAAAACTTGTGCATAATAATTAAATATAGTATTAGTAATACTAGTAATGAAATACAAAGTAATAATAATATTAGTAATAAACAAGATTTTCTCTCTCTAAGAATTTTTCCTCGATGTGAAAATCGTTGCCATGGCAAGAACTTCGAAGAGTCGGAAAGTCTCTGGTAAACCTTGTTGTATTCCATGATTTGATGATGCCAAATACTTCGGTTGTTATATAGTTTTTAGTTTGCAAAAAATATAAAATCCAAAAATAATGTAATGTTAATTCTTGTTTATATATATTGTGGAGAAAGATTATTTATTTAATCTAAGTCAAGATATTATTTTATGCACTTTGAGTTTTTATCATATGGTATGTTTAATATTCTAGTAACTTAGAATCTTTGAATAAAAGATTCCAAGTTATTAGATATTTGCTGGAGTTGTTAGTGCTTGAAAATGGATTGAATAAGCATGACATATAAAGTGGAACAAACCGCTTGAAGTTCTCCAACAAACTCAACTACCTGCGTGTGTTTTATCCACTAACGGATAGTGGAGTTCGTTTATTTCCATTGCAATAAACGTGGAGCAAGTGCAGCGAAAATTGAGCCATGATCTCTACAACACTACAAGCGCACATCATGGAGAGCGTGGATCATTTTATTTTCAGAAGAAGATTAAGAGCAGTAGCTATATAAGAGGTAGTTTATTTGAAGAAAACCAACAACTTTCTTGAGCGAAAAATTGAGAATTACTTAGAAAGTTTTCTTGTAATTTCCTCTCATATTCAACATAGTTATTATTGTAATATTCATAGTGTTTGGGTGAGAGAAAAATTAGAGAATATCCTTGAAATCAAGAGAGAGAAAGAAAGAGAGAAAAAAGAAGACTTCGAGTGAAGTCAAAGTGAGTGTCATCAGTTCAGGGGGAACTGAGTGACAGGGAACAAGTTCGTAGAGGAACAGAGAGGGTCCATTAATAGGTTGTAAGAGATTGAGTCTTTTGGCCTATTATATTGAAGAGAGTATTAAGTCAAAATTCCTCATGGTCAAGGTTTTTCTTCCTATTGGGCCTAGGAAGTTTTCCTTGTAAAAATCTCGTGTATTTGTCTCTTTCGCATTTAAGATTATTTTAATTCCGCAATATAATTCGAAATTTTCCCCTCAACTACAATTCACCCCCGCTCTTGCAGTTGGTCTAGTGTTCATACTAGAAGAACAATTGGTATCAGAGCCTTGTACCTCTAGAATCAGCTAACACTGAGGAGATTGTACCTGGAAAAATGAACACAAAGGGATAGAAACTTGATGAAGGGTGTTCAACTCAACGCCCACCTATGTTCAATGGCATGCATTATCCATACTAGAAGAATCGTATGGAGATCATTATCAATGATGAAAATTACCAAGTATGGAAGGTAATCGAAATTGGTGACTTTGAAGTCAGAAAGAAGAACGAGAAAGGGGAGCTGATTCTTAAACCCCTTGCAGAGTTTGACAAAGAATACTTTGACAAAATGGAAATGAACAACATGGCCAAGAAGCTACTCCATTGTGGTCTTGGTCCCCATGTGCACATACGAGTCATGGGATGCAAGACTGCTAAGCAAATGTGGGAACTCCTTCAAGTCACTCATGAAGGAACAAGCGAAGTGAAACGATCAAAGATTGATATGCTCATGCATAAATACGAATTGTTTCACATGAAAAAAAAGGAGCCTGGTCAAGACATCCTCACTCGCTTCTCAAACATTATAAACGAACTTGAATCTCTTGGAAAAATAATCACTCCAGAGGAACAGGTTCGCAAGGTTCTAAGGAGTCTTTCACAAGATGAAAAATGGATGGCCAAGACTACGGCATTGTTGGAAGTTTATTTGAAGAAAACCAACAACTTTCTTGAGCGAAAAATAGAGAATTACTTAGAAAGTTTTCTTGTAATTTCCTCTCATAT
Source organism: Beta lomatogona (assembly GCA_947646795.1). Lineage (NCBI taxonomy): Eukaryota > Viridiplantae > Streptophyta > Magnoliopsida > Caryophyllales > Amaranthaceae > Beta > Beta lomatogona. Next base: position 349,239 of record CANSNZ010000553.1, read on the forward strand.
TCAACATACTTATTATTGTAATATTCATAGTGTTTGGGTGAGAGAAAAATTAGAGAACATCCTTCAAATCAAGAGAGAGAAAGAAAGAGAGAAAAGAGAAGACCTTGAGTGAAGTCAAAGTGAGTGTCATTAGTTCAGGGGGAACTTGGTGACTGGGAATGTAACGCCCCGACTTTCACACATCCTTATTAAGTTAATTAAGCAGGATTAGCAGCGGAAGACCTAGCTTAGTCGGCGCGTTACCGCCGTACTTTCCACTAGGGAAAATACAAGGCTACATTTATGATTAACTTACAGGGACATTAATTCGATTTGTCACTTTTTAAAGAAACACTTTAATAATAGATTAATATTTTTCTAGAAATTTCGGCAGAGTTTCCTTCGTAAATTGGACAACCCAAAATGGGAAAATGTTTGAAAAACTTGTTACAAATTAAATATTTCCAAATCCATAACTCAACGCTTTCGCGGAGTAGCAGCTAAATAGAATCATGAGCACTATTGCTTATCCAGAACTAGAAATAAAACTAAACCATTATTTATTATCTAATACAAAGTGGAACGTCCTTGCCTCAAAAGAAACGTAAAACAATCATAGCTGAAATATTAGCACGTAACTGCTTCTATCTTGGAAAAGATGCTCCAGAACTTCGACCTAAAACTATTGTAACCCTACCACCCACCAAGTGACAGGCCACGGTAGTGACAAAACAAAACATTGACAGATACATCATCACAACGCTGAGTACTAACCCATAAAACATTTTTAACACATGCTTTGGTCTCTACGACTCTCACGTAATCAATATGTTCACATCATTCATAACCGCATCACGACAACATAGAGATATTCACATAATCCATTATCATTCATCATGTTTCATGACTTTTAAGTACTTTCAGAAATCATAGCAGAGTTGTAGCATCATCATAGTTCTTTCCTATCAAAGCAGAAGACATACTTTCGTATCATCAGAAATTCATAAAGCTTATAGTTTGAGTCATACGGATTTGTCATAGGTCATTATCATCTTACTTTCATTCACTTCACTATCAAAATACTTTCACTTAACTCTATCGTATTTCGTTTATCTAGTATCATAGATATATTACATAATCCTAATTGTAATTATAAGAAGTAGTCTTAAACTCAACATAGTCATAGTCATATTCATAACGTAGTCATGATCGTATTTTCGTAGCAACATAGTCGTTTCATAGAATTCGTTCATACATCACTAATCATCATATTCATAAAACATCCCCTATCTCCTAATCCAAACATAATGTGTGAAATGATAAAACATATTTGCAATCATAATCATTCTTTCGTAACATCAAAGTCATCATACTTGATAACATTAAATCATTAAATCATTTAATAGCGTCATCTACATAGCCAATATTTCGTATCATATCATAAGCTTCATCATTATCTTTTCATCTTACTTAATTATTTTGGTAACTTGGCAAGTATAATGGAAGGGATGTCTCCCCAATTTTATTTTCGTAAACGGGAGGCTACCACCCAAGGACCTTGGCCCCCACATTTCAGAAGGTGGTATATAATGCCCAAAACATAACACGGAATCACCCCAATATGTAGAAGGTGACTGACCCACCAGAAGGTACGTGCAAGACCCGATTTTCATTTTCATAAACGGAAGGCTACCACCCGAGGACCTTGGCCCCCACATTACGGGAGGTGATATAGAATGCCCAAAAGTGCGCGGTACCACCCGAGGACATTAGCCCTCATTAAACGGGAGGTGGTTAACCGGCCGGGAGGTACATGCACGACCCGAAATTAACATTCTACTGCCAAGAACCGTTCTTCCACTTATCTTTATCATGTTTCGTTTTCTTTTACGTAACCATAATTACATTACATGATCGTAATCATAATCATGAAACGTATCTTAATCATAACGTAACCATAATTACATTACATCATCGTAATCATAATCATGGAACGTAATTATAAGCATGACATATTCGTAATCATGTTCATAACATATACTTTTGCATAATCAGATATTATAATTATATCTCATAACTTTAGGTACTTTCTAGCATACATAGCGGGAATGTCATCATAGCCTTCCCATAGTTTCAGGATCATTTACAGAACATAGCATAAAACTCTTTTGATAACATCTGGGTTTCACATATATCTTTTCTTAGTATATAATTCACATTTCGCCATTCATAATACATATAAGTCACTTATACATACTTTGAGTTCATTTCAAGGAACTTAAGACATACTTGTTCTTTAACAATGAGTCATTCAATGTGTATATCGTTAGACTACTTATACCTTATTACTTTGTTAACCCGTGAGTCAGAATACTTGATTAGAAACTCGTAGTAATTTATTCTTAAGAGTCTAAACAGATCATTAAATAAACTAAGACATCTCCGCATCATATACTAACTAATCCATTGTTTAATTCCACAATCATCTCCAACTACTTAAACCACAATGATAAGGTAAATTAGTGATAGTTCTCTTACAAGGTTACATGTAAAACCTTCATAGATCGAATATAATTACTTTCACCATATTACTCACATCCTTCAATTAGAATTAATTAAATGACACCTCTCAAGCTAACTCTAGTAAGTTGAACAATGTTAATTAAAGAACTTATCGTCATATTCCAAATAAACACAACACCAAACAAATCATTCCTTGACAAGATCTCATACGAATTAAGATAACATTGTTACAACTGATATTATAAGAGAGTAAGGTCTATACAAACATCCTGCACTAACAAACATAATATACCAGTAGATGCCCAGACTAACATGGTAATTACAGTCAAATCTAAATCAGAGTAACAAAGTTCAACATCAGATTCATCCATGAATCAAGAGAAATCTTCAAATCATTCACCCTTTGTCAATTGTCAATACTAACTATAATTTCAGACCTTCGACCCATTTCTTTGCAACAAGCATACATTGAACTCAATTAACAACATACAAATTCTATCAACCAAATCCATACTCCATAATCCATTTGATAATCATATTTTCAATATAAATCGAAATAAATCTATTTGACAGAAAGATTGGAAAAGGGTAGTACCAAACTAGAGCATTAACACAAGGAGGGAAAAGAAAGCAGGAGCACCACCATGCAGCGGTAGTGACCACCAACAATAGCAACACAGGCGACGCGTGAATGAAAAAGAACAGAGCAGCGGCGCAACAACCATAACAACCACTATCACCAACATGAAGAGGAGAAAGAAGACGCGAACAAGGGAGCTAACACAGCAGCAGCAACAGCAGTGTGCGAGGGGGGGGCTTCGCGTGCGGTGCGATGTCCGGGCTACCGACGCAGGTCGCCGGCGAGAGGAGGAGGGAGGAAGATGACGGAGTGAGCGAGAGAGAAGGGTGAGGGTTTTGGGGCTTTGGGTTTTTCTTAGGGAGGACAGAGAGAGAATTTGGGTTGGGGTTTCTTTGGGAGTGAGAAGGTGAAGGAGGGGTTGGGGGTTTTGTTTCCCAACTTAATCGACCAAGTTAAGAAATGGAAACTGACTTTCAATTCGTAATCGGCCAAATACCGCTCGACTAGTCGCACATAAAACCCAAAATAATTTTAATAATAATAACTTTATAAACTTAAATAAATAAATATATTACAAACACCACAAATAAGTATCCATTCTCTAACCCAAATAAAGTTTAAATATTCAAAATACAATTAACTTAATAATTATAATTAACGCAAAATAACAAGCTATTAAGAATTGGGGTATTACAGGGAACAAGTTCATAGAGGAACAGAGAGGGTCCATTAATAGGTTGTAAAAGATCGAGTCTTTTGGCCTATTATATTGAAGATATTATTGAGTCTAAATCTCTCGTGGTCAAGGTTTTTCTTCCTATTGGGCCTAGGAAGTTTTCCTTGTAAAAATCTCGTGTATTTGTCTCTTTCGCATTTAAGATTATTTTAATTTTGCAATATAATTCGAAATTTTCCCCTCAACTACAATTCACCCCCCTCTTGTGGTTGGTTTAGTGTTCATACTAGAATAACAAACCTAAAGGCCCAAGTTCGCATTCTAAGGCAAAAAAGACGAAAACGATGGATGAATTGCTAGGGATTGCAGCAATGGAGGTTGAAAATGTGAGTCGAACTGAAGAGGAAGAGTTGCGGGAGCTTCAGCAGAGTCAATAAACACACCGTTTGTTCTCTGAATGGCTCTCATCGATGCATTCGACAATGGAGAAAGGAGAGAAAAGTGGTCAAACAACAAATAGGGTTGATCGAAGTGTGCGTGTGGTGGATCCTATTCCTATTATTCAATTCTCTAATGACGAGGTGAGTATCCATTCTAATCATGCTGAATCTGATGTGAGGGTAGTTAATTTGAGTAGTAATTTGGTGAAAATAGATGATGTTGATGTTTAGCCTGAAATAGAATTTTGGAATTCAACCTTAATTTGTTATGTGATTGGGGTGAATCCTCCACCAATGGTGATGGAAGGATATATTAGGCGTATATAGAGGAATAAGGGTGTTGATAACGTTGCGTTGCTAAAGAAGGGAGTATTCATGGTTTGATTTTTGACAATGGAAAAACGTGATCAGATTATGGCGGGAAATTTGAATTTCTTTGACAGTAAACCTCTAATTGTGAAGGCATGAGATCCTAATATGGATATTATGAAGGAGGAATTTGATGTGCTTCCTACTTGGATTCAATTGAGGATTGATTTTATGTATTGGAATGAGAAATGTTTGATAAAATTAGTTGCTCCGATTGGGAAATTGTTAAGAGTGGACCAAGCTACAGCTAAAAGAGAGATATTACAATATGCGAGAGTCCTAGTAGAGGTGAAGGTGGATCAGGAGTTTCCTGATCAAATGACATTCATAAATGAGAAGGGAAGTGAAACTACCTATGATGTACATTTTGAGTGGAAATCTTCTCAAAATGTCGAAAAATGGGGCATATAGTGATGAGTGTAGGAAGGAGAATGAGAAGATGATTTGGAAACCTAGAACCCAACAGGTAACTACAACTCTGCAAGTTCAGCAGCAGCAACATCAGAGTAATACTGCTTAGCAGCAGTCTGTTTCTCAGCTGGAACAACAGGTGATGGTGGGTGATCAGCATAAAGAGGATGGAGCTGTTTTCACCAAGGTTACACAGACAAGTAAAAAGGTGGATTCTCCCAGGATTGTAACTAAAACAACTAACACCTTTGCCATGTTGGATACTCTGGAGAACAATGAAATAATGGTGGGGGATATGGTGTGTGGAAATGGGAGAAGTCAGGTGAATGGGAGAGAGGACTACCCTGAGGGAAATGGATAGTATTTTTTGCTGGAATGTGAGGGGCATAACTAGTGTTAAGAAACAAAAAGATGTAAAGAAGACTCTTAACACTAGGTCCTTGGGTATAATTGGTCTAATAGAGACTAAGGTTAAAGTGAATAAAATGGGTGTTATGTACCAGAATCTATTTCTTGGTTGGTATTTTTGCTCTAACTCCTCATTTCATCCTAGAGGGAGAGTAGTTTTAGCATGGAATGCACTGTCATTTAATATCAACATTTGTTACATGTATGCACAAATGATACACTGTCATGTGCAAATAATTAGTAACAAGAAGGAGTTTCTTTGTACTTTAGTGTATGCATGTAATGATGCAAACAAAAGAAATGAGTTATGGACTGATTTGGAAGGCTTTGCTAGGGAGATTAAGTTGCCTTGGGTGGTTATGGGAGACTTTAACTGTGTTTTAAATAGAAATGAGAGAATAGGTGCTGACGTAAGGGATAATGAGATGCTGCCTTTTAGAAAATGTGTGAATGTGTGTGGCTTAGATGATCATAAAGCTACTGGATGCTTCTACACATGGAATAATAAACAACATGAGGAATGTAGAGTGTTTAGCAAGATTGATAGGGTGCTTTGTAATGAAGCCTGGAATGATGCATATCCTACTGCTGACGTAAGGTTCATGCCAGAGGGCATGTTTGATCATTCTCCTATGTTGTTACAAGTCCACCAAGAGAGAAGGGTGGGTCATAGCCCATTCAGGTTCTATAAAATGTGGTGCTCCTCCCCTGAGTTTGATGGGAGAGTTAAAAGGGCCTAGGAGGAGAGAGTGACAGGGACTGCCGTGTTTTGTGTTATTCAAAGATTGAAAAAAGTGAAGGCTGAAATGAAGATGTTGAATAAAGATGGTTTTGCAGATATTCATATTGTTGATGCCAAGGCATACAATTATCTGCTTGAATGTCAGGCAAAGATCCATGAAAATCATGATAGCTTGAATACAGAGTTGGAATTGCAAGCTGCTGAGAATTACAGAGTTATCCATGGCCAGTATATGTCATTCCTTCAAAAAAAAGCAAAATTTTCTTGGTTAAAAAAGGGTGATGAGAACTCTGCCATGTTTCACGGAGCCATAAAGCAAAGAAGACTACATAATACAGTTTATGACATACATAATATTGAAGGAAACCGGGTTGAAGGGGACCAGGTGGAGCAGGCGTTTATAAATTACTATAAGATGCTGCTTGGTATGGCAAAGGAGTGTAAGGGAAGGGTGGATCATGCTATTATAGCTCAGGGGCCATGTATGACAGCTGATCAACATGAAGTGTTACTGAGACCAGTAACTAGTGAAGAAACCAAGGCTGCTCTTTTTACAATTCCTGGAGATAAGTCTCCAGGACCAGATGGCTTTGGTCTTGATTTTTGCAAAGCAGCATGGAATACTGTTGGTGCTGATGTGATAACTGTTGTGAAAGATTTTTTCAGGTCTGGTAAGCTTTTAAAAGATGCAAATAATACTTTGGTAACTTTGATACCAAAGATTGTCCTAGTTGTGTGTCAGAGTTTAGACCCATTGCTTGTTGCAATGTGGTCTATAAATGCATAACTAAGCTTATTTGTGATAGAATGGGAAGTGTGCTTCCTATTATTATAGCTGATCACCAGGGTGCATTCATCCAAGGTAGGTTTATTGCTCATAATGTAATGGTGTGTCAAGATATGCTTAGATGTTATGGGAAGAAGCAATCTAGCCCTGGGTGCATAATTAAAATGGATATGAAAAAGGCATACAATTCCATTGATTGGAGATTCCTTGAGGATATGCTATTGGCTCTAAATTTCCCTGAGCATTTTATAAAGCTGATCATGGAATGTATGAGAACACCTAGGTTTAGTTTGTTGATTAATGGTCAATGTTGTGGCTTTTTTAAAGGAAAGAGGGGTCTAAGGCAAGGTGACCCAATGTCACCTTTGTTTTTGGTTGTGTGTATGGAATATATGACCAGAACTCTTAAAATGGTGGGAGATAATTCTTTGTTTAAAAACCATCCTAGGTGTAAAGGGGTTAAGTTAAATCATCTCTGCTTTGCAGATGATGTTATTCTTTGTTGTAAAGGAGACTTTAGATCTATTTATCTCTTGTTACAAGGGTTTAAACATTTTTCAGATGTCTCAGGGTTAGAGGTTAATGTGAATAAATCTGAGATGTATATTGTTGGCATGAAAAAAGAGGATACTCAAAGGCTGCTTGATATGTCAGGTTTCAAACTGGATAAAATTCCATTTAAATATTTGGGTGTTCCCATCAGTTGTAAGAAGATCTCTGTCAAGGATTGCAGGATTTTGGTGGAGAAAATGACAGCTAGGGTGAGGGTCTGGAATAGTAGGCATCTTTCCTATCAGGGGAGACTTACTCTGGTGAATTCAGTCCTTATGAGCATACATATATATTGCGCTCAAATTTTTATTTTGCCTAAAAAAGTTCTCCAAGAAATTGAGATGATTTGTAGATCTTATTTGTGGACTGGGGAGTATTACAGCTCTAGAGGAGGATATATTGCTTGGCCAAAGATTTGCACTCCTAAACTAGCTGGTGGACTGAGTATAAGAGATATAATGAAGTGGAACATTGTTGCTATGAGGAGATACACTTGGGCAATCTCTGCAAAAAAAAGATAATCTTTGGATTAGTTGGATTAATGAGGTGTATATTAAAGGGAGTAATTGGTGGGAGTATAAACCACCTCAAAGCAGTAGCTGGTATTGGAAAAACATTGTGAAGTGAAGGAGAATTTGAAGAATGTAATTAGTGAAAGTCAGCTCACTCAGATGGGGACAAATTCTGTGAAGAATGTCTACTCAGTTTTGGTTGGTGATCGGGAAAAGCTTCATTGGGATAAGTATGTTTGGAACAAAATGGTTGATCCCAAACATAGGTTTATAGTGTGGCTAGTAATGAACAACAGGCTACAGACAGCAGCTAAATTGAGCATATTTGGTGCTAATGGCTGTACAGATTGCTATATATGTGGTAATGAACTTGAAACTCAGGAGCATCTGCTATTTGTGTGTTATTTTAGTAGATGTGTGCTGTAGAAAATGAAGCAATGGCTGGGATGGGTAAATAATCAGTCTACTATTCAGGGGCTCCTTCAATGGATAGCAAGAAACAGATCAACAAAGTTCATGAGAGATGTCATGGATGTTGTTGTTGCAGCTATGGTTTACCATATTTAGTGGATACGTAATGATGCATACTGGAACCTTAAAGTTTTTAATGTAAATAGTTTAGCTCACAGAATTCAAAAGCAAGATATAGATAGGAGTTATGGTGTTTTACCTAAGAGAGTTTCTTCTAAAGATAAAGAGTGGTTAAGGAGTTTGGCTATGCAATTTTGTAGCTAGTTCCTTGAGTCTTTGTGAGGGGGGTCCAACCTAGTCGGTTTGTCCTCACCAAGACTTGGAGTTTAGGTTGTAAATTGTTTTTGATGGTTCAATATATTTCTCTCGTTTAGAAAAAAAAATATTAGTAATAATATGTTTTATAAAAGATAAGTTCAGATCAGATCAGATAAGTTCAGATCAAATCAGATAAGTTCAAATTAAATCAGATCAGTAAAAAAGAAGGTGAACTAAACATATCCGTAATCAATCAAATTTGAGTATAAGATAAAGTAAGTAGGTGAAACATTTAAATGATGGCAAAGATGTAATAAATGAGAAGTATTTTTTACTACCTTGATCTACGTGTCACTTATTGTGACATTTTCCTACAAGGAAAACATGTCAATTATTAATAAAAACGGATGAAGTATGTTACTGATTGTGAATTGTATATCCTTAATACATCTTGCATACAAATTAAAATTAACAGATAGTTATCACTTTGTTGCATTCGCATCATGCGGGATTTTGTTATACTCACTTTTCAATGGTGTTTTTACACAATATCGGCTTTTCATTGCTTTTTTATTGTTAAAATAAAGATAATTAAGGCAAAAAAAAATGTATCTTGGAGTACAAGCCAAATTAGCTTCTAAGAGCAACCATACGACCTAAATAATGTGTCTACCGTGTTGTTAGCAACCACTAACATGAGCTAAGTGAACTTAGTAATACTTATCCTTGTAATGCTCGCAATTTAGAATAATACAATAATCTCTAATAACTTCATGATCTTTTACATTATGAACATTGTTTTGGATAAATTTCACCAAAGAAGATCAATCTATCAATAATAGTTTAGGCAATCAATCTAAGTGCTTTATGAAATGAATAAAAGAATAGAGATCGTATTATTGTAAGTAGAATGATGAGAGAGTACAAGAGTATTAAGTAATGAGTAAAAAGGTAAAGTGAGAAAAAGCTAATGCCTTATACTTGGCTACATAAACCCTATTTATAATAAAACAGTCTGACTAATGTTACCATTTTAGGTTGTTACAAATGATAAATATTCCAGTTAGATATCCCTGGTCCTTTGGCGAGCTTCCCTTCTTTATCTCAACTGCTTCAACGGGCTTATGACTTTATTCAACGCAGGATTACATCACGTGCTTATCGGTCATGTAGACGAAATCAGGACATGTCCTCTGCTCTGTCATGTCCCCAAATCTGGACAGGTACAAGTCAATTTTTACCGCATAACAATTGCCCCTAATTTCACTTGATTAATTGCGCCAGAAATTTCAAAAGTGAAATTACAACTACCCACTATAACCTTGATGTGATTACGGTGCCTAGAAATACGTAAAATAACTGCAGCACGTTTCTCAATTGAAAAAGTAACCATCATTACACTCCTTTCAACCGCTCATTTTCACAACTCATTTATTAACCCACTTTCGCCATTTCAAATGCACTTTCAACCTTTTCATCTTTCGCTTCTCCTAGGCAACAATTCTCTTTGTAACTCGTCCTTTTCGCCATTTTTTACAATTCTTGCTGCGATCTTTTTCTTGTTTTCTTCAAATGGGAAGAAAATTGCTGCTTCCAAGAGAAGGGCCCGCGAAATTGACATTTCTTCATCTTCGTCTGACAAAAGCGAACATGACCTCATTCCATCCGACATTATGGAACCTGCAAACTCCAAACCCAATTATCTCTCCACTTCTAATGTTGAGAGCCTGGTTAATTTAGGAATTCTCCCTTCTTTCACTGTTTTCTTTTTAACCCATGAGAGTGAGAGAGCAGACTAGATAAAACCAGGCTGGTCTTGCTTTTATGAATACCTTTTCTTGAACGGAGCCTCAATTCGCTTTTCCCCGTTAATCAAGGCCTTTCTTACTCACCTTGAAGTTGCTCCTTGCCAACTGATGCCCATGGTATGGAGAAATCTAGTTTTCGCTGACATTTTAGCCGAAAGATTAGGGTTCGATTTTATCCTTGGGGACCTTGCATATACTTACGGAGTCAAAATTTAGGGGAAACGTAGGGTGAGTATATCAACCAAACCAAAACGATAACCTCTCATCTTGAAGATAGACAGGTAGGATAGAGGGTGGATGACCATATACTTTTTTGTGGAGATAGATTCTTTGGGCGAAGAGAATGGATGGATTCTTTCCAACTAGAAGGTTAAGGGTAAGAATTGTGAATATGTGTTTTGAATTATGATTTTGGATTAACTTCTCACTACTTGTTTCTTTGCAGGAATTTCTCTTGAAGACGTCAAGGTTGACGAAGAATCTGCTGAAACAAAAACCAAGGCTATACTGGACTTAGGCGAGGAAGCAAGGGAATACCCACTAGTACCAGTCACCCCAGTAGAGGATCTCCAAACAGACGAATCATTTTTAGCCAATATGTCTTCAGGTAATCTTTCGTTCATTCTTGCCTTCGAGATTGGACACATCCCATGGGAGACTGACATGTATATTTGCGCAGACACCTCAAAGACTAGCAAAAGCCTCAAAGAGTTGTCCACCAGGGAAATCATCAAGCTTAGGGCTGCCAAGAGGTCAAAAGTCGCCCAAGATGTTGCTCGTACTGCTCAAGATGTCAAGCTTGCTATTGGGCTTGCTCCCAAGAACATGCCTCCACCGTCAACCCCTGCAACCTCTTCTCTGCAGACATCCACATTCTGCTGGTCCAAAACTACCTGTCCTGAACATGGCATTCCCTGGAGACTGTGGCAACGAATTCAAAAACATCACCGTTCTCTGGCCATACATAGATCAACTCTAGTTCCCTGCCAGCAGAGCACGCCACAATAAGGCCAAGCCAGAAAATACTACTAGCGAAGCCGCCCAATGCACCTTCCAGGTAACGCTTTCCTATACATGAAACAAGATGTGGTCAAGTAGCACTGCTCTTTAAATCATACTCACCTGCTCTGTTGCTTGTCACAGACCCTTCAATCCACCCTGGGCAACGTCAAGAACATCCTCTCCTATCACAAGGAACTGGAGAGGATGACTAGAGAGTTGTCCAGTGCTTATAAAAAACTGAAAGACAGGAGAAGACCTGGAATGGCAACAAGGAGCGCCCGGAGGCCGACATTGATGTGCTTAAATGGAAAAACTAGAGAAGAATGAGGAACTGGAGAAAGTGAACAAGACCCTGGCAGCCAAGGAGGAAGAACTGAAGAAGAAGGAGGAAGAACTGGTTGACAACGCCATCTACTATGCCATGAAGAGCACTGCTGAGCTGATGAAGGAGTTCAAGGAGGGCAAGGCTGACACTTGGGAACCAGACCAGGCCAATGAGGAGTATGCCCAGGCCTACCCTAAGGAGGGCGAGGTCAACTCAGAAAGGCAGAAGGTGAGAAGGTCAATCAAGGTGGCCAGCGTACTGGAGAAGATGACCAGAAGACTCTTGCTGCGGACCAGGTGATGACTGAGGCGAACCCTTAAGAGAAGACAGAAAATGTAACTGCAGTTTACTTTATAATAGGCCTTAAATAATATTTACCTTTGGTTTGTTGAATAGTAGTTTTACTGTCTTGCCCATAGGGGCAGACATGTTTGAAGTGTGTTTTTGTTGAATAGTTGTCCTGCATGTCCATTGTTTTGGTGGGCATTGCCAGTTGCATTTGCTTTTGTTTATGTGAATTTGTTTTTAAAATTTTCAAGTTGCATAACTAGTTGTTAATTTGTCAAATTGCAATTGTCGAGTTTGTAGTTGTCAATTTACAGTTGTCAATTCGCAGACTGTTGTGGTATTGTGAGATTGCATAGTTGTAGTGTAGTTGTTGTCTTATGCAAAGATTGACCAAAGATAGACAAGTGTTGAGTACCTGATAAGGTAGCTATCCTTGGGTTAATGTCCCATGTGAGTTTGGTGTATGAACACATCTGCAAAACAAAAAGGTTAGAAGCGTTGGTCGTTGGTGCGGCCAATGGCCCTCCGATGCTTAAGTCAGTAATGGCTTTGAAAAGAGATAAATAAGAAAGGAAATACCAAAATAACAAATAGGTAAAGAAAAACATAATTGTCTGTGGTGTCATATCTACTGGACAAATGACAAACATGATTTAAAAATAATACTTCTTCAGGTGCATCGCATTCCAACTCCTTGGAATAGGTGTCCCATCTTGCTTGACAAGAGAGTATGCCCTTTCTCATACAACCTTACTTGTTTGGTATGGTCCTTCCCAGGTGGGATCTAACTTACCACCAGTGGGATCTTTTGTGTTCTGGAAAACCTTTCTGAGGACCCACTCACCTTCGTGAAACACTTTTATCCTCACTTTTTTTGTTGTAGCTACGAGCCACACCTTGCTGGTAGACCACCATTTTGACTATGGCTTGTTCCCTTACTTCGTCAACAGTATTTACATCATGGGTTAGTGCATTATCATTTTCATTCATTAAACCATACCTGGTAGAAGGGACCTGTACTTCCGTTGGGATGATAGCTTCACTTCTATAAATGATGGAGAAGGGAGTGTGTCCAGTGGCGTTTTTTGGAGTTGCCCAGTTAGCCCATAGGACACGTGGGAGCTGTTATGCCCATTTTCCTTTAGCAGCTTCTAGGCGTCGCTTCACCTGGTTGACAACGATTTTGTTGCTGGACTCTACTTGGCCATTTTCCTGTGGATATCTGGGTGTGGATGTGTGGAGTCCAATTTTCCATTTTGCGCAAAAAGCTCTAGTCTTGTCGATTATGAACTGAGAACCATTGTCACATACTATATCTGCGGGGACACCATACCTGCACAATATATTACGCTTTATGAAAGAAATAACTTCCTTATTTTTTACTTGTTTGAATGCTTCAGCTTCTATCCACTTTAAGAAGTAGTCCGTCATGGCTAGCATGAACACTTTCTTGCCACGTGCCTGAGACAACATGCCTACTATGTCCATGCCCCACTTCATAAATGGCCATCGCGTCAAAGTGGGATGGTTGATGCTGGACTGGAGCATGTTGTTGACAGGCGTCGCACTTTTTGGCAATGTCTGCGGCGTCTTGACGCATGGTGGGCCAATAGTATCCCATAAGATGGATCTTGGTTGACAGGCTTCGTCCAGCAGCATGGTTGCCTCCGATACCACTATGGGTTTCTTCCAAGACTTGCTTTGCTTCCGCAGCTTCCAAGCACTTAAGATAGACACCTGAAACAGTTACTTTGAACAAGACATTTTGAATTAGTGTGTAACGTGACGCTTTCATCCGAAATGCTTTGGCGTCTTCTCCAGGAGGGGTGGTGCCGTCTTTGAGCCAAGTGATGAATGGCAAAGTCCATCCTGTATTGGGGGGTGGAGGCGCCGATGTTGAGGCTCCGTCATCTTCATTCTGGATCACGAAGATGTCATGCTCAATAGCTGGATAAGCAAAATGGACAATAGGAACACTGGTCAGCTTGGATCCTTTGAAGGATGAGCCTAGACTGGCAAGTGCGTCAGCTTGGGAATTTTGCTCTCTGGGTACCTGTCTTATATTGCAATACTCAAAGTATTTCGTAAGTCGATTAACAACATCTAAGTAGGCACTCATTTTTGTGTCTTTGGCAGCATGGTCTTCGTTAATCTGACTAACTATAAGCAAAGAATCACATCTTACCTCCAGACGCTTTACCTTGAACTCCCTGGCTGCCATTAGACCGACAAGTAGGGCCTCAAATTCTGACTCGTTATTGGTGGCTCGAAAGTTGCACTGGACAGCTTGGGGGATTTCGTCGCCTTCTAGGGATACCAGCATGATTCCAAGGCCAATGCCCCTGACGTTGGAGGCACTATCGGTGTAGAGCGTCCAGGTGCGAGTGGACCCATCATTCAGCACTGTGCTGACTTCCACATCAGCAAGGGGTTGGAGACCAGGTGTGAAGTCAGAAACGAAGTCAGCTAGGGCCTGCGACTTGATAGATGGCATGGGATCATACTGAATGTCATAAGCACTAAGTTGAATGGACCACTTGGCCATCTTACCTGTTAGTTCTGGTTTTCGTAAGACAGTCTTAATAGGATAATTAGGTTTTACTATGATGGGGTGAGATTCAAAGTAAGGTCGCAATTTCATAGAAGACATGACCAGTGGCGAACTAATTTCTCGAGATAAGCGTACTTGGTTTCGGCATCAAGTAAAGACTTACTCACATAGTAGACAGGTAGTTTTTGCCATCGTCCTCTCTAACCAGCACTGCACTGACGGCAGACTCTGACACCGACAGGTACAATTGCAACTTCTCGTTAGGTTTAGGTTTGGACAACAAGGGAGGATGAGTCAAGTAGATCTTTAGATCTTGTAGTGCTTTCTCGTGCTTTGCGGTCCACTCGAACTTGGTGTTTTTCCTTAAGACATCGTAAAATAAATGACATTTATCTGAGGATTTAGAAATGAACCTGTTTAGGGCTGCCACTCGTCCAGTCAACTTCATAACATCTTTCATCTTTGGGACAACGTGGTGACTGGAGGTTGAGGACAACTCGTATTTACTCGGGACTGGCTTCTGCCTTTCTGGGTGACTATGTAACCCAAAAATTTTCCTGATGACACGCTGAAAGAGCATTTGGACGGATTGAGCTTCATGTTATACTGGCGGAGGACTTGAAAAGTTTCTTCCAAGTGTTTGACGTGGTCGGTTGCTTTTGTTGACTTGACCAGCATGTCGTCTATATAGAACTCCATGATACGCCCGATTTGCTTTTCAAACATTTTGTTGACCAATCTCTGGTAAGTTGCCCCTGCATTTTTCAATCCGAAAGGCATAACTTTATAACAATAGATGCCCCTGTCAGTCATGAACGTTGTTTTCTCTTGATCTTCTGGGTGCATTAGGATTTGATTATAACCACTAAAAGAATCTAGCATGGTCAGCGTTTCATAGCCAGCAGTAGCATCAATCATGGCATCTATATGGGGGACAGGAAAAGGGTCTTTAGGACATGTTTTATTGAGGTCAGTAAAGTCAATACATACACGCCACTTACCGTTTTTCTTTTTGACCACTACTACGTTGGCCAACCAGTCAGGATAATGTACCTCTCTAATCTTACCAGGTTCGAGTAGTTTCTCAACTTCTTCGTTTATGGCTTGGTTGCGTTCTGGTGCAAACTTCCATCGCTTTTGGCGGACTGGGGGTGCTTAGGGTCAACCCGTAATTTATGTGTGATGACATCCGGACTAATGCCTGTCATGTCATCGTGCTTCCAAGCAAAACAGTCACGGTTAGCACGTAAAAAGGTGATAATATCAGTCCTTACCTTGTCAGGTAGATAAGAGCCAATTTGTACTACTTGATCAGAAAATTCAGGGTCAAGGACAACTTCGTCAAGGAGTTTAGATTCTGGCTCCACATAGCTGCTTGGGGCGGACTGCTCCTGTAATTCCTATGCCACCTCTTTCTGGGCACTGGAAGGCTTGAGTGTGACTTTGTAACACTCCTTGGGAACTCTTTGGTCACCCTTGATCTGCTGGATGCCCCAGGGGGTTAGGAATTTCGTCATTTGATGGTAGGATGACGGGATAGCCTTCAACTCATGGATCTAGGGCCTGCTAAGAATTATGTTATAAGCATATACGCATTCTATGATCATAAATTTTACCTGCAAGTTGACGCTTTCAGCATAGACATGTAAGGAGATTTCTCCAATGGTATTCTTGGCCTCTCCACTGAAGCCAACAAGAACTGTAGACTTTTTGACCACGTCACTTTCGCTCAGTCCCATCTGGACAAGTGTATCTAGCATGATAATATTGGATGAGCTTCCATTGTCTACCAAGATCCTTTTGATTAGGCAGTTGCCTACAGAGAGAGATGACTAGGCCGCCATGGTGGATTGCTGAGGCATCTACCGCGTCCACATCATCGAAAGTGATTGTTGGTCCTGGATTGATGGCACGCCTCAGGCCAGGCTTGTCCGCATAGCATTCCTTGGCATGTCTGTTAGCTGCAGAATAAGTCAAACCACAAACGTCAGATCATCATGTAATAACATTAATAACTTTAACATGAGAAGGAGGGTTAGAAGGTTTTTGGGGAGCAAAAGTGGATTTCTCCTTTGAGACAGTTGCCTTGGCCTTCTCGGACATGATTTCTTTAAGATGACCATTCTTCAGGAGATAAGAGACTTCTCTACGGAGGACGATGCAATCATCAGTCACATGACCAATGTCTTTATGATAGTCACACCATTTAGATGGGTCTTTGCAGTCTCCTGGGCGTGACGATTTAGGTGGCCACTTGACGGTATCTACGAGCTTTGTCAGATGGTTGATGAGTCCTCCGGTGTTCACGCAACAGTTGTATTCTTCTATCTTCGGGTGATGCTCGGACTCGTCCTTCCGATCTGGTTCCTCGCCTTCCACCGCTGCGACATATTGGTCGTTGACTGGTCGATCATATGGCTTTGGTCTGCTATTTCGTCGTCGATTCCACATGTATATTCTGCTGGACCGGTCAGGTTTAGAGTGCTCCAATCTGGCATCCATATCTTCTTCTAGGCGAACTTGCGCGAGAGCTTTGTTCAATGCATCTTCAAACTTGGTGCACGGGTACTTGGTCATATCTTTGTAGAGGTCAGAATCTCCGTACAGTCCTTGTCTGAATGCTTCGATAGCTGTTGGGATGTCGCAATTAGGAATGGACACCTTCTATCTGTTAAAGCGATGAATATATTCTCTGAGACTTTCTCCATAGCGCTGCACGACGCGGTACAGATCACTTGTCTGCTTTTGGACTTTTCAACTACTAGCGAATTGCTGATTGAACATGTTTTGGAGTTCTGCGAATGAGGTGATGCATCCGTTTGGCAGATTGGTCAATCAGTGTAGGGCAGGACCGGACAGAGTGGACCCAAACCCTTTACACAGACTAGCTTCTCTCATATCATAAGGAATAGGAATGGTCATCATTCTCTGCTTGTATTGCTTGATATGCTCGCTAGGGTCAGTGGTCCCATCATATAGCTGGATGTTCTAGGCACTGAACCTTTTAGGGATGTCGATGTTATCAATATGATCATCATAAGGAGAGTCAGCGTAGCTGTTTGGTTTTGCCTCAGCTATTGCAGGGGTCATCCCTGGGATTTTATTTATCATTTCTTGCAAGAGGGCAAACTTCTGTTCCATGGCTTCATTCATACTTCCAAGGACAGAGTGAAGAAAGTCCATCCCTGGCGGCAGGTTAGGGTTGGAATGGACATGAGAAGCAAGGGCACCGACTCTATGAGTGACGGGAATGTTGGCAGGCTGATTCAGAGGAGGCACATTTTGAGTAAATGCGACTGAAGAAGTTCGAAAAGGAGGAGGAGGAGGAGGAAGAGTCTCCGGGAAGGTGACACAAGTTCGATTTGGAGTGTTGGACACATAGAAATTTCTAGAAGAGTTTGGACGAGGATGTGCATTGGGCACGGATCTGGATGACGAACCGAAGGTTGGAAATGTTGATGGGGTTTGAAAAGGGTTAGAACCAATTAGACGGGTTTCATCTTCGACCATGATGAAGTCACTGGCCAAAGGGATAGCAACAGTAGTGACAGCAGGGCGCGTCACTAGGGGAGTTGATATTTGTGAGATGATTGGGGTAGTCATAGGAGAATTTTGTGGTGCTGGGAGACTTCGAGTAGGAGTGATGGTATCCATGTCAAGGCGAGTGGTTGCGCCTTCAATGTTACGGCGTTCCTGGTGGCGAGAGGATGAAGTCGCCATAAAGATGGCGGACTGGACTTGGCCACGCAGGACGTCATTTTATTTCTTAAGAATATCGATCTTTTCATTGAGGCGCTTCCAGATTTCTTCCACAGAGGAAGGATGTTTCCATCTATGGAATTGTGACGGATTTTTGTGAAACACGAAGTTCGAGAGAGCACTTTCTAGACTGAATGCCCCACGGTGGGAGCCAAATTATTTTGGATAAAGTTCACCAAAGAAGATCAATCAATCAATAATAGTTTAGGCAATCAATCTAAGTGCTTTATGAAATGAATTAAAGAATAGAGAACGTATTATTGTAATTAGAATGATTAGAGAGTACAAGAGTATTAAGTAAAGAGTAATGAGGTAAAGTGAGAAAAAGCTGAGGCCTTATACTTGGCTACATAAACCCTATTTATAATAAAACAATCTGACTAATGTTACCGTTTTAGGTTGTTACAAATGATAAATATTATTCCAGCTAGATATCCCTGGTCCTTTGGCGAGCTTCCCTTCTTTATCTCAACTGCTTTAACGGGCTTATGACTTTATTCAACGCGGGATTCCATCACGTGCTTGTCAGTCATGTAGACGAAATCAGGACATGTCCTCTGCTCTGGTCATGTCCCCAAATCTGGACAGGTACAAGTCAATTTTTACCGCACAACAAACATATACATAATTGTAAAATCCAAAAACAACAAATATCCCATTCTAACAATTTCATTTCGACAAGTATCCTAAATTAAAATCGCCCCGAAGAGTATGTGGGTTTGTAATAAAACAGTTTCATAGACAACCATAGGTTTCGAAACCCGATCATATATAAAACCCATCGCTCCCACATTTACGAGGGATCTTGCCATCAGCCAAAAAGTGATTTCTTTGAAGAATAAATTGTTAGAAATTTCTGCCACATATACACCTTAAATTTTTTTAAAGTTACCATTTTACCGTATTACCATTCGTATATTTTAAAAAGTTTGTCTCATTTTTTATTCGGAAGAAACTTGTGTCATACTGTCATTGGTTGTCTAACACGAACATGGCAAAAAAAATAGATGTTAGAAAGCAACTAAACTACAGTGATATAAACGGAATTTGATTACTGGTTTTAGGCACCACCCCCATAAGACTTTACCAGCTTAACTAGATAGCATTCGTATAAGGATATGACAATTAGCATGGTGCCACTTTAGTGATCGCTGATCGGCCCACATTTTTCGATTTACTTTTCCTCCCACCTATAGAAAATGGAATAGGAAATAAGAATAAAAGAAAATGGTACAGCAGAACAAAGCCAAACTCACTATTTCATTATAGTCTCCACGCACTTATAATCAATACAACTAAAGATATAAATAGCAAACTAAATAACTAGAAAAAGCCTAAGACTTAGGAACATGATGCCAACTATCCCATGATCTTAGCAACTACTTAACCCACTACTAAATATTGAACTAACTCCTTAACTAACGTGACTACTATTTGAATTTGTCACTAACAACTAATTTGAAGCAGCAAACTCAAC
Source organism: Beta lomatogona (assembly GCA_947646795.1). Classification (NCBI taxonomy): domain Eukaryota; kingdom Viridiplantae; phylum Streptophyta; class Magnoliopsida; order Caryophyllales; family Amaranthaceae; genus Beta; species Beta lomatogona. Next base: position 369,157 of record CANSNZ010000553.1, read on the forward strand.
ACACCCCCTTGCTTCAAATTTAGGGTTTTTCTACAACTCGATTTCTGACATCCATCTTGCCATGGACTTGCTTAATTTGTGATGCACTTCTCACCACCAAACTTTTAACCATCTTAAAATTTGTTGATGCACATTATCACCAATTTTCACTCAACGGAGCACTTCTCTCCACAAACACTTTTCGACGTAGTCTTGTAAATTTTACCACATCGACTACAACAATTTCATAAACCGTGAAAAAAGGCAAAAGCACCTTCTTGATTCAAAGTTTGTTCTTAAATTTCATGAAGCACCTCTCCATTAACATGTCAAGTACTTTTCAAATTTTGTGATGCACTTCTCACCACATACCTCTTTGTTGATGCACATTATCACCAACACCATATTTTAATTTGTTGATGCACATTATCACCAACCTTCACTCAATGGAGCACTTCTCTCCATAAACTCATTTTGGCATTGTCTTGCAAATTGACTACGCCATTACTTCAACTTCGGAAACCGTCTCTGCGTTGACTACGACTTCCACCATTTTCAGATTGTCAAATATCTGATTTGCTTGTGAAGATTGCTCCTTCACCTTAAATGATATGTCTCCCTCTTTTTATAATAACCAAAATTCATAATTTCATGGGTTAAAAGGGAACCCATCCATACATCTAAGTAAATCCATTACTTGCCTTGGTTAAACACATAAAACACTCATAAATTTTCTCCTACTGTTTTTATAAAAAAAAAAATTAGAGCACTCTTTCTCTCCCCTTTTTTTCTTCTTCTTTTTCTTCTTCATCTCTCTCTACTTTTTTTGGATTTAATCTGATGCTTTGATACCATGTAAAATATAGAACAGTGGAATGACTTGCTTGCTCACTCATTCATTACAAAGAAACCTTGCCTTTAAATAGGCACTTACACTTATGTTTATAAACTAAGGAAAGCAACGGAAGTGGGGAACATGTCCCACGTTCTATACCATGAAACTCAACAAATAGATACTAGACTTAAGCTAGAAATCTAAACTGACCACTAACTTAATCAACTAAACATTTATATTCCTAATAAAACATAGGAAAGTCAAACAACAAACTTTGAAGAACTACACAACTCAATTATCCAACACCACCTTGGTTTCTATATCTTAGAGTAATGGTAACTTAGCTGAGAAGGATGAAGTATGTTAACCATATCATTCATAATGCTCAACAAATGACCACAATTATGTCAATCTTGTCTTCTTCCAACAAACATTTTATGATTTTTGTCCTCAAATCTTATAGTTTCAAGCACCTGTGAACTTTGAAGCTGCTTCCCTTTTTTTTATGCTAACTGCACAAAACAAATCTCACACTCCGCAAAATTTCATAAAGCAATGACTGTGAAACATTAGATGATGATGCAATAAAGGTCCAAAGGCTTAAAATCCAATATTTCATTGTCACTTGTTAATACAAACCAGCCAAATGAGAAAAGTGTTAAAATCATACAGTCTTGTATCAACTATTAGTTTCATATAAGAACAAGCTAAGGTTACACCTAAGAAATATCTACAACAACCAGTTAGTAAACAGCTAAAAAATATCAAAACTCGGTCCTTGATATATCAGTTTAGTAATATGAGACACTAACTATGAATTGTATGTTGGAGTTGGTGTATGGTGTATTAGTTTTCCTCACTCCAAAAGTTGCTTCAAAAGAATAAAAAGCTCCTTGTCCCGCATTGGAAGTTTATAGTGGTTTTACCTTTTTTATATAGAGTTTCCTTCTTTAAAAATTTGTTGATGTTTGTGTGGGAAGGAACTAGTCACCACATGTGTGTTGGCTAGGCTTGGGCAAGGGTGTGTGCCGCGTTCGCGGGTTGTGGTTGTGGGATATTTTAGTTTAGATACTTATTTTTTGTTGGAAATCAGCATCCATATCTTCGCTGACAGTAGTCGTGTATCCTTGGAGGTTGGTTACCAAGAGTTTGTGTGTAAGTAACAGGGTAAAATCAACTTTAGGGCAATGTTAATTCACGCCACGACTTTCAGATAAGTTTATTAATACTGTTCTACCAGTGTTAATTAGTTCCTACATTGTATATTCTTAAAACTTGATACATACGAATAAAAAAACTGATAGACTCGTTTCAATGTGTATTTTACATGATATATGGTGAATTTTGAAAGATTGGAGGGTATTTGGTGGAAAAAAGTTATTCGGGGGTATCTGGTGAAAAATCCATACCATTCATATATTTTGAGAAGTTTGTGTCGTTGGTTGCTATCTAACAAGGACATGGCAAACTTTTTTTTTTTGCATTAGAGAGCGATTAAGTGCAGTTATGTAGACGGGCTCCGACCTCAGGTCTTAAATACTATTCCTACAAGACTTTACTAACTAGGCTAGATGACATACACACAAGAACTTGGCAACTGTCAATTGAAATGGCGCCTCATTGTAATTGTTTTGTCATGTTCACATACTTTCTTATAGAGAAAATGAGGAATACTCAAACCCATACGATTCATATAAGTGCATTAACCATTAAAAAAAATTACCAAGAACCCTTGGGTCCAATGGTATGGCTTCCTATCTCCCACATGGGAGACCAAGGTTCAAATCTTGGTGGAAGCATATTTTAATTTTGTGGAGGGGGGTTTGGGATTTGTTGGAGTAATCTTGTTTAATACTTTAATCCTATGAGTAATGATAGGCGTGTCGCGCACCTAACAAAAATAATTTCCTAACTAATCCTCCTAACTATGTAGTAGGGTAAGTCAAGGTCGAATCCACAGGGACAAACAGTATCAAACACTAGAAATCTCGACTCAATTTAGCTAAACAAGTGACAAACAATGGTGAAAAAGTGTTGAACTAATAATAATACTAATTATGACAAATATTAAGAACACACGAGACAAAAATCAATCAATAAAGACATCTAGAATTAAGTATTCCCTCTAGCATGAATAATACATGAATAATTCCCATCCCAATAAACATAATTAATGATTCAAGAGGAGTAATGCACTCTATATAACTACCAAAGATCTCTCCCGAGTACCTATGGCTACTCTAAACATGCAATCAAACCTATTCCCATGGAATCATGCAAGAAAGAGACATTAAGCATGGCATCACAAATAAATTCCTAGTAATCCTATCTACTTATTCCCATAGAGATATTCATACTTTTGATTAAATCACAAATTCATCTAGATTCAATTCCCATTGAAAATAAGATATAATGAATCAATTCAAAATCACCTATCCCTAGTATGATAATGAAATTAAGCACAATTCAATCAAACAAGAACAACTAATCACATCAATTTGGAATTATGGGAGGGATTCATGCATTAGTCATTGCTAGGGTTCAACTTAATCCTAGATTATAAAACTACTCACTCATAATTGAAATAACAAAGCAATTAATAATTACATTGAAAGACATAATAATAATAATGAAAAGAAGAAAATTAGAAAAACTTAGTCTTTACTTCAATGGATCAAACTTATAGAATTCAAGGCTTCAATAATGGAGTTTCTCTCAAAAGCTCTCTAAAAGTAATACTCTAATTTCTAATCTCCAAAAACTGCTCTCAAAGCATGTTTTAATTAAACCAAAAATCGTTTATAAAAACTAAAAAAGGAAACAATTGAAATCGCGTAAATCCGGTTAATAGCAGCTTGCACGGGCAAGCAGAAAACGGCACGGGCGTGCGCTTCATCGCACGGGCAAACGAGATATCGCTTGGGCGTGCACGCGAGACAGAAGGTTTTGATGGTTTCGTTCACAGATCTGCACGGGCAAGCGGGATCTTGCTTGGGCGTGCAGATCGGTGCATGGGCAAGCAAAATCTTGCGTGGTCCCGCGAAAACAAAAATTCTTCGGTATCATAATTCCTTCAATCCTAAAGCATTCAAACTCATTCTCTTGCATCCGGGAGTCATCAACTAGATCATCAATGAACCATCTTATCCTCTCTTGGTCACAACCGCCCATAAAACCTGAAATTCAAGAGTAAGAGGTAAAAGTATCTCCGAACAACACAATGGTTCAAAAGAATGCTTAAATCATGCAATTAGACCTTAGATGCACTACAAACTACATGGAAATGAGACTTAAGACCTACTTAAATGCAACTAAAAACCGACTTATCAAACTCCCCCAAGCTAAACTATTGCTTGTCCTCAAGCAATCCAAACTAAGAAATCAAAGAAGGAGTTCAATAGCTGCCTCAAGTAAAGGATTCATGTCAATTTCCAAAACCAATTCAAACATATTTCAAAGTTATCACGGTAGAAAACAATCAAACCTCATAGTATAACACAAGGAAAAGCAACCATCTTACCACAAGTTCTCCCCTAAGCTTGACTCAATCATGAATATAGTAGCCCTTACTTTAGTCGTGCACAATATCTCTCAAGTGTATAAAAAGGGTCAAATGATCGCTCAAGGCTCCATTCCATTGACTATATCCTACCATAAGCTTGCATATCTTCTCACTCTCCACCGCTACGGGACTACGTTACATGCAAAGAATCATGAGAACTTCATATGGGTTGTAACGAAGGCTCAAGGTATGGGTGTGGAAAGTTTTTGGAAAGTGGTGCTCAAAGGGGAAAGTGAAGCTTTTCAATCACCTTTGACAACAATTATCAAACTCCAAACACAAACATTCCAATTGCACTTCATATTATTTTTTTCTCATTAACTGAACCATAATTCCTCAAAGAAAATCTCCAATTTCCTTTTATTGAATACTAAAAGACATAAATCACAATTCTTTTTTTTTTTTTTATTATTATTTTTTTTTCGAAGGATTTAACCAAAATCATCTATAGAGGAAATTAATAGGAGTATTAAAAGTAACTCTGAGGAAATGAACTCAACACAGATCATGAGTTCTAACTAAGCATTATATCGCATCAGACACCACAACAAATCTCCAATATCACAACTTAACTATCATCAACATAGCTTCACAATCCCCTAGGTAGGACAAGGTAAAGGGTTAGAGATGTAGCTAACAAAAGAAACAGGCTAGGCTCACAAGGGTGACAAAAAGGAGTAATCGATGTAGGTGGCATTTGGCTATGTAGCTCATAAATCAACAATTGCCTCAATCATATTCTATGCATAAACAAGTCAATGCGGTTTCAAGGAGTATCAATGCAAGTTCTAGAGAATAGTCGTCAAGGAAGAGCATCACACACAAAAGGAAGAAGACTGAAAAGATGTCAGTCTATAAGGCATAAGAACATCCTCACTAGGTTGTAGCTACCAACACTGATCTAATCGCACATAGGAGAGACCAATCTTACCACAAACCAATCAATTCCTTGTTAACTATGAGATTCTCAAAAAAATTTTTCTATTTTCACAAGCGCATACATAGATCTTTGCTATCATTGGGGGACTACTCCTGAATGCAACCTAAATGCAAAAACTACTATGCAAATGATATGCAAGATGCATCCTAAAAATGAAACTAAATGCAAAAACGGGAAATAAGGAATGCCTAAATGATGACTAATATGTACGCATGGTGTGATATATATCCCTCCCCCAAGCTAAATGGCACAATGTCCTCAATGTGCAATAAAAAGCATGCAAAGAGAAGGGATAAAGGAAACTCAAGGATCAGGAGGAGCATCATGCATGGGATGATCGCTGGAGCTGCCCGGTGTCCATCCTTGCGATATGTGCCATGCGCGAAGATCGCGTAGCAACTCGGGAACATCACCAAAGGTGGACTGGAAAGCCTGGTACTGAGAGGTCATCACATCCACAGAACGCTGCATAGCGGCAACAGAATCGGTGTGAGACTGATGGAGCAGTTGAACCTCTGTACGAAGGCTCCCAATATCTCCTCTGAGCGCATCAAGGTGGTCAACATAAGGGGGTACTGGAGGCTCGTCAGCCTGAGTAGACGACCCTGGAGCATGGCTTGGCTCGCCGCTCGGTTCCTCAACAGGAACCCAAGGAAAGTCAGGAGCAAAGAGCCAGTTCTGCGGGTCGTAGATGACGGTGCGCTCCGGGTTTGGAAGGTAAGCATAGGGACGTTGCCCAACCTTCCAAACATACCCATCTGCAATAACCTCATTGGCTATCCAACCCATGGTCTGGAAAGCCTTCAAATCAAGTCTCGTGCTGCCGGGTATGACCTGCTGACCTGTCAAATCAACACCAAAGGAAAGAGCAATCACATAAATCATACCACCTATAGCAATTTCACCCCGAGACTTGGCAACCTCATCAAAATGATCCATAAGCCAAACAGCGGGGTTTAAGAAGCTGGCTCCATCGACAAGGCACCACAATATAAAAAGCTCACGAGAGGTGACAACCCCGGCACTATCTCCCCTAGCAAAAAGATTCAAAGAGAGAAATCGATGTGTTGTGCGAAGACCGGGGCTAACAATCCCAGAAGCCTTAGCACGCTGGGGATAAAAGACAGCTTGACCCGTGATCAAGTTCCAAAAAGTATTATCATCATACCGCTCAGGTCGATTAGAATGGGGGCCATAGGTACCCTCGGTAGGCCAACCGAAAATGGCATTTAACTGATCTCTGTTCAATCGCCTAGGCTCGTTCATGAGTTGAAAGGAGATGGAACGAGGATTTTTGGTGGTAGAACGAACGACCTCTAAAGTAGAGAGGAATTCCAATGTAATGCGTTTGTAAGAAAAGGCATGCATGTTGAGGAATTGTTGCCAACCTACAGAGTAAAACAATTGTTGGAGGTCGCCATCTATTCCTAGTTCAGTGGCTACTGCACGATCATAGAAGCGAGTGGCGCGAAGGCGACGACCACTAAGGACACGAAAGCGCTCTAGGTGAGCCGCATAAGTGAATTGAATGCCTAAGGTGTCCAAAGGAGGTGGGTCAATGGCGGGTGGAGGAGGTGGATTGGAGGGTACATTGGGAGTACGGGTGTTTCTGAGATGGGAAGAGGAAGTGCGCCGGGCCGGATTCGCTCGAGAAGATGGCCTAGGAGGCATGATGATCACAAACAAGGTAGACACAACCAACAAATTCACAACACAATCTCCCAATGACAAATTTCCAACCAAAGAATGCCTACGAACTCTCTCAATGCAAAGAGCTCAATACTAAGAATAACAATAGCACCAACAATTCAACTCCACAAGTAATCAATGCACCACTAAAACTTCAATTTTCATGCACTAGCCAACACAAAAATGTTCAATATTGAGCAAGAAGACAAGAAAGTCCATCCAACAAGTAAGTATGCAACCCACAAAGCAATGTCAAGCAAGTAGTGCAATGAATTTCAAATAGAAAAATCAAAAACACTATGAGATGGAAAATAGAGTGGAAAGAGTATACCAAACTTGAGGTGGGTGTCTAATACCCGCAATTGATCCGGTCTTCACTTCCAAATGGACTAGAGATACTTCCTTGCTACCCAAATTGCGTCAATTTCGAACCACAAACAAACCCCCAAATTGATTTCAAGTTAGGGTTTTCAGAATTTTTGAATGAGAGAAGGGAGAAGGAAAAATGGAAAGAGGAGGAGAGGAGTGCTTGAAGGCCGCCGGCGGTGAGGGAGGTCGCCGGTGAGGAGGCGACGGTTGGCCGGCGAGGGGTGGTGATTGTGAAGGAGTGAGAGAGAGAGGGAGGGAGAAAGGAAGAGGCTCGAAAATTTTGAAGAGGGAGGTGAGAGAAAGAAAGAAAAAAAAAACGTGAAAAAGGGGGTTATTGAAGCAGTACGCCAGGTCGCACGGGCGTGCGACATTACGCTCGGGCGTGCGGTATGCTGATTGGGCGTGCGATATGTCGCTTGGGCGTGCAACTCTACAGGATTTCGTACCCAAACTCTCTGCCGCGACCGCACGGTCGAGCAGGATATCGCTCGGGCGTGCGACCTGCAGTCAAACGCCAATAAAACTTTTTTTTTTTTTGAGATTAAACTAGCGGATTAGAAAATAAAACTATAAAAGATATTAAATAAATCAATAAAAATATAGAAAAGAAAGAGAAAATAGAAGAGAAAAAGATAAAAAAAAATTGGGTTGCCTCCCAATAAGCGCTGGTTTTTAAGGTCATTAGCTCGACCTCCTCATTGATCAATAACATGAAGGAATAGAGAGTATGATGTCAACTCTCTCAGCAATGGGATCTCCAGCTCGGTAGTGCTTCAATCTGTGACCATTCACCTTAAAGGTGCCATCTTGGCGGTTCCATAATTCCACCGAACCATAAGGAAAAACCTTACAAACCTTGAATGGACTCGACCACCGCGAACGGAGTTTACCAGGAAATAGCTTCAGACGGGAATTAAAAAGAAGAACTAAATCTCCTTCCTTGAACTCTTTTCGCACAATACCTTTGTCATGCCATCTCTTGGTTTTCTCCTTGTACAACTTTGAACTCTCATAAGCATCAAGCCGAATTTCATCAAGCTCATTAAGTTGAAGAAGTCTCTTCTCACCCGCCGTTTGAGAATCCAAATTGAGGCTCTTGATAGCCCAGAAAGCACGATGCTTTAACTCAACAGGAAGATGACATGCTTTTCCATAAACAAGACGATAAGGGGTGGTACCTATAGGGGTTTTGAATGCCGTTCTATAAGCCCATAGTGCATCATCAAGTTTTGCTGCCCAATCCTTCCTCGTTCTCGCAACCGTCTTCTCTAAGATGGTTTTGATCTCGCGATTAGAAATCTCCACTTGACCACTAGTTTGTGGATGATATGAAAGACCCACTCTATGGTGCACACCATATTTCTTGAGCATAGCTTCAAACTTGTTCTCCAAGAAGTGCTTGCCTCCATCACTAATCAGAACTCGTGGAATGCCAAATCTTGGAAAAATAGTTTTCTTGAAGAATCTACTAACCACACGAGCATCATTAGTAGGAGAAGCAAGAGCCTCCACCCATTTGGAGACATAATCCACAGCAACCAAAATGTACTTATTCCCATAAGAAGAAGGGAACGGCCCCATGAAATCCACACCCCACACATCGAATAACTCAACCTCAAGGATGGTGTTGAGAGGCATCTCATTCCGACGGGAAAGATTTCCCGTCCTTTGACAACGATCACAAGAATGTACATAATGATGAACATCCTTAAACAAAGTAGGCCAATAGAAACCACATTGAAGAATTTTTCGTTGCAGCTTTTATTAGTACTAGCATGGCCTCCACAAGGTAAATCATGACAATGAGATATAATAGGTGATACCTCATTTCCAGGAATACACCTTCTAATCACCCCATCTGCGCAAGACTTGTAAAGAAAGGGATCATCCCAAAAATATCTCCTCACCTCCTTAAAGAATTTCTTCTTTTGTTGGGATGAGTAACCATGAGGAATAGTGTCACTAGCCAAATAGTTGGCTATATCAGCAAACCATGGGATCTCCGTAGTGGCTAGAGCTAGGAGTTGCTCATCAGGAAATGTATCAGCAATTGGAAGATCCTCATCACCTTCAATATCAAGGACAAGTCGAGAAAGGTGATCAAGCAACAACATTTTCGGCTCCTTTCTTGTCCCGAATCTCCAAGTCAAATTCTTGTAGCAACAATATCCACCGAATCAAGCGGGGTTTAGCATCTTTCTTACTCATCAAATACCTTAAAGCCGCATGATCAGTGTGAATTATCACCTTCGACCCTACCAGATAAGATCGAAACTTCTCCATCGCATACACCACTGCTAACAATTCCTTCTCAGTTGTGGCATAATTCATCTGGGCTGGATTAAGAGTCTTGCTTGTATAGTAGATGGCATGAAGCTTGCCATCTTTCCTCGACCCAAGACTACGCCCCCACAAAGACAGTCACTAGCATCGCACATAATCTCAAAAGGGGAGATTCCGGTCGGGCGATTGAATGATAGGGGCAGAGATAAGAGCTGCTTTTAACCCGTGAAAAGCCTCAGTACAAGCATCAGAAAACACAAAAGGGACATCCTTGCCTAAAAGTTCAGTTAGAGGTCGAGCAATTTTTGAAAAATCTTTTATGAAGCGGCGGTAGAAGCCCGCATGACCAAGAAAACTCCTTACTCCTTTGACAGAGTTAGGAGGTGGTAGACGCTCAATGACCTCTATCTTTGCTTTATCGACTTCGATGCCCCGATGAAAAACAACATGACCCAAAACAACTCCTTGTTGCACCATGAAATGACATTTTTCCCAATTGAGAATCAAATTAACTTCTTGACATCTATGGAGCACCTTTTGTAAATTAGCAAGGCAAACATCAAAGGATGTTCCATAGACGGAGAAGTCATCCATAAACACTTCCATAGAGTTCTCAATAAGACTTGAGAAAATTGCTCATCATGCAACGCCGAAAAGTGGCAAGGAGCATTACATAATCCAAATGGCATCCTTCGATATGCAAAGGTGCCATAAGGACATGTAAAGGTAGTCTTTTCCTGGTCACTTGGATGGATAGGAATTTGGAAGAAACCGGAGTATCCATCCAACCAACGAAAAAATGAATGTTTTGCCAACCTTTCCAACATCTGATCAATGAAGGGGAGGGGGAAATGATCTTTTCGGGTGGCTTTATTCAATCTCCTATAATCAATACACATGCGCCACCCTGTCACAGTTCTAGTTGGAACTTGCTCACCCTTGTCATTCTTGACAACGGTCATGCCTCCTTTCTTTGGGACTACTTGAACAGGGCTAACCCACTTACTATCAGAGATAGGGTAGATTATTCCTGCATCAAGCAATTTTAGAACCTCTTTCTTGACTACTTCCATCATATTTGGATTAAGTCGTCGTTGAGATTCTATAGAAGAAGCATGTTCGTCCTCAAGAATGATTTTATGCATGCAAAATGAAGGATTAATGCCCTTAATATCATCAATGGTGTACCCAATGACATTCTTGTATTTTCTCAAAACAACAAGTAGCTTTTCAATTTGAATGTCATCAAGCTCAAGCATTAACAATGATAGGGTAAGTATCATTGGGACCCATGAATACATATTTCAAAGTAGAGGGGAGAGGTTTCAGTTCTACCTTAGGAGGCGTAGTACTCTCCTTAGTTTCTCCCGAGCTCAATATCTCCTTCATAGGCTTTTCAGATTCAATGGCTCGTGTCTCCTCTAAAATTCTCTTGTATTCCTTGGTTTCCCAATCTTCCTCATTAGCGCTACCCATCAAGACAGTTTGTAGTGAGTCATCAAGTTGCGGGCATCGAAAGCATTGGCTGCTATAACTTCATCAAGAGCATCCACTCTATAAACAGTTTCTCCCATTGAAGGAGAATTCATGGAGTTTGTGAGAGTGTATTCTATCTTCTCATCACCTACTTCAAAGGTGATCTTACCCTTCTTCATGTCAATAATGGCTCCAAAGAAGGGCCAAAAAGGGTCTCCCAAGGATGATGGGAACCCTGTGCATCTTCTTCCATCTCCATGACAACAAAATCACATGGAATAAAGAATTTACCAACTCTAAGAGGAACATCTTCAAGGATACCAAGTGGAAACTTGACTGTTCTATCTGCTAGTTGGAGAGAGATGCGTGTGGGTTTCAGATCACCCATGTTGAGTTTCTTGCAGATAGACAATGGCATGAGACTAACACTAGCCCCAAGATCACACAAAGCATTCTTGATAGCAATATCACTAAGTTTGACTGGAATAGAATAGCTACTTGGATCTTCTAGCTTTTCTGGAAGCTTGTTCTGCAAAATAGCACTACACTCAGCTGTTAGTGAAATAGTGACATTCTCTTCAATTTTTCTTTTGTTAGAGAGCATGTCTTTCAAAAACTTAGCATAAGAAGGCATCTCAGAAATAGCATCTAAGAAAGGGATGTTGATGTGCAGCTTCTTCAAAATGTCAAGGAACTTCCCGTATTTCTTCTCAAGTTTTGCCTGTGCCAATCTTTGAGGGAATGGAACAGGTGGCTTGTATGGTGGAATAGGGATGACAGTGGGTTCCTTTTGCTCAGTCTCCTTAGCTTCATCTTCCAAAACTTTCTCACCTTGATTGTCTTCACTCAACCTTATAACCTCTTCTACACTTTTCTTTAGCTCGGTCACTTTCTTTGTAGGCTCTTGCAATTCTTTACCGCTCCTCAATGAGATGGCATGGATATGCCCCTTAGGATTTGGTTCAGTTTGCCCAGGAAGTTGGCCTGAAGGTTTAGAAAGATGACTGATTTGTTGTGCAAGTTGGGTCATCTGATTCTCCATCAACTTATTGTGAGCAGTGATTTGTTGAAGAGAGTTGTTGAAGAATTCATTTTGCTTGGCTTGATATTCGACTTGCTTTGCTTGAGAAGAAGCTAGATTCTCCATGATACTCTCAAGGTTGGATCTAGAGGATGAGGAGGAAGAGTTGAAAGGTGGTCTTTGTTGGAAACCTGGTGGTTGGGAATAGTTGGTGTGTGGAGGTTGAGGTTGGTTATTTTTATAGGAGAAATTTGGATGATTCTTCCAACCTTGATTATATGTGTTTGAGTATGGGTTGTTTTGTGGTCTTGTGTTTGTGTTTAGGAGGGCATTGGCTTGCTCAGATATCATGCCCATGGTGTTGTATTGACACTCATTCAATGAGTGGCCTTGCACTTCACAAATCTCACAAATAGGTGCTATTGGTCCGCTACTCAATTGATCAACCTTAGCCGCCAAAACTTGCACAAGTGTTAGTTAAAGTAGCAATAGCATCAACCTCATACTTACCTCCCCTTTTGGGGCTCCACGAGACACACTCCAATCATTCAAATAGTTGTTGGCAGCCATATCATCCAACAATGTCTTAGCAGCTTCCGGAGTTTTGGCCATGAAAGTACCGCCAGATGCGGCATCAATAGAGCTTCTAACCTCATGCTTCAGACCATTGTAGAATGTCCGAATCAAGAGCCACTCGAGAATGCCATGGTGTGGGCATTGTCGTTGCAAAGCCTTGTACCTCTCGCCATGCCTCATAGAGAGACTCCAATTCATGTTGTTGAAAACCGGATATCTCATTTCGAACTTGGAAGTTCTCATAGGAGGGAAGAACTTGTAGAGGAAAGCCTTTTTCAATTCTCGCCATGTGGCAATCTTCCTTACTTCTTCTTCTTTCAACCATTCTTTTGCTTCATCCCCGAGAGAAAAAGGAAAAGCACAATATCGAATTAGATCATCGAAACATTTGTTAGTTTCAAGATATTACACTTCTCTAGAAAGCTAGCCAAATGATCAGTAGGGCTCTCTTTTGGTGTTCCCGCATAAGAGTCCTGTGAAATAAACTGAATAAATTGTGGCTTAAGCTCGAAGTGTGTTGCATTGGTGGTTGGCCGAGTGATGGTGGTTGTGGTCTCATCGGGCATAGCATATTCCCGTAGAGACTTTGGTGGTGTTTCGTCTCCCATTGTTGATCTTTGTTGTTGTCTTCTTCGTTGACCTCCTAATCTCCTTGTTGTAGCTTCAATCTCGCGATCAAGAGTTGCTAGATCTTCGGACCCTTGCTACGAGTGCGCATGCAACAAAGAAGACTGAAAGAAAAGAAATCAAACAGCAAACAGAGTAACAATAATCGAACCAAAAATAAGTTTAGCCAACTAAATCAAAGATGAACTAATCTAATACCGTTAGGCCCGGCAACGGCGCCAAAATTTGATAGGCGTGTCGCGCACCTAACAAAAATAATTTCCTAACTAATCCTCCTAACTATGTAGTAGGGTAAGTCAAGGTCGAATCCACAGGGACAAACAGTATCAAACACTAGAAATCTCGACTCAATTTAGCTAAACAAGTGACAAACAATGGTGAAAAAGTGTTGAACTAATAATAATACTAATTATGACAAATATTAAGAACACACGAGACAAAAATCAATCAATAAAGACATCTAGAATTAAGTATCCCCTCTAGCATGAATAATACATGAATAATTCCCATCCCAATAAACATAATTAATGATTCAAGAGGAGTAATGCACTCTATATAACTACCAAAGATCTCTCCCGAGTACCTATGGCTACTCTAAACATGCAATCAAACCTGTTCCCATGGAATCATGCAAGAAAGAGACATTAAGCATGGCATCACAAATAAATTCCTAGTAATCCTATCTACTTATTCCCATAGAGATATTCATACTTTTGATTAAATCACAAATTCATCTAGATTCAATTCCCATTGAAAATAAGATATAATGAATCAATTCAAAATCACCTATCCCTAGTATGATAATGAAATTAAGCACAATTCAATCAAACAAGAACAACTAATCACATCAATTTGGAATTATGGGAGGGATTCATGCATTAGTCATTGCTAAGGTTCAACTTAATCCTAGATTATAAAACTACTCACTCATAATTGAAATAACAAAGCAATTAATAATTAAATTGAAAGACATAATAATAATAATGAAAAGAAGAAAATTAGAAAAACTTAGTCTTTACTTCAATGGATCAAACTTGTAGAATTCAAGGCTTCAATAATGGAGTTTCTCTCAAAAGCTCTCTAAAAGTAATACTCTAATTTCTAATCTCCAAAAACTGCTCTCAAAGCATGTTTTAATTAAACCTAAAATCGTTTATAAAAACTAAGAAAGGAAACAATTGAAATCGCGTAAATCCGGTTAATAGCAGCTTGCACGGGCAAACAGAAAACGGCACGGGCGTGCGCTACATCGCACGGGCAAGCGAGATATCGCTTGGGCGTGCACGCGAGACAGAAGGTTTTGATGGTTTCGTTCACAGATCTGCACGGGCAAGCGGGATCTTGCTTGGGCGTGCAGATCGGTGCATGGGCAAGCAAAATCTTGCGTGGTCCCGCGAAAACAAAAATTCTTCGGTATCATAATTCCTTCAATCCTAAAGCATTCAAACTCATTCTCTTGCATCCGGGAGTCATCAACTAGATCATCAATGAACCATCTTATCCTCTCTTGGTCACAACCGCCCATAAAACCTGAAATTCAAGAGTAAGAGGTAAAAGTATCTCCGAACAACACAATGGTTCAAAAGAATGCTTAAATCATGCAATTAGACCTTAGATGCACTACAAACTACATGGAAATGAGACTTAAGACCTACTTAAATGCAACTAAAAACCGACTTATCAAGTAATCTCGTTTAATCATATGAGTAACCTAAATTAATCTTATGAGTAACCCCTTTAATCATATACCAAACCTTATTATTCATACCCTTAACCTCATTTAATCATACGAGTAACCCTAGTTGTTCACAAAGTAACCTTATTTGATCATTCACAAGAGTAACCTCATTTAATCGTACGACGACCCTATCTAATCTTACGAGTAACCCCAATTGTTCACAAAGTGACCTCCATTTATTAATACGAGTAACCTCATTCGTTCATAAGAGTAATCACACTAAATCATATGACAACTTTAGTTAATCATATGAGTAACTCAATTGTTCACAAAAGTCCCCATTTATATTTATACTAGTAACCTCGATCACTTAATCATCATACGACGACCCTATTTAATCATACGAGTAACCCCAATTGTTCATAAAACAAAGTAACTTCAATTATTGATACAAGTAACCTCATTCGTTCAAAAGAGTAAACTCATTTAATCATTTGACGACCCTATTTAATCATACAAGTAATCCCAATTGTTCACAAAGTAACTTCATTTCTTCATACGAGTAACCTCATCCGTTCATAAGAGCCAACTGCTGATTAGTATTTCTTTTTGTAATAAAACTAACCACATTTGTGTATAAGAGTAACACCCTTTTATTGTTAAGAGTAACCACATATTCATAAGGGTTTGTGCACAAGGGTCAACTTTAAAATGTCATGTCTCATAGCACACTCAATATCTTGGAAAAATTTAAGTTGAAGATGAAATTTTGGCTCGATAACTTTCCAACGTTTAATCAAAAGCTCAACTCCGATTAAAAACGAGTGAGATATTATTTTGAAAATGAGATGACAAGTTGATACGCGAGCGCGCGTGGCCACACCTGTAAATATAGGTGTGGTCGGCCGCACGCGAGACGTTTTGTTATGTTTTAGTGCTACCCTTGCCAATTATGTAAATTATATACCTGGGTGGGCTATGT
Source organism: Beta lomatogona (assembly GCA_947646795.1). NCBI lineage: Eukaryota > Viridiplantae > Streptophyta > Magnoliopsida > Caryophyllales > Amaranthaceae > Beta > Beta lomatogona. The sequence goes on from CANSNZ010000553.1 coordinate 385,174, forward strand.
ACCTTATCACGTCCCTATCCTTTAAAAAGAGAGAAAAGTTGTACAGACTAAGGCTCCGTTTGGTTGGGTGTAAAACACTTTCAGTGTCAAATGATTTTCACGGAAAACAAATTTAGAATGGAAAACACAAATTTAAAATTAGTTTTCCATTGTTTGGTTCCATGTTAGAAAAAAGGATGTGATAAGTGCTTATTTATACATATTTTTACCCTCTAATATAATACTTTTAGTGTCGTCTGTTGAGTTATATGGGTTAAATATTATATTTTTAGGATATTTCGATTTAATTACTTGATAATTATTTTTAGTGTTTAAAAGATGAATTTGTGTCTATATTAATTATTTAGTAATAACATATTTAAATAAAGTTTAGAAATATGCACTAAATTCGAGTATTACTAATTCTGCAGGGCTGATATAGTATTTTGGGCATATCTCTCTCATACGGAGTCGAAACGAGACGATTCAAGTGGCTACGGAAAGCTGAGATCGAAACCTACAACTTTGGATAAGGAAGCAAGAGCTAAGTCATCCGTTTACTGGGTCGAAATTACATTATAGAGAAGCAGTTCATATTTATTTTAATGCTTAAATTACAAGCCCAAAGTAATATAGTGATTTATCCATTTTGTGGCTAAAGCCCAAGTGTAGCACCACAATACACAGCAGAACAATGAAAAGAGGGGAAAGACAAGGGTTTAAATGAAAAAAAACCCACACTACACAAAAGAAAGACTACGGAATAGAATAGGTGGAGCCTTTGTTTTGTTGGGCTACAAACCCACGTGGGGTATTGAAAAATAAAAAGGGAGATAAAACCCTTGGAGAAGGTAGGCGGCATAGAGGAGTACAAGAAGACGGAGCAGAACAGAGGACGCACAACGGAGGACTACAGAGCAATACAGAGATATCGAAGGATGTAGTCCAAAATTCGTCCCCTCATGAGTTTTCTCTACTCTCTTCTATCTTTTTCTTTGTTTTTATGTCTAATTTAGAGTAGTTCTACACTAGTAGGAACATGTAATTGACTATTTGATATATGGGTTTATGAGATTACGTTTTTGTTTGTGTTATAAATGATTAGTTTCTTTTGGGTATTTATACAAGGTTTATTATCCGGCTTTTGATTCATGTTTATTGATTTAGATTGATCACCTAAATTGTTTCATGTTTCTATTGTTAGATTGATAGTAGTTTTAATTAGGTTGCAGCTTTCTGGTCTAATTATAATTGCTAGAAACTTGTGTAATAATTGAATTCAATTAGTTGCAGCATTCTTGGTTAATTTGGGTTCAGTTGATTGGTGTTTCTAATCTTTGTCAAGTTTGATAATTTGATACATGCTTTCATGGTTGGATTAATTTAGCTTGATTAGGATTAAATTTGCATGCTTTCACGGGATTTAACGAGTAAGAAAGATAAAACTAGTAATCTACTTGCTTTCAATGGATTATATAGTTAATCAATCTATCCTAGGCTAGTCGAATGAGTCAATGATTATACCCAATATCTATAGAAAATTACATGTCTCCTATTAGCTTCTTTATTATATTTTAAAACCGAATTTATTTCCTGCAATTTATATTTTCATAATTTTAGTTTAATAGTTTTAGGTATAATTTTGATATTCGAAAACCCCCCATTTTATATAGTAATAGTTATTTATATAATTAAATAATTAGTTTAAGATAATAATGCAGTCTCTGTGGGTTCGACCCTTACTTTCCCTATCTATTTGTTAGAGTTAGTGAGTGAATTATAAATTTAATTTTGTTGCGGAAACGACACGCATCAAATTTTGGCGCCGTTGCCGGGACTGTATAATTTATTATTTTAGACTATTGTTTAAGTATTATAATTTATCTAGTTATTTGTTTAATTCTAGGTTCTTGTTTATTGATCTAATCTTTACATTTATATTTTATGTGTGACTGTTAGCTAGTGAAATGGCAGGAGAAGGTGAAAAGAGCTTGAAAGAGTATATGTTCAATGCATATGAGACACACATGAGCGTTATTTTTCCCGCACTAGAGAAACCATTCAAACTTGATCCAGGTTTTATAGAAATTCTCCCTAAATTTTATGGTCATGATAAGGAAGATGCTCATAGACATTTACAAGAATTTACTCTTGCTTGCTCTACTTTATTGTTAAATGGTAAAGATGATGATGGTATTAAAATTCGTGTTTTCCTTTTTACTTTACATGATTTAGCTAGAGATTGGTTACTTTATCTTCCCGTTGGATCTATTACTTCTTGGGATGGCCTTCGGAGAGTTTTTCTTGAAAAATACCAACCTGCTAACGTAACTAGATTAATAAGGAAACAAATATGTAGTATTGAGCAAGATAAAGATGAACAATTGCATGAGTATTGGAAAAGATTTAATAAACTTTGCATTTCATGCCCACAACATCAACTTAGTGAGTAATTCCTAATTGAATGTTTTTATGATGGTTTGTTAGATGATCAGAAACGTTTAATAGATATTGCTAGTGGTGGAACTTTGGTGAATAAAACTCCTGGTGAAGCAAGAGAGTTAATAACTACTATGGCCCTTAATAGTGAACAATATGGGACCAAAATTGATTCTGCAGTGAAAATTCAAAGGCAACCGAAGGAGCAAACTGAACAAATTGCTGAATTTAAAGTTGTAGTTGCTAATATTAGTAACCAAGTTTCCAGTTTTAGTACTCAACATGAATCTTTGGAAAATTTAGTAAAACAACTAGCTCTCCAAATAGGAAAAGTTCACTCTCATGAATTTAATAATCAGCAACAAACTGAAAATCACCTTCACCATCTAGATAACCAAATAAAACAAATATGTACTACTCTTAGCAACATAGAAAGTAAATTGGATGGACAAGTTTTTGAAAAGCCTATACCTCACTTGATAGATGAAACTAAAGTCATAACTTTGAGAAGTGGTAAAGAACTTGAAAATCGAGGTAAAGTGGAAAAAGAAGTCGAGGTGAGTCATGAAACCAGAGAAAAAGATAGTGAAAAATTACAAGGTGACAAAATTGGGCAGATTAGTGATATTAATGATGAGATTGAAGTCCAAAATGTGGAAAATGAAGTAGTGAAGGTGAGAAAAGAAAAAGAAAAACCTATCGTGAATCCTTCTTCAAATAAACCTGATCCTAGGGAGATAGTGCCATTTCCCTCACGTTTTGCTAACTCTAGGAAAGAAGATTTAGACAATGAGATCTTAGAGACATTTAGGAAGGTCGAAATAAACATACCTCTCTTAGATGCAATCAAGCAAATGCCTAAATACGCTAAATTCTTAAAAGACTTATGCACTAACAAAAGGAAAATTCAGAGTGGTGAAAAAGTATGTGTGGGGAGAACGTCTCTCTTTGTTATTCAAAAGAAAATACCTCCTAAATGTAAGGATCCTGGAATGTTTTCTATACCTTGTAAGATTGGAAACCATGAGCTTAATAGGTGTATGCTTGACTTAGGAGCATCCATTAGCGTAATGCCTAGATCTATCTATAAATCTTTGAACTTGGGCCCCTTCTCTAAAACGAACGTAGTGATTCAGTTAACCGATAGATCACAAGCGTATCCCTTAGGAGTCTTAGAAGACGTTTTAGTTCAAGTAAATGAGTTAGTGTTTCCTGTTGACTGCTATATTCTTGATATGGGTGATACGCTTGAATCTATTGATGTGCCATTGTTGTTAGGGAGGCCCTTTCTCAAAACTGCTAAAGCAAAAATTGACGTATCGGAGGGTACTCTTTCTTTTGAATTTGATGGTGAAATGATTAAACTTAACATTTATGATGCGATGAACTACCCTTCTAACATGCAGGATGTGAACTCTGTGGATTGTATAAATGAGATTGATTGCATTACACAAGAAAAATTTAACTCATTCCATGTTGAATATGTTGAATCTCCTCTCACTCGCACATTTAGAAAATCATGTTCTTTGCTCGGATTGATTTTGCATCCGAAAGTGTTAATTATGAGTCGGGAAATACATGTGCTAATAATATGCAATCTGTTTCAAGTTGTGAATTGCTTGTCAATACCCCTAAGTTGATCCCATGTATTCAATCACCTCCTGAACTTGAATTAAAACCCTTGCCTAGTAACCTTAAGTATGCTTATTTGGTTGAAAATGACACTTTGCCAGTCATCATTTCTAGTTCACTTTCTGAGTCACAAGAGGAAAATTTGTTAAATGTTCTTAAGAAATACAAAGAGGCAATAGGATGGACCATCGCTGACATTAAAGGGATTAGTCCTACTTTGTGTATGCATAAAATATTTTTAGAAAATGATGCCAAACCTGTTAGAGAAGCCCAAAGGAGACTTAATCCTTCAATGATGGATGTAGTAAAAAAGGAAATTCTTAAGTGGCGAGATGCAGGTGTCATTTTTCTGATTTCAGATTCAAAGTGGGTAAGTCCCATTCATGTCGTGCCTAAGAAAACAGGAATAACGGTTGTTGAGAATAATAAAGGAGAACTTGTTCCTACTAGAGTGTCCAATGGGTGGAGAGTGTGTATAGATTATAGGAAGCTTAATCAAGCCACTAGAAAAGACCACTTCCCCTTGCCATATATTGACCAAATGTTAGAAAAGCTTGCAGGACGTTCTTTTTTTTGTTTTCTCGATGGATATTCAGGATACATTCAAGTTCCCATAGCCCTTGAGGACCAAGAAAAGACTACCTTTACTTGCCCTTTTGGCACATTTGCATTTAGAAAAATGCCTTTTGGACTTTGTAATGCACCAGGTACATTTCAATGTTGTATGATGAGCATATTTTCTGATTTGCTTAATAATTCTATGGAAGTCTTTATGGATGATTTTACGGTTTTTGGTGATAATTTTGACTTGTGCCTTCATAATTTATCTCTTGCTTTGAAAAGATGTGTCGAGACCAATCTTGTGTTAAATTTTGAAAAATGTCATTTTATGGTGGAAAAAGGAGTAGTCTTAGGTCATATTGTTAGTTCTAAAGGACTCGAAGTCGATAAAGCTAAAATTGATGTCATATGTTCACTTCCTTATCCCACTTGTGTGCGTGAAATTAGATCATTTTTAGGGCATGCTGGCTTTTATAGGCGTTTCATTCGGAACTTTTCTACTATTGCATCTCCATTATGTGCTTTACTTGCTAAAGATGCACCTTTTGTTTTTACCGATACGTGCAAAATTGCTTTTGATACTTTCAAAGAGAAGCTCACTTGTGCTCCTATTATTAGACCACCTAATTGGTCTTTACCTTTCGAGATAATGTGTGATGCTAGTGATAAGGCGGTAGGTGCAGTACTCGGACAAAAGGTAGATAAGGAACCATATGTCATTTATTATGCTTCTAAATCTCTTGATCCGGCCCAATGTAATTACACCGATTCTTGAAAAAGAAATGTATGCAGTTATTTTTGCTCTTGAAAAGTTTAGACCTTATTTGTTGGGGACTCACGTGATTGTGTATACTGATCATTCTGCTTTGAAATATCTTCTAAAAAAGAAAGAGTCTAAACCTAGATTGCTGAGATGGATGCTTCTACTACAAGAATTTGACCTAGAAATTAGGGATAAAAAAGGAGCAGAAAACCTTGTTGCTGACCATTTAAGTAGAATCACCCATGATAAGGAAGTAGTAATTTCTTCATCTGATTTATTCCCTAACGAGCGTTTATATGCTTTGCATGGTACAATGCCTTAGTATGCTGATATTGTTAATTATTTAGTGTCAAAGGAGTTGCCTAATGATTTGTCTAGAGCCCAGAAAGATAAAATTAAACATGATTCAAAATTCTATATTTGGGATGAGCCTTATTTATATAAAGTCTGTTCTGACGATATCATTCGGAAATGTGTGCCTGATCATGAAATTAAATCTATTCTTGAGTTTTGTCATACATTTGAATGTGGTGGTCATTTTGGTCCCAAAAGAACTGCTTATAAAGTTTCAGAATGTGGATTCTTTTGGCCTTCTTTACATAAAGATGCTTATTTATTTGTGAAATCTTGTGATTGATGTCAAAGAACTAGAAATATTTCTAAGAAAGACCAAATGCCTCTTAATTCTGTTTTTGTGTTTGATATCTTTGACGTGTGGGGCATTGATTTTATAGGACCATTTCCCGCTTCTTCTGGTAATCTTTATATTCTTTTAGCAGTTGATTATGTTTCTAAATGGGTAGAGGCAAAAGCTACCAAAACTAATGATTCAAAAGTGGTGGCTGAATTTGTTAGAGATCAGATTTTTAATAGATTCGGCGTCCCAAGGGCTATAATTAGTGATAGAGGGACTCACTTTTGTAATCGTATAGTTGAGGCTTTGCTTAAGAAATACCATGTCACTCATAAGATTTCAACTGCTTATCACCCCCAAAATAATGGACAAGCTGAAGTTTCTAATAGGGAAATAAAATCTATTTTAGAGAAAGTTGTAAATCCTAATAGAAAAGATTGGAGTAATCGCTTAGGTGACGCTTTATGGGCTTATAGAACTGCTTACAAAACTCCAATAGGAATGTCTCCTTATCGCTTAGTGTATGGAAAAGCTTGTCATTTACCCGTAGAGTTGGAATATAGAGCATTTTGGGCTATTAAAAAGTGTTATTTAGACTATGACCAGGCGACTGCCCATAGAAAATTAGAAATTCAAGAGTTAGAGGAAATAAGAAACGATGCTTATGAAAATTCTCGAATATATAAGGAGAAAACAAAGAAATATCATGATAAAATGTTATCTAGGAAAAAATTTTGTGTTGGTGATAAAGTTTTGCTTTACAACTCAAGGTTAAGACTTTTTCCTGGTAAATTGAAGTCCAAATGGACCGGACCTTTTGAGGTTATTAAGGTTTTTTAGCATGGCGCAGTTGAAATTAAGAGTTATGATTCTGGACAGATATTTAAAGTGAATGGACATCGACTCAAAGCTTTCTATGAAGGGTTTGGCGCCAATTGGCTAGAAGTTATTCATTTGGAAGATCCCATCTACTATGACTAAAGCTCAAGAGCCATGTCGAGCCAACGACAAGAAACAAAGGCGATGCTTGGGAGGCAACCCATGGATTTATTGTTTTCTATTTTTTCTATTTTATTTTATTTTTCTTCGGTATACTAAACTACTCTAACTACTCTGTGTGCTGCTGACCCAGGATGTTGTTCCGCCTTCTGCCCATCTGCTGATGTTGTTGCTGCTGTTAGCTACTACACATTGCTTGTGCACACCGCTACTCATGTCCTTCCCCGCTCAATTGCAATTTTCAGGACACCAACTACTATATGGAGAATATTTCTGCAATCTACATACACCAGGTTGCTTCCTTCCTTGTTTCCCCTGTTGTGTTTTTCTTTTCTTCTCTCCATTTCTATTTTTAGTTTGATTTTATAAACATTGAGGACAATGTTGATTTTAAGTGTGGGGGGAATTTTGGAATTATTTTGAGCTGAAAATTGAAATTGAAGTTGTGCTGGATTGATATTTACGGGATTACAGGTGTTGTGATTGAAAAAAAATTATGGATTGTCACATTTTAGGGGAGATGCTGCCAAAATTTGCGCAGAAACTTATAAGTTTTATGTCTGATTTGAAGGCAAATTCCAATTTCTTAATTTGACTGGAAAAAAAAAAGTTTTTAAAATTGAATTTTAAAAAAAAAAAAAAAAGTTTTTCTAGTTTTGTTGCAAGTTAATGGGTTTTTATGTTGATTGATTCAGAAAATTGCATAGCATCATTGTACAAGTGTTTGGCAAGTGGTAAGAATGGTTATTTATGATTTGATTGTAATTGGCTTGGTGAACATCTATAACCATTGTGAGACGTTTGAGCCTTTTAATAGACTAAAACATCTATGTTAGTCTCTAGTTTTTCATGAGAGTGTGTGTTAGTTCCTGGTGAAGTATAGACTCTTGAATTTGCATTGGTTTCTTCGAGACTACATTGAAACATGAACATACATAAAAATGATAAAGGCTTTTGTTTTTCTTGAACCATTAGCCTAAGCCACCTACATTATTGTACTCCTTTTTGAAAAAACCCTCTGAGCCTTAAGCCTATTTCTTTTGTTTAAACCACATTACAAGCTTATAATCCTAAACACATGTCCTAACCAAAGCTTTGAGCTAGTGAAATATAATTTGGTGTTTGGAGTATTATTTGTGAAGAGTATAAAAAAAATTATTATTATGGAGGTGGTGTTCTCTATTTTATATCAATGGTTATTACGAGATTGTGAAGCAGAAAAAAAATTTCAAGAAGAATGCTGAAAAAATATATGATATGTGATAAGAGAAAAATAAGATTATGAAAAAAAAAAGTAATAATAAGTCAAATGTTATCATTCAAAGCAAATGGTGCACAAAGAGATATATGGGTTGTAAATTATTGGAATAGGATTATTTAGTAACATTTTATTAGAGTTGGAGTTTATTTGTTGGCTTTTCTTTTATTTGGCCATGGGGTTATTGTTCTTCTACTCCACTAGCTCTTAAGCTTTTAAGCACCAAATCCTAAACATTCCCTACCCTTACCTTAGCCTTACATTACAACCTTATTAAGTCCTTTTGATTTTTGTATGTTCTATGTCTTACTAAGTAGTGGAGGATTGAACGATATACAAATTTAAAGAAGAAATATTTCATTTCGAGTCGACTTTATAGAATTTGAGGGATAATTATTATGACCCCAAACACATAAGAGAGTATGAATTTATATTTATTTTTATTTGCACAACTAAAGTGAGGGTTCATCAAGTTAATTACCTACATTACTCAATTCTTGAATATGGTTGTGGTAAGATGTGTTGAAAACGCTAATACATGAAGTACTATGTGATTTGAAGAGTTGGTTAATCTTTTGCCTGTTTGCTTGCGACGCATGAATACCGTTTTCGAACTAAAATTATTTCCATAAATCATATTTTTGGTTTTTGTGAAAACTTTCAATTGATTTATGGCTACTTACATTAGATTTTGCCTGAAAAGTCAGTCAGATGGAAAGTTAAAATTTATAAGGAAAGATAGATGCTGCTATTATAATCCCAGTTTGCTCGAGGACGACCAAAAGCTAAGTGTGGGGGAATTTGATAAGTGCTTATTTATACATATTTTTACCCTCTAATATAATACTTTTAGTATTGTCTGTTGAGTTATATGGGTTAAATATTATATTTTAAGGATATTTCGATTTAATTACTTGATAATTATTTTTAGTCTTTAAAAGATGAATTTGTGTCTATATTAATTATTTAGTGATAACATATTTAAATAAAGTTTAGAAATATGCACTAAATTTGAGTATTACTAATTCTGCAGGGCTGATATAGTATTTTGGGCATATCTCTCTCATACGGAGTCGAAACGAGACGATTCAAGTGGCTACGGAAAGCTGAGATCGAAACCTACAACTTTGGATGAGGAAGCAAGAGCTAAGTCATCCGTTTACTGGGTCGAAATTACATTATAGAGAAGCAGTTCATATTTATTTTAATGCTTAAATTACAAGCCCAAAGTAATATAGTGATTTATCCATTTTGTGGCTAAAGCCTAAGTATAGCACCACAATACACAGCAGTACAATGAAAAGAGGGGAAAGACGAGGGTTTAAATGAAAAAAAAAAAACCCACACTACACAAAAGAAAGACTACGGAAGAGAATAGGTGGAGCCTTTGTTTTGTTGGGCTACAAACCCACGTGGGGTATTGAAAAATAAAAAGGGAGATAAAACCCTTGGAGAGGGTAGGCGGCATAGAGGAGTACAAGAAGACGGAGCAGAACAGAGGACGCACAACGGAGGACTACAGAGCAATACAGAGATATCGAAGGATGTAGTCCAAAATTCGTCCCCTCATGAGTTTTCTCTACTCTCTTCTATCTTTTTCTTTGTTTTTATGTCTAATTTAGAGTAGTTCTACACTAGTAGGAACATGTAATTGACTATTTGATATATGGGTTTATGAGATTACATTTTTGTTTGTGTTATAAATGATTAGTTTCTTTTGGGTATTTATACAAGGTTTATTATCCGGCTTTTGATTCATGTTTATTGATTTAGATTGATCACCTAAATTGTTTCATGTTTCTATTGTTAGATTGATAGTAGTTTTAATTAGATTGCAGCTTTCTGGTCTAATTATAATTGCTAGAAACTTGTGTAATAATTGAATTCAATTAGTTGCAGCTTACTGGTTAATTTGGGTTCAGTTGATTGGTGTTTCTATTGCTGTCAAGTTTGATAATTTGATACATGCTTTCATGGTTGGATTAATTTAGCTTGATTAGGATTAAATTTGCGTGCTTTCACGGGATTTAACGAGTAAGAAAGATAAAACTAGTAATCTACTTGCTTTCAATGGATTATATAGTTAATCAATCTATCCTAGGCTAGTCAAATGAGTCAATGATTATACCCAATATCTATAGAAAGTTACATGTCTCCTATTAGCTTCTTTATTATATTTTAAAACCGAATTTATTTCCTGCAATTTATATTTTCATAATTTTAGTTTAATAGTTTTAGGTATAATTTTGATATTCGAAAACCCCCCATTTTATATAGTAATAGTTATTTATATAATTAAATAATTAGTTTAAGATAATAATGCAGTCTCTGTGGGTTCGACCCTTACTTTCCCTATCTATTTGTTAGAGTTAGTGAGTGAATTATAAATTTAATTTTGTTGCGGAAACGACACGCATCAGGATGCAAGGAAAGGAAAATAAAAAGGGAAAGTAAGGAGGTAGTGAGTGGAGTGTGCAAGAGAGATAAGGAAAGGAAGGAAAACAGTTTTCCCTTCATTTTGAAGAGAAAATGATTTTCCATCATTGGGGGAGCAATTTTACTCCTAGGGAAAATGGTTTTACACTCCTTTGCAAACCAAACAATGTAAAACTGAAAATAGATGAAAATAGTTTTGCAGGAAAATGTTTTACGCCCTACCAAACGGAGGCTAAATCCATTAATTGTACCATAATGTTTAGCCAGTAGCCACAACCATTTTAGACCTCATCTGTTCTTCCATGAATACAACATTGTCTGTGGACCAATACTGAATACACCAAACTTCATGTATTAATACTTGTTCTTATATCTTTCCCTGCATATTCCACCACCCCTGAAACCACTTTACCTGGTGCCATGACATCAACTAGGTGCCAAATGCACAAATCCAATGTGTCACGCTCCTCGGATTCGTGCCGACGAATGATCGCCGGACACCAGACACTTATGATACATGCTAAATATCCAACACTTCATTGTCATTACAGAACCAACTTGAGGACACGCTTGTTTTTTCCTATTTCTTTTTTTAGACTAAGGAAAATCTTACTAGAAAGATCCATGAAAAGCAAGTACAAGAAAGAGGACAGATATTCTTAACAAAATCGCTCAAAAGAAAGTATTCTTAACAGAAGAAGGCAAGCAGAACCACTTATAAAACATGTAGCCCCATTCGAAAAACAAAAAGAGAAAAAAGTTTGTTGAACGTCATCACAAACAAGGACTGTAAGCCAAAAAAAATTGATCTCGACTACATTAAGAAATTTGGATTCCTTATCCAAGAACCAATTAGATTTTTTCTCATTTTTATTGTAAACTACTTGTATTCTTGACAAGAGCAATAAGATAATTGTAGTAGATAGATGGATAAGTCTCTTTCATCCCTACTTAAGGTCATAGATTCAAACATTATGTAGATAATATTAGTAAATTTCCTAAATTGTGTGAGATTTATAAGGAGGGGTGAGGCTCTTTAAAAAAAAACTGAGTTGCCAAACGCCGCTCTAGATTTTTTAATAACGCCCTAAATACATAAAGGTCCCACCACTATGTATTTACCTCGATGGCTCCAATCCTCTCATTCCCTCCTTCATTCCCCCATTCCATCCCTCATCTCCCCTCCATCCCCTTCCATTCCTCCTTAATTCTCACAATGTTTTCCGACAAACTTACATGTTCTGGCGATCTCACATTTTCCGACGAGCTTAAAGTTTTCCTTCACCTTGTCGAGTAGTTTTATCGCCGGTATCCCAAGTTTTCAGACGACCTCGTCATATCGCCTGAAAAGCTTAGTGTAATTAAAAAATTTGCAAGTAATACTTTGGACTAGAATGACTTGAAATTGCTGAAAAGACACCCAAGCATCTACCATAGACGCTTGAACCTGTGATCAGGCGTATGGTAGGCGCCCAACCAAAAGAACATGCACATGTGGTAGGCTCCCAACCACATGTATAGGCGCCTATGATATGAGCCCAACCACGGGTACAGGCGTCTACCATAGGCGCCTATACCTATGGGGAGTCTATCATAGGCGCCTATTCTTGTGGTTGGGCACCTACCATAGATGCCTGACCACATGTTCAAACGCCTATGGTAGATGCCTGGGTGTTTTTTCGGTAATTTCAAATCAATGCCCGACAAGTCTTAGTCTAATATAATATGTTCTAATTAATCTAAACAAAATCGGCTGAAATTGGGACCAAAATAGAAAAATGTTACCTTATACCCCATGCATCGTAAGTTTCAGGGGGCATTGCCCCTGGACCCCGACTCGTTGACCGGATAATGAGACCCCCATGCTAAGTTGATCGAAGCGCTAGATTCAAGACATTATCAGTGTTATTCGAAAAAAAAAATTAATTACAATATCATTTTCCGGCGATATGACAAGCTGATCGGAAAAATTGAAGTTGTTGGAATACGTGAGCTTGCCTGAAAACCTTGAGATCTTGTGGTCCTTCAATGGAGGAAATGGAAGAAGAGTAAAGAGATGAGGTGTGTGTGAGAAATGAGAGGGAATGGAAGCGTGGTGAAGAGGAATAGTAGGGAGAATGAAGGAGGGAATAAAGGGGAAAGAAAAGGAAAGACCCACGTATTTTTATACTAAAATACAGGGCGTTACTAAGAAAAAAGAGGGGGCGTTTAGCAAAACCAATGACACATGTCTGATAGACGATATATATTTCATGAATTTAAATAAGGAGAAATTGATAGAAATAGTTCCAACTATGGGCGTTCCGCCATTTTCAGTCCAAACTTTTGATTATTTCTCACTGGTCCCAACTTTGCGGTATGTTTTAATTTCCAAAAACAGTCCCGGTTTACTTATCACCGGTTTAATAGGTTAAATTTAAAAAAAAAACAATCGTTCACTAGACTTGCCTCCTCTATCACTCCTCTTTCTCTCTCCTCCCTCCTTCCTCCCCTGCCACCCCGAAACCCCCTCCCCTGTATCATCATCATCTTAACAAGAAAAACTTGAGTTTTTAACAATGGCGGCAACCTTGCCACGCCGAAACCATTATTAACGCCCCTAAGATCTTCCTCCAACTGAAAAGAATCCCAACACATTGGAATGCTCAAATCATCATCATCATTCAAATTATCAACCCCAAAGTCATGATACTCTTGTCATCCAGAAACAATTGTTACGCTATCTAATACTTTGTGAGCATCCAGAAACAATTTTCAGTTTCCTGAAAACAATTATAGATCATGGTTGAATTTTCCATGAAACCCCACTTAATGAGAAAGGAGTAAAGGGTAGAGAACGCAACAACGAAAATGGTATATTTCTGAAATCATGTTAATAATAGGTTGGGACAATCAAACAGTCGAAAAAATATTAGATGGGGGAATTTCAGACTATTCAATCCCAGAAAATCAAGGTTTAAACAATCAACAATTTGAAATAAAATTATACTTAAACTCGCTCAAAATAGGTGGTAAAGAAAAAAATTTAGCCATATATGAGGCATGAATCCTTCACATATAGTTCAACTTCTTAAGGCTTGTATGATCAATAAGGGGAAAAATGGGTGGTAGTCATGGTGGGAATGAGAGAGAGAAGGAGATTGGAAAGGTGAGTTTTTTTATTTACAATAAGGAGAAGAAATTAGTGTTTAGCTTTGGAGTTAGGCAAAACAATGGTGGTGGACTGGTGGCAGAGAGCACTGTGTGATTAGTGTTGAGGAAATAAGAGGAGAGAGAGAGAGGGATTTGGGAAAAAGAAGAAGAGAAAAGACACTTTTTACCTATTGTAGCAAATTATTAACTTGTTGGGACCGTTTTTGAAAAAAATAAGCAATAGTTGGGACCACTGAAAAATAGTTAAAGTTGGGACTAAAAACAGTGGGTCGTCCAAAGTCGAGATTGTTCCTGTCAATTTTTCCTTTTAATAATGATAGATATAGATGACGAGAGTAACAACTCTTCCTTTTGAGTTGCTTAAACATAAGAAAGGTAGATGGTTATATGTGCTTTTATATGTTAAATTTATCATATACATTTTTACTGATTTTGCTTTATATTAAAGCCTAGCTATTTGATTGGATTAGTTATTTGTAATGTTTTTGTCATAGTAATTTATGTATTTATGATGTATTTTTTGTATTATTAAAAAAATTTAAGAAGCTTTGAATCTATATCATACCAAAATTAATTTGATCTAACTATATATGATTCACTATATTATTTATTATAAATTAAACTTATTTTCAAAAAAAATATATAGTGGCATGAACTTAAATGTACAAGTTCCATAATGTGGTAGTTGATTTTTTACACGCAAAATGATGTATTGTTAACCAAATAATAATACCTCCTTCGTTCTACAAGTAGTGCAACATATTCCATTGGCACATTTTTTAAGAAACCCACTAGTTTTTTTAGTTCCGGGCGATCCCCGGGTTACTAACATTTTAATGTTAAAAATATCATCTAATGTTGTATAGCTTATTGGTTAGTACTTTAGTATATTAACTTGAGATCACGTCCCTTGAAACCCCCCCTCCCCTTTTACTACCCATCCTGCCACAAACACGAATCCCCAAAAATCTTCCCCCATTAATGAACCTGCAATTGCTACAACTAACCTGGAAACCCCACATACCTCATTTATTTTTGGAGCTTTGAAAGAACAGAAGGTTGGGAAATCTCGTTTGTGGAAACGCTTGGCTCGTGGAATAACGGATGACAAAGGGGAGACCCATTATATGGAGTTAGATGCTACAGACAAGGACAACAAAAGGGTCATGGGCCAAACTGACATGTTGCTTGAAGGGGTGGAGAGTGCAATGAAACGCATTAGACCCAACTCTGATGAACAAGTGTCTTCCTTTTCAGCGGAGGTTGGTGATGACCAACCCCGCCTAGCATTATGAGTCTACTATGTTGGAATTATCGAGGGATGGGCAACCCTCGATCAGTTCGTCAACTCCGTAAATGGAGCTCTTTTTACGCCCCCGACTTTGTCTTTTTGTCGGAGACCATGATAAATAAAACAGAAGTTGAAGCTTTGAAGGATCGTTTGGGTTACAAGAATGCTTTTAGTGTGGCTAGTAGGGAGAGCAGGAGGTTTATGTATTTATTGGAAAGAAGAAGTTCTGTTATCTCTTGTTTCCTTCTCCCAATATCATATTTGTGGTGACGTTGAAGAGAAGGGGAAGAAATGGAAGTTTGTTAGCATCTATGGATGGGCAAAGGGGGAAGAAAAACACCATACTTGGGCTCTTCTCCATCATCTTTGTGAAGAGTCGACTTTACCCATTATTATTGGGGGTGATTTCAATGAGATTTTGTGTTACTCGGGAAAGGAATGAGGTGTTGATAAAGTAAGGAGAGAAATGACTGCATTTAGAGACACTATGGACTTTCTCTCTCTTCGTGATCTTGGGTACATTGGTAATTGGCACACTTGGGAGCGTGGCAAGTCTACTAACACTTGCATTCATGAAAGACTAGAACGTTTTGCTTGTTCTCCTTCTTGGCTGGAGTTATACCCCAATATGGTGGTGGAGCATACCTTTCGTTACAAGTCGGATCATTCAGCAATTGTTACACGCTTCAAAGATTTTATTGGGCCAAAGAGAAAGCACCGCATATTTTATTTTGAAACTTCTTGGCTTTTAGATCCAAGTTGTGAAAATGTTGTAAGAGAGGTATGGGCCTTCTGGTGAAACCATCAATGGGCGCATCTCGGGTATGGCCCAAAGTCTTGTCCAATGGAAATCTGAGAAGTTTGCAAAGCTGGGCAAACAAATCACAGAAGTGGATAAGGCTTTAGCTGTAGTACAACAGCAGCCCATTACTGATGAAAGTTGTAACACTTGCGCTAAACATTGAGAAGAAGCTTGATGATTTGAATGAATAACACGAGGCTTATTGGTACTTACGTTCTAGAGTTGTTGAAGTTCGAGATGGAGATCGGATTATTTCCACCATAAAGCTTCCCAAAGGCGTAAACGTAATTATGTGCATGGTATATTTGGGGATGATGGTGTCTGGCGTGATGATGCCCAAGATGTTGAAAATATTTTTGCTAGCTATTTCTCCTCCATTTGCACTTCGACGAATCATTCTGATTCGGAGCTAAATGAAGTACTGAAGTTTATTTATCCTGTGATTTCTGCTGATTGTAATTAAGAACTTCTTCAGCCTTTTTTTAAGGAGGAAATTTTTGCGCCTCTTCAACAATTGCATCCTTGCAAAGCTCCTGGCCCCGATGATATGCATGTTATATTCTATCAGCGTTTCTGGCATATTTTAGGTGATGATGTGACTCTTTTTATTAGTAACATTCTGCATGGTGTGTCCTCTCCCTGTTGTGTTAATTCTACAAACATTGCTTTGATTCCTAAAGTGAAAAACCCCACAAAAGCTGCTGAATTTCGCGCCATTGCTCTCTGTAATGTGCTTTATAAACTTGTGTCAAAAGTTTTTGCAATCAGACTGAAAGATTTTCTCCCTACTATTGTATCTGAAAATCAGAGTGACTTTGTTCTAGGTAGACTCATCACTGACAATGCTTTTATAGCAATGGAACTTTTCCATTCTATGAAGTATAGAAATCGGAGTTGTAGAGGTACTATAGCAATGAAACTGGATATGAGCACAGCTTATGATAGAGGGGAGGTGGGATTTCTGAGAAAGTTGCTGCTTACCATGGGTTTTGATGGGAGATGGGTGAGCTCAATTATGCAATGTGTTTCCAGTGTGTCTTACTCCTTCATTATCAATGGAGGGGTTTGTGGTTCTGTTACTCCAGCTCGAGGTCTTCGCCAGGGAAACCCTCTCTCTCCGTATCTCTTTAATTATTTTAATTGCTGATGTTTTTTCAAAGATGATTCAGAGAAATGTACGTGTAGGATAAACATATCCATAGGGCCAAAGCCTGTTGTAGTGGTCCGGAAGTTTCCTATATTCTCTTTGCTGATGACATTTTACTCTTTATCAGAGCCACCCGACAGGAATGCATAGTTATAGTTGATATTCTCAAAAAATATGAAGCAGCATCCGGGCATAAAATTAATTATGAAAAGTCGGAAGTCTCGTTCAATAGAGGTGTTAGCAGTGATCAAAGAGAGGTTTTGTTGAACATTCTGAATATGTGGCAGGTTGATAAACATGAGAAGTACCTTGGTATCCCCGCTATCTCTGGTAGATCAAAGAAAGCTATTTTTGATTGTTTACTAGATAGAATTTGGAAGAAACTCCAAGGTTGGAAGGAGAAATTTTTGTCTAGAGCCGGGAAGGAAATCCTTCTTAAGTCTATTATTCAAGCATCCCAACTTATCTTATGGGAGTTTATAAGCTTCCTTGTTCTGTTATCCAGAAAATTCAATCTGCGATGGCTAGATTTTGGTGGGGTAGTTCTGATACTCAGCGAAAGCTTCACTAGAAGAATTGGGATTCTATGTGCTCTTTGAAATGTCTTGGTGGAATGGGCTTTAAAGATCTTCAAGTTTTCAATGATGCTCTTTTGGGTAGACAAGCTTGGCGTCTAACACATGAACCTAACTCTCTCTTTGCGCGAGTAATGAAAGCGAAATATTACCCAAACAGTGATTTCTTGATTGCTTACTTAGGGAATTCAAGTAGTTACTCTTGGAGAAGTATTTGGAGCTCCAAAGCTTTGCTCAAAGAAGGAGTTGTTTGGAGAGTGGGGAATGGCTCGAAAATTCGCATTTGTGATCCGTGGGTGGTTGATGAGGAGGGGCGCTTTCTTACGAGTGATCCGCATGTTGGCCTATCTATGGTGAGTGATTTAGTAGATTTGGAGCGCATGGAATGGAAAGTAGCATAGATGTTGTTGAAGCTTTGTTTAATGATCGTGATATTCGATGCATACTTGCTACTCTTCTTGGCAGTGGTGATTTAAAAGATGAGTTAACTTGAAACTTTACAAAGGATGGATATTATTCAGTCAAGACTGCCTATATGCTTGGTAAAGGTGCGAACCTTGATAATTTTCACAATGCTTGGGTGGATATATGGAGTTTAGAAGCTAGCCCCAAGGTACGTCATTTTTTGTGGTGATTATGTACCAACTCTCTTCCGGTTCGTGCTCTTCTTAAGCATAGACACATGCTCGAGGATGATTCATGCCCCTAGGGATGTGGTGAGTCTGAGACTCCTGCTCACGCCATCTTTGGCTGCCCCTATCTCGCTGATATCTGGGCATAGAGTGGCTGTGAGGTTATGTGTAAATGGGCCGAAGCTCCCACCATTTGTGAGTTGATTTTGAGCTGGAGAGATGTTGATAGCAAGGTGAAGATTAAAGGTGCTTTTTTGGCGTGGGGAATTTGGGGTGAGAGGAATAATTTGGTGCTCAATAACAAGCTCACACCTCTAAGGGTGCTGCTAGATCGTGCTGTGAGGAATGCCGAGGATTATGGCTCATATGTTGGGCGTATCTATCATGCTCGCACTGCTTGCACATCCGCAAGTCCAAGACAACGGCACGCCCCTCCTGCAGGTATCATCAAGCTGAACGTAGATGCCTCTTTGGCAGTAGAAGGATGGGTAGGCATGGGTGTGATTGCTCGCCAAGCTGATGGTGAAGTTCTACTTGCAGCCTCTCGAAGAGTCCGAACCCACTGGACACTGGAAGTGGCAGAAGCAAAGGCCATTGCTATGGCTATGCGATTGAGCAAGAGATATGGTTTGCAAGATATTATTTTGGAATCATATTGCCAAATGGTGATTAATAGGCTTTATTTCAAAGAATGCTATTTTTCTCTCGGATCTAGATACTATTCTCCATGATATTCTTACTTATTGTGTTGGCTTTAATTCCATTGTTTGGTCACATGTGAAACGTGACTGAAACTTTGTAGCGCATCATTTAGCTAGATTATTTCCGTTTGGTATTGAACAAATATGGGAGAACCACTGCCCTTCGGAAGTGACTCCTTATGTACTGGTGGACGATTTGTCTTTGGAGTAATAGTAGTTTGCTTTTCCCCTCAAAAAAAAACTTGAGGTCGCGTGATTGAATCTTATATGGAGCATGTTTCTAATTTTTTTAAATGTGCATAATGATGACATGAAATAAACACAACTAAATTGAGAGTGTCACGTGGTACGTAGACTTGCTTACGAACACTTTTTAATATATTAGTATAGATGTGAAGTGGAGAGAAATAGAGCTAGATAAAAAATGGGGGTCATGTTAATATGTGATAAGAGAGAGATACAGAGAAGATATAACCAAAGAAGGAAATACATTACAATAAATATGAAACCTCTAAATAAGGGAAACGTTGTAATTAAAAAAGAACGGATGAAGCAATTGTATTTATAAATGATGATTATCAACAGTGGCGTCAGGGCGGATTTTCATAAAGTTCCAACGACACCATTGAACTAGTTACACAAACAATACTTAGAACACAATCACATAGAGAAATGAAGAAACTAAGGAAAAAAAAAAAGCTGACGTACTACTATATAGCTCAAACAATTTTCATTTATTGTAGTATTAGACATCTCACATCTATTAATACAAACATGGAAGAATTTGGAACTTCTATCATTCCAAATATTAAAGAAACATATGTTACTCCGGGACAGTATATATGAAACTAAAGTCAATTGAAGTTATGGCCTATCTATGGCTTACTGCCTTTAGGATTCTTCAACTTCTTCCTAGAAGAAGGTGACTCAGCAGCAGGTATATCAGCAGGAGGTGTAACAGCAGGAGGTGTTACAGCAGGAGGTGTAACAGCAGGAGGTGGGTTAACACGACGGCAATCACTCCTAATCTGACCTCGTTTGTCAGTAAGGACGCCAACACGACCAAGGCTGACCATAGCACCACCAAATTGGGTTGCAAAGTCATCGGTCGTGGCCAGCCTGCTCACAATATTTCCGGTAGACGGGTCGTGTGCTAGTTGCTGATCAATTTGGATAACACCACTGCCTTGACTAATTGCTTGGTAGAAACCTTTATCTACCTTAAATTCACTTCCTACAGTTTGGTCTGCGAAAACAAAGTTGTTTGGTCCATCACGAGGGCATCTATTTTTAAAGAATGCTAGAGTGGTTGTATTGATGGTTGGGTCTGCTTCCCCACTTCCCTTAAAATTGTATAGTCGGTCTAGGAAAAAGTTACAGTGAATGAATCCGACGGTGTGACCACCACCTACATTTAGAGTCAGAGATCATAGTTATGTATGTTAGTATTTGTAAATGAAATGAAATTTGTTTTTCTAGTTTTGTGTATTCAGATGAATGTCACTCATTTTTATTGGTATATGTTTTTTTGAGCCTCCACGCACAACTTTCCTGTTCATATATAAAATAATATAACCAATGTGAATGAGTAAAATCTTGATCCTTATTATATACTACATATATTCTGGAATAAGTTAAACACTTCTCTCAAAAAGCTCTCATATAAAAAAGACAAGTGTTTCACTTATTTCACAACAGAGGAAGTGTTATATACAAAAATATGTTTGAGATATATGTTTTGTGAATATACGATTAAATGATTATGCCTTTTATGACGATGATCAACCTCAAGATTAATTGGCTATACCTATAAGAAGCACCATCTCCCTTACAGTCAAGTTATTTTTTTTGAAGAGATCAATAGCATTTGGAACAGGAATTGTTGGTCCAGGAAGATTTGCTTGAGCTTCTTTGGCACTCGAAACAACACCATCCTCTCTTCCAGTTTCCACTTCGTACCACTTTCCTTGAGCCTAACAAAACAATACATATATATATATATATATATAGACATATCATATTAATAGCCTATTTATCATGTCGTATATATATTTCTCAACTTCAATTTTTCAATTACTATATACAAATAAACAAATTAAATCACATATAATACCTTAAAAACTGCAACTCTAGTTGCTATGACAATAATATCTGCGCAAGAGACAATTCCAGGGCACTTTTGCTCCAAAACTCCCTTGCAAGTATCAATAAGTGCATAATCTCTAACGCTACCATTAGCACCCGCAGTTTTCTCGGTGGTAGTTCCATTTAACAAGATGGATGCGTCACATCCCTTTTCCATAGAAAATAAGATTATCAATTATCGTTATATTAAACAGCATCATATAATTTACAAAGCAAAGCAATCAATCAATAATGTCGAGTGTGAATCTGTAAATGTTGAATCAAGAGCATTACTCCAACAAAGCAATCATGAAACTGCATTCGGAGAAGAGATGCTACAATTTTGTTATCTCCATCAAATGCTTCACTGATTATGTCAAAAATAATTTTTTCGACGTCGTCGTTCTGACATTTCCCAGTGTAGAACCCAAACTCCAGCTTGCCATAAGCTTGGCTGACGATGGTCATGCATACAAGGAAAATGGCTAGTGCATTTGTGGTGGAATAACTTGGCTTGGCCCTAGCCATTTTTTTCTTGATTAGGAAGAAAAGTATTATTATTTTTGTATGATTTGACGTACTAAAAGAACAGATTCATATATAAACAGCCAGTTCGAGGCTAAGCTTACCGCAATGCTTGCCTGTAAAATCAAGTTTGTGTAGAACTTGTACGCACGAATTATCCCGCAACAACGTGCGTTCTAGTAGAGAAATCAATCACACACACATCGTTGAAAGTGAAAAAAATACATTTTTATTAGCAACTTACAAAGAGAGAGATAATATTTCTCCACTAAAAGGACTTGTTCACTTATTTGCATTCTTATTTTTATTAGCTTTCAACGGGGGTATATTTTTATATTTAACTCCACTCATCCCTCAGCTTTTCTTTCCCCAAAATTTTAACTTATATGTTTACAAATGCACAACTTTGACCATTATGAGTAAAAATTATAAAAAAAGAAAATTGATGTACGAAAATATACATTAGAACAAATTCAAAATGATTTACTCCTACATACTAATTTCTATTTTTCTATATAGTCTAAAAAATTAAATCAAAGTTAGTATATGGTAAGTGAAATGTCAAAACATTGCAATTAAAAAATGGAGGGGACATTTCTTATAGTATTCCAGCCTTACTCTTGTTATGATCTTTCTTTACTGTTATATAGTCCTTGTGTCCAGTGTATGGGATAAAAAGAAAGAGAAAATTATACGTGATTGTTTATCTAAAATTCTATATGTTTTTAGGTTAGATAACGATCAGTGGCGGATCCAGGAATTGAGCCACGTGGGTTCGGAGTAGTTTGAGTGTAATTTCCAAATTAAATTTTACTATTTGGAGTTACAATTTTTTTTTTTAAAAGGAAAATTAAACTTTCAACAATTGTACTTAGCGGAGCTTTCATTCTTGATTACATGATTCCAAAAAAGAATCTAAATTGACTAATATTAACAACGAATCAACACTAATAAGTTCTTTGCATTTTAGTTTGAGTGATAATGAGCTCTGTCAAGAATTTTGTTTAGAAAGTGATGTATAAAATTCTTCCATTTCAAAAATTAATATTTGCACATTTAATTTATATATGCACATATAAAATGTTAGAATGTATGAACATTAGTCATTTTCATTCTAACACACTTCTCATTGTAAATCACATAAATATCGGTGCAGTGAATTAAGTAATCAACAAAGTGAATTTTTAGTAACTAATTTTATTTAGAGCATGATTAATTGATTGTTTAAGCAAGGAAATTGGGAAGAGAATTGAAAATAAACCAGATTCATTAATTTTTACTATATTTGTACTTGATGGGAGGGAGAGATTTATAGATAAAAAGAGAGCTGAAAAAATACAAGAGGATAAAAAAAGAAAGACCAAGGATCTAATATAAGCATAAAGGAGGAATGAAAAGGAAAAAATAAAGAGAAGACAATGAATTCATAAAGGAGGAGAAAAAAAGGAAAAGACAATGAATTAATAAAGGAGGACAAAAAAAAAGGAAAAAATAAAGAGAAGACAATGAATAATATAGCAATCTGAGAATTCAAACCCGCAACCCCTGAAGTTGAAGCACGAAGGATTACACACTCGCGTTACCACTGAGCTACAACAATTTCCAATAAGATATCACGCCTTGTGTTGTATATAATGCGACTGTTTCCTTGTTTTTTATCCGGATCCGGATGGGTTCAGTTGAACCCACTAAACACACGCTAGATCCGCCACTGATAACGATGCAAATGTCATAATTTCGCAAACTAACTTGTGATCAATTACATTTTAGATATTAATTAGTTATATCATACAATATTTGTTCTAGGTAAGATGAATTCTTTTGCAGGTTGGGGAAATTGAGGTTCCATCTTGCAACGGGTGAGAAATGAATCTCTCTCACATAGATAAAACGAGGGCCTCTAACCACTAGACCAATCTTAGGGGGCGTTTGGTTGTCATGGGGTAAAGGGAATGGAATCAAGAAAGGGGTAGAGGGGGAAAGGAAAGTGAAACCCTTAGATTTAAAGAGGTGTTTGGTTGGTAAATACTTATTCCATCTTTCTTCCTCCTCTCACCATTTTTCCACTATAGCACCACCATTAACACCACTTCTCTCTTGCCACGCTGCACCGCCGCCACCCTTCTCCACCACCAGTCCCCCGCCAGCCTTCCCCATCACCTGTCGTCGGCTCGCCGCCAACCTTCCCCACCACCTGCCGCCGCTCCAACCCCTTCCCCTTACGCTGCCGTCGCCACCTTTTCTACATATTGTCTTATGTTTTAAAGGTTGGATTCAAGGTTTTGAAGTTCGGATTCGACCATGAAAATTTCAGATCTAGAGTTTTCATGGTCGAATTTGACCATCTAAATCTATAAATAATGAAAGATAAGAGGTATTTGCCCATTATTCCATGTTTTTTACAACAAAATTCTAGGGTTTGCGGGTAAGTGGTGGTTTATGTGGTGGGGTTTTCGGGTGGTAATGGGTGGTGTTTGTGGGTTCGAATTGTTTTCGGGTGATTGTGGTGGTTTTGCGGGTGGTGGGCGTGTAACGCGGCTAGTGGTGGGTGTGGGTTGCGCGGTTTTGGTGGCTAGGTGAGCGGCGCGGTTTTGGGTTGGGGTTGTTTTGGTCGCTTGGCAAGCGTTGCTGGTGTTCGGTGACCAGTTTTGATGGTTGAGTGGGTGGTGCGGATGTTGGGTGGGGCGGTGTTGGTAGTCGGGTGGGTGGTTTGGGTGTTGGGTGGGGGCGGATTTGGAGGTCGGGTGGGTGGTTTGGGTGTTGGGTGGGGCGATTTGGTGGCTGGGTGGGTGGTGCGGGTGTTGGGTGGGGGTGGTTGTGGTGGGTGGGTGGGCAGATCTGGTGGCTGGGTGGACGGTATGGGTGGAGGGGTCAAGTGTTGGTTAGGTGGTTGCATGCAAGTGGTGGTTGAGTGGCCAGGTAAGGTGGTTGTTGGGTGGTCAAAATGATGATGAATGATAAGTCAAAGAAAGGGTGTTTGAAACCTTGGGGGTGGTAGGGAATGAGAGTAG
Source organism: Beta lomatogona (assembly GCA_947646795.1). Taxonomy (NCBI): domain Eukaryota; kingdom Viridiplantae; phylum Streptophyta; class Magnoliopsida; order Caryophyllales; family Amaranthaceae; genus Beta; species Beta lomatogona. The sequence continues at coordinate 409,836 of CANSNZ010000553.1, forward strand.
AGGACTTTGGGGGTAAGGAGAGGGTAAAGGGAAATCATTAAATTGAGTAAACAAACAACAAGTAAGGGAATGGAATGAGTTAATTCCCTTACCCTTTCCAGAAGACCCTCAACCAAACGCCCCCTTAATTCTTACTTCTATAAGTTATATATATTATACATAGATTGATATTAATTCTGATTTAATATGGAAAATTTCACTATTGAATCTTAAAACAATATGATTTTATGAGATACGGAAGGAGTGGGTCTTGCTTAAAATTAAAGTTACGAAAACGCCCTTATAAGATAATTATTTAGCTAATTGTGTGATTTAGTCAAAATAGCCTCATTTATCTTTGAGGTGGTAAGCAAATCATTCGGGTTAGGAACATGTGGGGTTTGTGCTTACTTTCATCTCTAGTTTGGGTCGAATCGGGTTCGATCCTAATTAGGTCTACTTTAGGCCGGGTTATTATCAACTTGTAAGTCAAAAAATTAAACTAAAAAGAAAAAAAAAGAACACAATTTCTAATGAAAATTTGAACATTAAATATTTGACTTAAGACCAGATCAAGACCCAAACATGATCAGACTCGATCCAAAATAGACCGATCTCATCTTGACCGACATAATCCGACCCGAACTGGCAAACCCGAACCCGATCATACCCTAATTAACCTGACCTAAGTAGACCCGGTCCAATCAAACCAAAAGACCCATTTGCCAAGTCTGATCCTACCTATCAATAAATTTAAAAAAATATATGTACAGATATACGGCACATATACCCATAGAGATTAGAGAGATACAACGTACGATTTGCGGAGATGATTTGACACATGAAAAGCTGGCAAATGGCCACTATAAATTACTGACTCCATATTCCAAAAGTACCCCAACCAATATAATAGTGTGTGGTATATTTAAATTGTTTTTCCTCCCATCTTTTTTTATATGCTCTATTTTAGTAAATAAATGTCTTTTTTCATTTGCTACATTCTTTTATTTGGTAATCATGGTCCATCAAAAAGTATTAATATTTGCCTTTATTTTTATCCTCTTTCTACCTACTCCTATTATTTTGGTTTTTTCCTATAAAGGTATAATTTCCTCTGTTTCAAAATAGTTGCACAGAAAAGTAAGAAGGATAAAAAAAAACAAAGGGAGTACTTTGGTGCAAAAGCTAATGTGGCAAGTAAATACAAAGAGAGTAAATGACGAGGTGTTCAAAAAAGTGAGAAGATATTTCATGATAATGAGATCAAGCAGTTTCAGAGATTCAATGTGAAATGCTGGCAGTGCTTAAGGGCTTACGAGAAGGTTTAAGATGTGACAGTTCGGCAATTAGTATCCTTACGGATTCTAGTATGTTAGTATATATGCTTAGAAGGCAACAATTTCCTTTCCACTTATGTACCTTAGGATATGATATATTGATTAGTTGTAATAAGCTTAGTTATTGTGAAATTAGGAAAGTACCTAGGGAGATAGTTCAAAGTAGTCATGAACTTGCTATAGCAGCTAGGAATGGTAAGCTTGTTTAATTTTGATATTTATTATGTTTGTAGTTGTTGTAAAAAAAAAAAAAAAAAAGAGATCAAGCGTGCGAAATACATACCTAACCACATGGTCAGCCATTTGAAACAACCCCTCAACCATATGGCCAGTGGCCTCAAATAAGAGCTCGCCATATGGTGGCCATCTATTTAAGACGTCTGGCCAATAATCTATACTAATATATTAAAAGGTGTCTAACGTCCTGCTTCTCTGAGTTTTTCATGTAATCCAACAATAAAAAAATTGGGAATGGTTGTCAGCCAGGTATACTAAGTTTTACTGGAATATATTTTGTTTTATCTTAATATAATATTAATAAATAAATTTTTTTTTTCCATTCTAAACAAAATCTATTTAAGCGCTCGCCATATGGTTAATGGTTTTATTCCACCTAATTATGACTACTTGCGATTTTGTATGATTTTGTCAGTCTAGTATATATATATATATATATATATATATATATATATATATATATATATATATATATATGCATTTTGATACATGTCCTAAAATATATATTAAGGGCCTGTTTTCTCCAGTTCATTTTCAGTTCAGTTCAGTTCAGTTTTTAAATTATTATTATTACTATTAAATAGTTATAATTTAATTTAGTTCAGTTTAGTTCAATTCAGTTATTATATGCCGAAGAGAATAGGCTCTTAAATCACCAATGTTAAGTGAGGGAAGATGCGACCAAAAGGGTGTTAGAATAAGTGGGAGGGGAGAAGGAAAATCTCAGCGCATCCCTCTCTTTCTCTAAAAAAAGTCTTAAAATTTCTAATTCCTTTTCCAGCCGTAAAAGGTTGTCATCATCATCTTTTTTATGGTGATAAGCCCCAAATCTTTCTTTAATTGATTAGTTTTTAATAATCCTCCTTCTCTCTTTATAAGAGTTTTCTTCTCAATTTTTGGGTTTGTTCTATCCTTTAGTGAAAGTTTGTAGTATGACTTTCTTCATTTCTGTTATGGAAGATTAGAATTTGATAATTGCAATTTGCTTGGAAGATTAATCTCTTTGATTATTCGTCTGAGCAATAAAGATTTAGGATTTCCTAATCAATATAAGTATTTAGAGGACCACATATCCCTTAGAATAAGTGAGAGGGTAAGGATGAGGAATAAAGAGTAATAGAGAAAAGTGAGGAGGGTTGTATACTTGTATGGTGGGACCTTTTAGTATTTAGGAAGACACTAGTTTTAGTCAGGACAGAATTTAGCAAAGCCCTGTATCATTGCATTATTTGCATCCTTAAATGCTTTATCAAGTTTAGAGCGTTTACATACATACTCAAGAGGATAATTGAGTAAGAAATCCTTGAGCCATTGCCCCTTCAATTCATATAAAGCGTATTAACCACTAATCCCATTGGTAAAGTGTTGACCTTTTGAGTAAAAGAAAATAATTACATCAGAATACAAAACTAATTAAAAAAATTGAATATTGACTCTCCAACCTGTTTCTAACCATCCTCCATTCCTCCTTCCGCATTATTACTACTCTGTACCAGAGGGCTAATGACGTGATATATAACTTGAAATCTTGCAAACCTCTAAAACCACAAGCTCACTTCAAACTCAAGCAGTCAAGCTACTCAACTTGTAAGTTATCTCAACTCAGCAGCTAACTACCAATTTTATGACATTATCACTACTACTCTGTATCTACATCATTTTAATACTATAGTTCATAGAAGCTAACGTTTTTTTATAAGGTAAGGAGAAACCTTGACAAGTTGGGGGAAATAAAGGGAATCCCAACTTGCCTAGGATGAGAATTGATCCCAATACCTCTTGGAACCGGAAGGAAAGGTCTAACTACTAGGTTATCCCTCACTCTCAGTTCATAGAAGCTAATTACCCTTAGGCCTTAACCACAAAATACCAATCATATAAAAAATTATCATAATCGAAGTAGAATATACGTCACATCTTGATAAGCACAAAATAAATATAATAATAGATATAACTTATACATTACACTATCAAAAAAAATAGTTTACTTACAAATTTGAGAATCTAATTCTTTTCTTGATTTTTGAGGTGAGATATAAAAAAAATTAGCATCTGAAACAATGAAATATTGAAAAATTACAGTTTTAAATCCTGATTAAAATCATAACAGATAAACATCAATGCTACCACTTTCAATTATGTAAATCTGATGTATATAGCAATGAACTTTGGTGGGCTATCTTTCTTCCTCACTTCCCTATCCTTCAAAAAGAAAGAATGGACCAATACACCAAATTTCATGTGACCTTGTTTAGCCACAAGCATTTCAGACCTCATCTGTTCTTACTTCTTCCATGAATACAATAACACTGTCAACATTACAATGGACCAATACACCAAATTTCATGTGATCCTTGTTCTTATATCTTCCCTGCCTATTCCACCACCCTTAGAACCACTTTTCCTAGTACTTCAACTTGTTGCCAAATGCACAAATCAAATGTGTCACACTCCTTTAAATCATGCTGACAAATGATAGCAGGAAACCAAACAATTATGGTACGAGCTAAATATCTAACACTTCATTGTCATTACAGAACCACCTTGAAGACACTGCATGTCTTTTTCTCTTTCTTTCTTCAGAATATGGAAAAAACTACTAGAAAACAACATGAAAAGAAAGTACAGAAAGGAAAATTGTCCTTGACATAAGAAAAAAAGCAAAAACACTTTATAAAACATGTAGCCCCCAAAGGGAAGGAAAAAATACAAAGGCCGTCGTTCGAAGGCGTGGTAGTCCTAGTTCCATAACAGCATAAATTATAGAATTCCATGAAAGAAAAATACAGGAGAAACAGGGCATAGTGTAAAGTTGCTGAGGTAAAAAAAACCCTGAGCTTTTGTATATTGGACATCTAATCAAATAATGCTTAAGTGGTGAACTGGTGATGCCTCTATCATGATTGAACACACCTTCAATCCAGCATACTATCATCAAAAGTAATAAAAAGAATAATTAACCTGGAATTTTAGTGTCAGCATCTTACACAAACTACGTAACTCGTATTTGGTATTTTTACTGCCACAATCGTTTTAACTTTTGACACAATCGACAAAGATATATCAGTATTAAAATCCATACCCAATACTTGATACTACAATCGGACTTACTGTAGTTACTGCTGCTGTGAATTGTTGAGGCAAGCTGCAGAAAGGGAAGAAGATGGCAATAAAACAGACTTTGATGCACGTTAAACTTATCCTAAAGACTACATTTCACCCTTATTTACTATTCCCTTCGTCCCTTGGTAATCTTACACTACATTATTGTGTATGTTGGCTAAGAGTCATAGAATACGCATACTTTCACATGTAGGATATAAATACATAAATCCGCATACTCCCTCCAATTTACAAAAGTTCACTCACTCTTCATTTTGGTATGTTTGACAAAAATTCAATCTCTTTTTCTATTATGGGAACAAGGCCCACCATAATTTTTTACTTTATTACTTACATCTCCTTACTTTTATGATTCTCTCTCCTTAACCCCATCTTTTCCATTTCTCCCACCAAGTCCTTCCCTATTTCCTTGGTTTTTGTGAAAAAGAAGTGAGTAAATTTTTCAGATACGGAAGGAGTATTTCTTAACACTTTGATGCCCGTTAAACTAATCTTAAAGACTACATTTTACCCTTGTCAACTATGTCCTTGTTGCCTTAGCTTCTCATGCCATAGCTACCTTTCAAACAACCAAGTCAATATCATAGAATTAACTTCTTAATTGCCAACTTCTGGTGGTCCTCAAAAAAATACGCCATATAATGGGTAGAAAGGAAGTTCTATAGTAACCAAAACCGTTACTGAGTCCAAGCCTCCAAGGTCTATTTCCTTCTTTACCATATCCTTATGCCAGTCAAATGTATTTACATATCAAATTTTGAAAAAGAGATGATCGGAAATTCCTCAAAAAAATACAAACAATTTATGGAGTTGGAGAGGCCTGCCTGCAGGAAGGAGACAAGAATTTGCTTAACGGATGAGCATGGGAAGTGGGATCAGGAAGAATAACTTGATGGAGGTTTATAAATGCCATGAAATGGCAAGTGTCGGTCAACAATATGCAACTTTAAACTGACTGACAGTTACACACAATATGAATATATACGAAGTGCAAGATTTCAAACATGCCGCACATTATAAGATTCAACGAAAAATCCATGTTAAGAATAAGATTATCCTGAGACTGCAAGTAAAGCAACAACAGCTTAGAAAGGTGAGCCTAATCTACCAATTGATCTGCAATAAATAATAATGATGCAGCATTTACTATACAGCAATCCAAGGTTTATGGACACTGCATATACTGTACAGTTTGACTACATATATATTGCTTGTCCTTTCGGATATACACAAAAGAATGTAAGTATATGAACTGCAAAGATACATCAAAAGATATCAGCATAAGAGCATAACCTGGGTATAAAATTTACAAGTTGTGTGGATTTGGTAAACCAAACCAAAGAATGATTCTTCTTGGCCTGTTTGAGAACCTGGCCTGCCATGCTGGTTCTTCATTTTCATAGGTGAAACCGCTCTTCATATACAGATTTTTTGCCGACTCATTGTCAACAGCAACATGAACATACAGATCAGTAATGCCTAAAAATAAAGTCCAAATATCATGTTATTCATGGAAATAGGAGCTGCTATGTTTTCTTTGAAATTTTAAAGACAATATAACCCAATAGAATAAGCAGTAAAATAAACCATTACAACATCATGAGAGTTCAATTTAGTGACAAGAAAGCAGGATACAGGTAAGAAAACCTAAAACTCGCATTGTTACTTGTACATAACACATTCATAAAAAGAGTATAAACCATTACCCAAAGAAACATAGAAGAGTTTCAATCCAAACGTGAAGCATACTTATCATTTTATAGTTGGTACCACCAAAATAAAGCTTCTATACGTCTATACCCATAATAAAAGCTAAGCACATCGTCACCAGACCCAAACATACCCACAATTCCCAAACACTCCCCCCCTAAAAAAAGAAGCAAAAATAAACACACAAGGGAGGATAAAAGAGAGAAACCCCAGATATAGGGATGAAAATACAATAGAAAAGGAAAAAAAAATTAGACAAGAAAGTCTGACTATAAGTCATATACAATGGATCAATGTGCTAGACTCCTTGCATTCTAGTAATCTAGCTTCAAGACAATAATGCTAGAAACTGAAATGCTGGTCACTGAGGAGAAATGTAGATACTATACTTTCAGATTCTGTGCTATTACATGTGAACCAGTATATATAATCCATATTCATGAGATAAGCCTGTCTAGAAGCAAAAGTAAATCTGAAATCATAGATTAAGGCTTAAAGCTAAAAGTAGTCTGTCAGACCTTTTACAGGAAAAAGGAAGCCTTAACAACTTTAATATCTTGTTTTGGTATGTTAAGCAGCAGTGCTCCAGCAGGACAAGTAACCCTAACCCCATGTTCCATACCCAGCAAACCCAAGACAAATTGATCTTGTGATGCTAAAACTCCTACCCCTAGGGCATTCATGAAAGAGTAGGACACCCAGAAGACCAGGATTCAAAGCCAATCACGACGAAGAGGAGGTAGCCTCCAACCCCTTGAGCTAAGAGCTATCAAAATTGGCTTAAGCTCAATACTGCACAGACCACGGTAATTAGAAAGTGAGCAGGATTTCAAACATCCGTGGGAAACTGATGTCTCTGTTTCCGCCTCGACCCATCACACTTTACAATAAGAAAACAAGGCCAAGCCCAAACAAACCCAAGAATAAAGTTCCTCAGCTCAGATGCATAAATTATATAAAAAAAAAGAATCAACTAAAGATGTAGATACTCGTTTGTTATCCCCCTATTTTTTCTTCAATAATGACGTAGAGAGCCAGGGAAGCAAAGTGGTAGTTCAACAATTAACATCAGTTAAACTATCATAATGAATGACATACTTTTGATAAATATGCATTAAGTAAATAGTTGTAAATCATCAGCATCAGTTAAATAGAGAGTACCCCATTCTGCAGCAACACTCTTTGCTTTTGAAACGAGTGCATAACCCAATCCATTTCTGTGCAATTCCTTGGCTACACAGACGTTGCTCAAATAAGCCCTCGCAAAATCGGATCCAATACCCTGGCAAGTAAAAGTGGGACAGAAGTCAAAAACTATCATATATTACAGTAAGAAAGTACTTCTATAATCATCAATAAAACATACAACATCATTTATCACTATCAGATGATTCATTATTGTCAATAACAAAGCATTGCAGCTACAAAAACCACTAACAGTCTAACTTCACCTACAGCAACTAAGAATGATGCAACATCATCCACCTCATCTACCACAAATTTAGATTTTCATTGACTCTTGAAACATACCAGTACTACATATCAACAAAACAAGAAAAACAGCACCTCTTCTTTTTTTCCATCTTTGGGAAATTTCACAGGATACCCTACTACTTTAGCAAAATCTACATATACCCTTTTATCCGTACATCATATATCCCAAAAAGGACAATGCATGAAATATCAACAGTTGAACAGGTCATACATATGTACATCATTCCAATGCACTACTTGTTATAAAGATTAAGGGTCTCTTTTGTTCACCTTATTTTAGTCCTTATCATAAGTTCAAGTAAGGACTAATAAGGTCTAATAAGTTCTGATTAGTTCAGGTCAGCAAAAATAAGGCCTCACACTCTTACAAAATAAGTTCGAATAAGTTCAGTTGAGGCCTAATAAAGACTAAAAGTTCAGATAAGTTCAGGTAAGCAAAAATAAGTTGAATACAACAGGGCCTAAATAGCAAGATAGATCAAGCACTCTAAGTTAGAACAACATGGCAGCCACATATGTAAATGTGGCCATTTCATGGTTATTATTGCAACTTCAAAATTGAACTTTGACCATGCTGTGAATCACGAGTTCACCACATAAACTTCCATTGTTATTTGATGAAGAAAAGATGTTCAAAAATCATCCAAAACCAGAAGTAAAAAATACTACTATAACATAATGTCCATAAGTGTATAGAAGAAAGGGAGAATTTAAAAGCCTAACATGGCCCCGTTCTTTTCACCTAAAACGATAAGTTCCAGGTAAAAAATGTTTAGGTAAGTTCAAATAAGAAAAATAAGTTCAAAGAAGATCAAAGTAGTTCAAGTAAGTTGGGATTACTGGTTTTTCAGAGAAAAGAACATAGCCTTAGGATACCTTTTAGCTACTTCCTCTGTTTTTTAGTTTTACTCGCAACACTTTTTTTTCATCAACCCCAATGCAATTTTTGGGTATGAGAGAGGTAGAGAGGAAAAAAAGAGAGGGCCCATGTGATTGGAGAGAGATAGAGAGAAAGGAAAAGCAAAAAGAGAAAGTGTTGTAAGTAATTGATTATTTCCCTTTTAGGAAAGTGTTGCAGGTAAAAAAAACGGAGGAAGTAATTATTTGATAGCTGCAGAAACATTAGATTAAAGTCTTCTCATGTTTTGTAGAGTGAATGTCATACAAAGAATAATTCACATTAAAATGTAAGTAATGGATCATTCATGATTTAGTTTTTATCTGCACAATTATCAAATCATTATGAGCCTCTAGAACCATTTCAAGAAAAATCATTATCATGTAAAAAAGATATTAAAATTTTTTCTTTTTGGGATACATTATTCGAAATCCTCTTTTCTTTCCACAACGAACATAGTATGTTTTGACTATTAAATAAGCTGAAGGCCAAAATACCCTTTTTTAGGTAAATAAGTTAGTTTAAGTCAAAGGAAATAAATTCTGTAAACTGTATATGCTATATGCCTTTAATTATATATGCTGAATAGGTGAATAAGTTAGTCTAATTCAAAGAAAATAAACTCTGTAAACTGTATATGTCATATGCCTATAGTTGTATATGCTGAATAGCTGGTATTCATTTTACTTGATGATGAGCAGATGAGCTAGAGATGCATAGTTCAACAACTAACATAGCTACTTAAAATTATGTAATGTCAAATTCTAGATCCCCATGTGTTCCAGATGCCCATATAGTGAGGTTTAATTTGTATTTCTAGAACCAAGTAACCAACGACACATTTGTATTGCCTTTATAACACGAAGTCTTCAAATTTCTCTAGCAGATTAAGATTATTTTTCGCTCCATTTAAAAGGTCTTTTCTTGCATTCAAAATTAACCATCTGGAGCCAAGCAAATCCAATATTTTAAATTGGAGAACATTACATGAGAACCAAACCCGTAGAATCAGAAACTACATAGCGTACAGGCTTGAGGATAGCTTATCAACAGTGGAGATTAAAAGAGCTAGTATAGTAACAGTAAGAAATAGAAATTACATTCAAGTATGCTGCTTCACAACATATATTTAGTTAGACATTATGAGTGGGTAAACACAAAGGATGTTTTTGTGCTTGAGCAAGAGGAATTTTCTCACAATATGAAAAAGACAACCAGAAAATTAAGATACCTGTGGCCTCATCCCTGTCACCTCATCAGGAAGCCTCAGACATTGATTTAGGTCAAGTGTCCCAACCACAACTCTGAATCCGCCATCATCAGATAACTGTAAATATTGAGATAGATTATTATAGATCACATATGCAAGCAAAAATGCATCTTTCTGACATGTTTCATAAAGACAGGAGAGTCAAGAGAAGACTAGGAAAAGCCATAAGCTAAAAATCACATCACATTGATTCTAATGGACCAAATAAAGCGGCTTATTAAACTGGCTGCCCTCTAATTGAATGTAAAGTCTGATAAAGATAGTAAAAGTTCCTATTATAAGCTGTGTCCCCAAATAAGGTTAAAATTGCAGCTAATCTGGCATAAGTATTGTAAATGTGAATAATAATAAAATGGTAGACAAAGCAATAATACATAAAATTAACTCTGTGTCACGTAGGAAGTACCAAACAATGGTTGTAGGTCGTATAAAGGATCAAGTGAGAACAATGAATCTATTACTATAGAGGTAAGGTTGCCCACTCAAGCCCCACTTTAAAGGCATGGGCCATGGGGTAATGTTGATGTTGATGAATAAGCACATCCATGTTTGCTGAAGATGGAGAACATATAACACATCAGCATGAGTAGTTTAGACAAAGTCTTTCACTCAAGAAGCCGATTTTGATCCTCCATATTGAATAATCAAGTTCTCAAACTAAAGAATAACTATATCAACTATCAAAGGCCATCAATATGCTGTGGTCACACCAGTCAGTAATGACTGTCAGTCTGTCACAACCTCATGGGAAGAGCCTTGTTTTAAGTAAACCATATTCACCAAGTAATCTAATGATCTAAAACAGTTAAAACACTTCAACCAACAACTAAAACCAAAGAATAACCACTGGATTTCTTCACAATAACAATCAAATCAATCTCAAAACAATTATGTTTTGCAGGCCTGCAGAAACGATTTGACTTTTCGCAAGTTGCTGCACAAAAGAATCTAGGATAAATCAACCAGATTCATCCAACTTAGTTCATAAACTCTAAATCCTATCTCATAACTATATGAACACGTGGTGAACACACTACCTAGGCTACGCAACTATTAGAGTTCCCGCACCGAACACCATGGATGAATTTCAATACATTCATGATGATCAGATGATCAGTAGCTAACGTGCATCTAGGAGGTAAATTACTGTTATGTCAAAATTGGTTTGATATCTTTGTCCTAGACTGAGGATTACTCGAATACAAGCTTTTGTTTGATTAGAAGTATATGATTCAAACATATTCTGAACAGCAACTAAGACCCTGAAGTCTATCGACTAGACTATTCTGATGAAAAAAGTATGTTATCCAGTTTAAGAATTCTAACCACACTACACTTAGTAGATACGAACCTTGGTAAGGATATTTGTAAAAACTGAATACAATAGGTCCTACGCCAATTTGCCCCATGAAGCATCAAGCATACTCTGTATAATTGCTTTGAGTTAAGGGGATAGTTCAAAGACCTTTTATCTGGAATTTAGAAACTAGAGCTAGGTTTAGGGTGACAACGGCTAGCTTACTTGTCAGGACTAACTTGATACTATACAATGGACTAGGTTGTAACATTCACAATGGAAGATTATCCTAGCAGGTGACAGATGTGGGAGATGGACTTCACAGAAGTTGAACAACTCTAAATTCTTGTGTGTTTTCCAATAGCTTATTGCTATGATTCTCTGGATATTACACTAATAAAGAAGAAGCTTGCAATTTAGCTCGTTACCAACAAGAACAATAGTTAGGAACCAAGTAAAATATTTGATAGAATCCGTTTCGGGAACGTAGAATGTAAGAGAAATTTAAATGTTACAACTCCCATACGTCAAAAAAAATCTCATTCAATCCATAAACACGTGCAATCCCATCTCCAACTAAAAGCCCCTCTTAACCAGTTCCGTGATAACAAAGTGGACCAAGGAGTGATCCGGACTCAGTTGGCTTTTTAGTGGGGTGAGGGTCTTATTTCCCACCTTCGGGACTCGCTGTTGGACAAGCCCTGAACAGTGTGAAAGTCAGGCTTTTTGCCTAAAATTTCTTCGACTTCCGCCTGTTATCGCTAACTAGAGATGCGAAGTAGCGAGAATAAAAAAAGCCAATTGTTCTCGGGGAAGGAATGATTTCTTAATATTATTGGACATTTAACATACGCCTCAATAAAGCCAAAGAGGCTATCTATTTCCCTATCAGCTAGATTAACATACCAGATGATATAAAAACTTAGTTTGAAGAATTCCTTCATAATTGTGATTTCGATCAAAGCACTTCTATCCCTAATCCTAGATTCCTAACGCTAAAAAAAATAGGCTATCAACTATGTTACAATGTCTAAGCTGGGTCCAGTTACAAAGTGTGATCAATCATAAACAAGGTCGCAAACAATTATAAAACCCCTCACCCTCCCCACGCGTTTTCTTGTGCTTAATCTTCCTTATTGCACTAACTCCAACTAATAAAACTTGTCTCCAAGTAGAACGCTGAGATGTCATAGTTACAATTAGGATCTCCACAAATGTTAGATATATAGCTATACCACAAATTTCCCTCCCATGGTCTTCTTTATACATGAACAGGATCTAATAGGCTTTCACATGGATTCAAATTTCAGAACCAAACTCGAGAATGATAGCTCTATTTTCTTGCTTACAATTCACATGAAACTTATATATCTAAAAAGTGTGTAGAAGTTGGTTATGTCGATCCGAAACAGCTAGTAAGAATGTGCCTCATACTACATTGTCAGCCTAACAAAATATTACAACTTCCATGAGCAAGATTAGAAGACGGTTCCATTCATTGTGGAAACAGGATCCAATCATAGAGAAGACTGCCATACCTTACATGTAGTGCAAAGATCTCCGGACAAAGCTGATAAGTGCGACAAAGGAATGGAGGCATTTATGCAAGACACCCTTCTGAATCCCTCCCTCTTGCCTGCAACACGTTCTTTAAGCGCTTCAAACTCGCGCTCAGCCAGGTACCTCTTATGATCCTAAAGAACTTGAAAAAGGGAAACATAAAATCAGCAACACGATACAACTAGTCGCATTAACCGCAGAAAAATACATGCTCAGTAAAGTTTACTCCACATGGGTCAATGACCATCTTGCTCAAAACCCTAGCCTTGATGTAATCCCGAGAGAAATGGCCAAGTTTTACAAGAAGTTTCACAAATTATAGCACTCTAATCTCCTTTATCCCAAAATCAAGTACTAATAGTGAAGGAGAATTTATTTAAACTTTCAAAAGGAAAACCTAACATTAAAAAAAAAAAAAAAATAACTTATGTATATAAAATGCTCCTACTCCCTCATAAAAACATCATCCCTAATTTCAAGCTTCTTGATTACAAGTTCCATCCTACACCCTTTCACCGCCTTGTAACAATTTCAGATAAATTTGCATCTCCTTTGACAGATTGATTTCATTCCATAGCAAGTACTCATTTCCTCCCTTGATAACCTTCTCCAAATCCTTTGGAAGGGTAGTTTTGTTATGTTTCGTCTCATATGCTTCCCTACCCTCACTCCTTCTGTTACTATCATCAATGCCCTCTTCCTCACCCCATTTCTCTAAATTCCTTCTCGTCCCAATTACCAAATTCTCAACTTCAGTTCCTCCACGAACCTCGAATCACCCCCCATTTAATATTTTGTTTGCACCATACTCAACCAACACCTCAAAACTCCACTCTAAAGTTCAAAAACAATAGTGCAAATTGCCAAGTTCATACATACTTACCCCCAAAATTCTTATCTCTATTATATCTCTATTCTATATGTCAACTCCTGACCCTTTGGTGTCCACCCTCTTTGCCCAAATTACCTCTAACAACCAAACAAAATTACTAATTTTATTCTCTCATTTCTTTTAAGAAAAGAGAAAAAATCAACTACAAAGCAGTTACATCTACACCCGTAAAAACAAAAAATAAAACAATAACTTGAATGACGTTTAAATTAAAAACTTACCCAAAATCACTTACACACGATGTCACGCACGCATCGCGTGCAAAAGATACTAGTAAACCAATAAACCAACTCTTGAGGAGCTTGGTGTCCACCTAAAATACCTAAAATGCCGTTATTTTTTTCCATGTTTCAAAATTTAATGTTAATATACTACAACTATTGTATATCTTTTATATCTTGAAGCACGCATCGCGTGCATTTAAATCTAGTATTATTCCAAAGAAACGACTCGAAAGCGAGGCGAAAACAATCAAACAATAACTCTAGCATCAAATAAACAAATCCTTAATATTATGTTGAAGCAACATTGCGTTGATAAACAAGTCACATTCTCAAACACAATCAATCATTGATAGTAAATTCAACTTCCAAATAACAGAAACTTGTTACAATTACGCTAATTCCAAATTAACTTACAATAATCAAAATTGTAATCCGAACAAAAAAAAAAACTAACCTCGATGCCAAAAGAATCGTCCTTAAATTCGTTAAAAGTTCGAATTCGGAGACGTGCAGCAGCCCAAAGGTGTTCCTCGGAGACGGCTTCATCGACAATGAGAGCGGATTTATCGACGATCAGAGATTGTTGAGGAGCGTCGCAAACATCGGGCGACGAGACGGAGAGCGTGAAAAGGCGTCGAGAAGGTGAAAATTGAGAGAGAGGCATGTTGGTTGAAGGAGGTGATGAGGTGATGGAATTGGGATGAGGAGAGAGAAAATGAAGAGATGATGATGATGAAGATGAAGTAGGTGAGAATGAGAATGAGAATGAGAATGAGATGGTAATGGTAAAATCGCCATGTTTAGTCCAATTGTCTACTCCGAGCTTTGTCTATCAAAGATTGGTTTTTGGTGTTGTTTTAGAGCAATGTCATCCATTTGATTTCTCATGGCTTTAGTACCTTCGCTTTTAGTAAGAGTAATATTTTGACTTTTGTATCATTTATATGGTCTTCTGTTGGCAATGATATATTGTCATGTTAATGCAATTATTTTCCGATCTTGATCCTATAAAAAAAAATCTAATCTTGATAGATAATCTTACTAAGGAATATTGAAAATAATTACTGTTTTAGTAATTTTTTTACTAATATGATGGAGTTCATCTTGATATACTCCCTTCGTTGGCTTAGGGGGAGAACCAATGAGTAAGTGCAGAAGTATGAGAGGGAATCTGAAAAGGTGAAGAGGGAAACTGAGGCCCCGTTCTTTTGAACTAATTTTTACTAAAATTAAATTTAATTAAATTAAATTAACTGAAATTAACTGAAGTAAACTGAAATTAAATTAACTGAACTGAAATTAAATTAACTGAACTGAAATTAACTGAACTAAAGTGAAATTAAATTAACTGAACTGAAATTAAATTAAATTAACTGAAATTAACTGAAATAAGAGAAACTAAACTGAATTGTATATTTAATTTTCTAAAATAATAATTATCAATAATAATCAATAAGTATTAACATAATATTATCAATACTTATTATTATTATTATTAATATTATTGTTATTATTTATTGTTATTATTATTATTGTTATTATTTATTATTATTATTATTATTATTATTATTATTATTGTTGTTATTATTATTATTTATTATTATTATTATTATTATTATTATTATTGTTATTATTTATTATTATTTATTACTTAATTCAAGTTCAGTTAAATTCAACTTTATATTAATTATAATAATAATAATAAAAAAGAATAATAATAATAAATAATAATAATAAAAACAATAATAATAAATAATAAATAATAAATAATAAATAATAAATAATAAATAATAAATAATAAATAATAAATAATAATAATAAATAATAATAATAATAATAATAATAATAATAATAATAATAAATAACATATAGTGAATAAATAATGATAATAATAATACTAAATATAATAATACTAAATAAATAATAATAATAATAATAAATAATAATAAATAATAAATAATTATAAATAAACAATAAATAATAAATAATAATGATAGTGATAATAATAATATTAAATAAATATAATAATAATAATAATAATAAATAATAAATAAAAATAATGCATAATAAATAATAATAATAATAAATAAATAATCAATGATAATAATAAATAATAAACAACCAACAATAATTAATAATAATAATAATAAATAATAATAATAATAAATAAATAAATAATATAATAAATAAATAAATAATAATAATAATAATAATAAATAATAATAATATTAAATATTAATAATAATAATAATAATAATAATAATAATAAATAATAATAATAATAATAGAAATAATAAGAATAATAATAATAATAATAATAATAATAATAATAATAAAAATAATCATAATAAATAATAATAAATAATAAATAGTAAATAATAATAATAAATAACAATAATAATAAATAACAATAATAATAATAATAGTAATAATAAACAATAATAATAAAAATAATAATAATAAAAAATAAATAAAAAATAAAAAATAATAAATAATAAAAAAAATCATAATAAATAATAATTATTATTATTATCATAAATAATAATAATAATAATAAATATTAAATAATAATATTAATTATTATTATCATAAATAATAATAATAATAATAATCATAATCATAATCATAATAATTAAAGCATTACATAAGATGAACTAAACTGAAATTAACTGAACTAAACTAAAATTAAATTAACTGAACTGAAATTAAATTAACTGGACTGAAATCCAATTAAATTAACTGAAATTAAATTAACTAAACTGAAATTAAATTAACTGAACTGAAATTAACTGAAATAAACTGAAATTAAATTAACTGAACTGAAATTAACTGAAAATAAGTTCAAAAGAACAGGGCCTGAAAAGGTGGAGAGAGACACTAAAAATTTGGTTAAAATATTAAAAAATAGATGACATGAGTGAAAAAGGAGGAGAAAGTAGATGAGACATGCCAAAAATAAAAAAAAAAACAACAATGTGTATATTAAAATGAAAGAGACCAAAAAGCAAAGTGTGTATATTAAAAAGAAACGGAAGGGGTATATTTTTAAAATATAATTTTTATAAAAAATTATTAATTAATAGCTAGTAAGCTAGTACATTAAATTTAACAATCATAAGTGGAATTTATAGTTGCTATAATTCTTATTTTTTGTAGGAAAAATTCACATGAATAATCCCAACTTTCATCCATCTTCTCAAAATAATCCCAACTTTGGATTATTCCATAATAATCCCAACTTTTAAAGGAACCTTCTCAAAATAAACCAAATTATATATTTTTCTTGCCTACACTAATCCAATTTAGGTCTATAATATAGTGAAAATTAATATTTCGGATTATTTTGAGAATGTACACCCTAAAGTTGGGATTATTCAAAAAAATTCAAAGTTGGGATTATTTTGAGTTGACTTGTGAAAGTTGGGATTATTCATGTGAATTTTTCCTTTTTTGTAAGGTAATATGAATATCCCTTGCAAGAGTAGCTAGGGGGGATTGGGGTTCCCACTTTGCAAGTAAGTAATAATTTTGTGTTAAATATGTTAGTAAGTAATAATTTTTTCATGAATGTATGCAAAATAATGAGTTAAACTAATTTCTATGAACATTATGAGTTTTATTCTTAGTTACGCAAAATGATATGGAGCTCATTGTTAATAATAGGATATTCTGATATTATGCTGTAAAATAAACATTAATAAATGCTAGCCTTAAACTTCAAGAATTTCTAAATATGGTGATTTAAGCATTTTCTTCTATTATCTTATAGTGTTTTCTAGAATAATATATTTGGAACATTTTGTCGTTGATGAACCCATATTATTCACTAGTATATTATTTATAGCAAATAATTTAGTTCGCACTATTTTGTACATACTCTATATGTAAAAATTGATTGTATTTTTATCCCATTTTCCAGAAATCATGGATATATTTAAATAATAGGAACATTGGTATATGCATTTGGTTCAAAAAAGGAATCATGTTATAGTGACAGTAAATACTGAATATTGATTTGAAACTTCATTATACACAATATTATTTTTGTCATGATAAATAGAAAGTCATATTTTTAATCAGAATTCTATGGGATTTTTTAAATAGTAAAATTCAATTAGACTTCTATTTTATTATAGCAAATATGTGGATTTATTTTTTGATGTAGGTGACGGGGTTTGTAAGGAGGGTATAAGGGTGGGTATGTCGAATGAAAGTTAGTTGATTTTTAACACAAGTTGGTATCAATTTACATACAAGTTTTAGAAAATGTATTTTTTATGTATTTATTTTTGTATTTGACTGTTATAAAAGATAGTTATTGGCAAGGACATGTATTGAATCAGCTCTCTTAGGGGATATTCTAATAAAAAAATTACAATAATAACTTGAAATATGTTATTTGACATCAGAATTTTCGAGATACAGACAAATGAAACCGACAATGACACTGACATGAACCCACAAATAACCAACGAATGTACTATTCTAAACTCTTTTGATCTCTTCTAAAACTTTAGACTTTTAACTGAAAATATGATTTCTACAATTAATTTTTTGGTTAATCAATTTTGAAAAATAATCAATTATCTAGAGAAATAGTTTATTTTCATTTACAAAAGTTTTAAATGTTAATGAGCGCATTCATTATATTCATTATCAAATGAGTTTTGTCGAGGGATTTAAAGAGACTTTACCATATTATTAATATTCATTATCAAACGAGTTTTGTCGAGGGATTTAAAGAGACTTTACCATATTATTAATTTATTATTACAGTATACTATCATATAAAAAAATGTTTTTCCAAAAGTAGAGATGGAGAACAAAATTAATTTTACATTTTAGATACTAACAATATATATGTCTAATTCCCTACATGTTTCGCATTAATGTTCCTTTTTTCCACCTTAATCGTGAGGGAAATTCTATCTTGGTCACAAAATAAAGATGACCATGGAAAATCTAGTAGTCCATAACGATTTTAGGTTTTAAAACATATTATGGGCCCAAAATTATTTTGATCCATTATATTTCCATGGGTCATCTTTTATTATAATCATGATAGAAACATACTAATTGTGTGATTAACATTCTTCTTCTTTCATACATACTCCCTCCGTTTCATTTTAATTTACTCACTTCACTTTGGGGGAGAACCAAGGAGGAAGTACAAAAGTATGAGAGAGAAACTGAAAAGGTGGAGAGAAAAACTGAAAAGTGAGAGAGAGAAAGTAAAAAGTGGGTTAAAATATTAAAAAGTGGATGACATGGGTGGAAAAAGAGGAGAAAGTAGATGTGACATGTTACCTAAAATAGAAAAAGCAACAGTGTGTAGATTAAAAAGAAACAGACTAAAAAGGAAAGTGTGTAGATTAAAAAGAAACGGAGGGAATACAAGGTGATTATCTTGTCTTATATCTCAGGAGTATGTCTTTAATTGATTGGAGATAATGATAGTTTTAAGAGAAGTGTGAGAATGTGTAGTGAAAAATTAGCTTAAGAAGAATTATTTAATGGCGAATAGGGGCTTGTCTCAGACCAACTCAATTTGCCCAATTGGAACTAGTGGTTCTGAAACACTTTACACTTGTGAGTTTGTGATTGCTCTTGACTCGATGTCTATGTATCTAGAAAATATAAAAGGTATTCTATCAAAAAGAAAAAAAAAGGTATTCTATCAAAAAGAAAAAAAGGTAAAATGGTACTTGTACACTGCAATATTTGAATATAATTTTTTGATAAGAAGTATAATATCTTCGTTCGACATTTAACATATTAGATTCCTTCATCTATTTCAAATTAATTTTTTTAGGGACCCCCAATGGGAACCTATAGTAAGATGAAGGGTCCTGCCAGACCGAAACCTCTCGTTTGTGGGCAGACACTTTGAAAGTTGGGGTGGTAAGGGGAAATCCTCTTCCAAAGTGCCCCTAGTGAGGATCGAACCCCCAACCTCAAGGTTGGAAGGTTCTTTCCTTACCACTAGACCAAGTTTAGCTTGGTTATTTCAAATTAATTGACATATGACATTTCGGCATGAAATCTAGGAGCATGATAGAGTGATAGACAAGGAAACCAATAGTTAACTCAAAATAGATTTAACATGGGTAAGACTCCATAAGAGGAGCGATTAAATTAACCCTTGTTTAAACATTAACTCATTTAGAGTAATTCATCTACTTCCTCCGTAACAGAAAAATTGCAACAATTGAATATTTTATAGCTCACAAATAATACCCAATTGTTGCATTCTTTTTATGTTACGGAGGAAGTAGTTACTTATTATACTATCATGCTTCTAGAATTCGTGCCAAAGGGGAATATGTGCTACCACTTATTATTGATAATAGTAATTAAAAATAAAATATAACACCTTAAGACTTAAGTGTAAAGTAATGACTCTAGTTTTTAGGCTCCGATGATACCGTGATGCAGAAGCTCTTGAATGAACAAAGTTTATTACCTTAAAAGTAAGATAATAAACTAAAATTATTAAAAATTGACAATAATATGGTTCTCTTCTATATAAATTTTTTCCTTGTAAATTATTATTTATTATATTCTGTTTTGAGATGAGATGGAAACTATTAAATTACATTGAATTTGTGGAAATTCATTATTATTCATACTAGTTGAGGACTTGAGGTCATATGTTCAAGACTTGTAAATATACTTCATAGCTTTATAGTCTATAGATATTAGATGTATATAAGTAGTACATGAAATATGGAGGACCCTCCTACATCATATTTGAATGCATTAAAAGACAACAAGAAAGTGTAGTATTATCAATAGAACTTACTACCCTAGAGTCCTTTGGTTCTCAAAGTTTGCTCTATTAATTGGATTCTTTACCGTCTCCATAACTCATCTTCAAACAATTATATAATAACAAAAAAAACAGATATATAAAAATATATAGAGAGCGAATCTAACAAAATTCTATATATCTTCTTATATGTCACGAAGAACACGCGATCAAAATTTTGTGCCTTGATCCCAAGACAAAAGTAATGGAGTAGAGGATAGAAATTAAAGGTAGTGCTCTACTAGCTCAAATAGTATTTGTATGATGGATAGCTGAAAACATTTAAAGTATAAAATTAGGGTGAATGTTATTGCCATCAAGGCATCAAGTCCATATGTAGTTAAGTAGTTTACCTTAAAGTAATCATCATGTCACAAACTACTGTTAAGAGTTCTGTAGGTAAACAGTTGACATACTTGACAAACCCACATGCGAAAATATTATTCTTCGGAATGTAACGTGAGAAAGAAGGCAAAAGATGTGCGGCAGAAATTAGAGATATACCACATCAGATAGTAGTGAGTGACTGAGACTCAGAGTGTCACCTGCTTCTTCAATTCGTTCAGTCACATTATATCTATTACTACTTTGCTTCTGCAGTTGTTTTTCTTCGGATGACACATCTACTCACCCCTCCTTACGTCTCACTCAAACCGTTTTAACTTGTGGTGGTGCTAGATGATTAATTTAATTTTGCTTTTACATAAGTAATCTTCTCAAGCTTGCAAGATGGCCCTTAAATGAAATGACACCACTCTCTCTAAGACCCTGTTTTTTGGGCTCAGTTCAGTTCAATTCAAATTAGATTAGTTTGGTTTCGTCAAACTTTGAAATAGTGAAACTTAACAAGCTTTTCGGCATATGTTGTTTAGTGTATATAGAGTTGTTTTAGTTTCGGGTTTAGGACAATCTATTTAGGTTATTAGTAGGGTACTATATAAACCCTATAATTAACTTCTGCCTCCATATTCTGTACTCTTTACTTCTTCCTATGTCTAATAAAAATCAGTTCTCCCTGTTGTTTTAGTTTCGGGTTTAAGACAATCTGTTTAGGTAGATTTTTTAGGCTCGATTTCGGGCCCGACCAGAATTTTTGCTTTGCGACGGGTTTTGGGGCAAGCAAAAAATGACTTTTAGTCTAAATTTTGTCCCGACCCGATTTAATAGGCTCAAAATTTAGCCAGCCCCGTTGCGTGGGCCGAT
Organism: Beta lomatogona; assembly: GCA_947646795.1. Classification (NCBI taxonomy): domain Eukaryota; kingdom Viridiplantae; phylum Streptophyta; class Magnoliopsida; order Caryophyllales; family Amaranthaceae; genus Beta; species Beta lomatogona. The sequence goes on from CANSNZ010000553.1 coordinate 431,868, forward strand.
TTTTAATCGTGGCGGCCCGACCCGCATTTTGATCACCATTAATATGAATCTAACAAGAATTAAATTACCAAATTTCTAAATATATAAAAGGTGAGGAAATACTAGTGGTGTAAATGATGCGAGTCGAGTTCGAGTTTGGGTTAGCTCGACTCGTTTGCATTTCGAGTTGAGCTGAGCTCAACCGAGTCGAGTATTTACCGAACTTTGACCTATTCGAGTTGTGATCGAGTTTATCTCGAGTAGCTTGCAAGTGTCTCGGGTTAAAAGAAAACATAAGGTAGAAAATATGTCAAAATTAGGTACTTTGGTATAGATAATTGGATATTCAAGCTTCTCACGAGTTTTCGAGTCGAGTATAGAGTTGCTCAATTCGCCAACATCTCGAGTCGAGGTCAAGTTCGATTTGAGCTCACTCGAGTTGAGCTTTGACCGAGTTTTGATTGAGTCGATCTCGAGTAGCTCTTAAGTTGTCTCGTCTCATTTACATCCTAAGAAATGCAGAAAAAAAATTAATATGTTTGACCTTAAAAGTCATGTTGAATCAGTAGCTCTTCTTGATGTTAACTTCCATAAAAACGACGAATAAATCAGCAAATCATACGAACTTGCGAAGAACTGGATCATAAGATTATCTATTACAATATATCTAATCATTAACATTTAAAAAAAAAAAAACCATCAATACTCATAAGATTATAAGAATCGAACCTTTAAACCAAAACATACAGTACCTCTAAGGCTCTAACAATGTAGGCTTTATCTGTTATGAGTATGTGTAATAAATTCGTTCATTAAAGTAGAAAGAAAGAGTAATTTACTTGGTTTCCCAATTTACTGTCAAGTGGTTTATGTACTGATCCAGCTCTCAATTCTCATCAGTAGTTAAACACCTTTTTCACCCATTTGGAATGTCAGCAACGTCCTTTAGTTTACACCTATTTATTTCCCTCTATATATAGTTTATCCGTCTCTTCAAAACACATACATCAAGTTGTTGCCTAATTCTATCATTTCAGAATTCTATCATTTCACACAATATGATAGAAGTTTCTCTACATTTTCATATGCCTATTAAGAGCAACAGTTCCTTTAAAGAAGTACTCTTACCATGTTTAACTCCATGCCTTCTCTTTGCCTCTGGTTTCTCACCTACTTTCATCTTTTTCATTGGCATCAAAGTGGGGAGAGAAATGTCTATGTGTTCATACATGAAGAACTCAACATTCATGAAGATTGAATGAATCTTCTCAAGGCGCTATCTCTGCTGAGCTTTACTTTGTAGTATTTTTTTAAAAAAAATTTAGTTCCGCTCCTCCTTTCTCTTATCATCATTTTCTTTTGTTCTACCCTTGCATAAAATAGCTTCTTTCGCTTTTTATGTCAACCTCTTTTTCTTGGCCTTGCAAGGCTTTCTATGTTTTTCCCCTACCATCTCTGCCTTTGATCTTTCTTTTCTCAACTTTCTTTTCTTCCATCTTAATCAAATCTCCCATACTGATATTGGTCGACTGTCCCTTCTGAGCTAGGTTTATTCAAGTCTTAAGACGTTCTTGTACGTATAACTACCGATCAACCATATATGTGTTCTAGCTTAGCTACTCATATATTTAAAGTAGATGATTTTGTACTTCTTCTATCAGTTCATGTAGCAGCTCTTATCTTCTCTCCCTCTACCCCAAACAATATTCTAGTTCGGGTGATAGTATGTGTTATTATAGTAGTAAAACAGTTATACTATCTATTTAGATGTTATGTAATATGGTTCCATTGCATGGTAATAACTAATAGATATCTCAGTGTTGAGGCTTGAAGATGATAGTATGTATCATTACAATATTATTTTCATGCTTGAAGTTGATATAGTATATACTTTATATTTTAGCGGTGAGGCTTTATTTTTTGTTAGCTACATGATGGCTCCACTGTTATTTGCATCCATGATAGTACCTAAAGTGCAAATTTTCAAAAAAGTACAATCTTTCTATTTTATCAGTGCTAATCTTCATATGTTAAGGGAAGAGTTAAAGAAAATAAAATACTACCCAATTCCCATCTTCTTACGTTCAGATAAATTGAATTTGTCCCTTGAAGGCAATCAAAACCCATTGCTTCTGTCTGTCTACACAGTACACATTCCTGTAGCTGTTTTTCAAGAAGTTTTTTTTACCGCTGATGAAAATTCAACTCTTGTTTTTCCACAACTTTACTGTTTGTGGGACGTGCGTAGTGAAACGGTGCGTTGTGTGTTTGCATGGTACATTCAATGCTATTATTAGTTTTTTTTTGTTCATTTGGAGTTACATAATTTTGCTTAGATTGTTCATTTGAAGCATTTAAGTGAGCAATTAGATAAAAAAAAGGCTTTGGTGTACTATGTGCATAACTCACTCCAAGCATAATATAATTTGTAAAAATCAACTTCTAGAATGAGAATCTATGTTAGTATGAAAAATAATCGCTTCAAATGGAGTACGTTTGAATTCTGAGTGTCAAATCACAGCATAAGATATATATTATGGTATTAGGTTTTAGCTGTTTTTAGAGTTGATTTACAACATTTACCTACTACAGTACTACTTATTTTAAGCAGTATGCCAGTATCATTAAAACTTAAAAATTCTGATTATATTTGATCTCAAATCTTAGTGTCAAATCACTATGGAGAACTTGGAAATATTTAGACGTAGCTAGTAGAGGATATGCCATATGGGTGAAGAGATAAATTCTCTGTTGATGGAAATGAAATATCTAGGAGTAAAATAAATATTTTCATGATGAATTATTTTTGGATCGGATGAATTTCAATTATGGTCAAATTCAATTAATAAATTTAGAGGTAATTAATTTGAATTTGAGTGAAACAATTCGGATCACTTTATCGGCTATGTTTAGTAACATCTTTTAGGTTCCTTAAATAAATAGGCGCTAAAATATCTAAGATTTTTAAATAAATTGTATAATTTAATTTTGAATGTGTGCAAATCATATTGCCGAACTCCTCCAATGCACTTTACCAAAAAAAATAACAAAAATTCCTCAAGTGCAAATTTTGACTTTTGATTGGTAAGAATAAAAAATGATACTAAGGTTCACTTTTTGTCACCATTTTAGTAACTGATCGAAAAAGTAACATCAAGCTACTATTACTTCAAGGCTATTGTCAGAGGCGTAAATTTGGTGAACTGTAAGTGATCTCTTTGGGAGATTTCTAGGAGACCTCTTTTTACTATATATTTAAAAGATTGAAACTCTATTTCATGATCATATTACCCCTAGATTTTGTCAGTAATAGAACCATACAAGGAAAGGTGGTTCAAACTCAAATCAGGTCACATATTATTTGTTAAATCAAACAAAATAACACAATATTTCTACTTTTGAAGGATGTCCTGGCATATCAGCTCTATAAAAAAATGTAATTCTTTCATGTAAATTGCAAAATTTTGATACATAATTCAATATTTACAGCAGATAACTCTCTTTTTCTTACCCTTTTTCCTCCTTAATCCCTTCTTTTTTGGGTTAATGGGGATCACACATTCTACAAAACTACTTCAAGTTTTGATGGAAGATTACAATCTCTCAATTTCTATACAAGAAAACTAAAAGGAAAAAAAGAAAATGAAAAAGAAAACTGAAGCTGATAAGAAATCAGCAAAAAGAAAAATAAATCAACTGCTAGTAGCAACATATTGATTGAGAGAGCAAAACCAAGATCTCCGGCCTTCAGAATGGGAAGATGAACGCCGTAATCTCACTCTTCCACATCTACTTATCTGGTTCCTTAAACTCCGGTTGACGGATCCCGCAATGATAGACGGGCTAGTCTCTGATCCCCCCATGCAGCAACCCGAGTTAAGTTTCATTGAAGGAAACTTTTGACAACTCAAAGAACGGAAAGAGGAACTTAAAGGGGAAACTCGGCTGGAGGAGGAAGCAACTGGAGGCGGCTTGCAAAGAGGCATAGTCAGAGAGGCACGCTCGTTTTTATCATACGAGCACCCACAAAATGACAGTGACAAGCTCGTCCTCGCAATCTCCTTTGGCATGGGTCGTGTCCCTGGAAGTTTGACGAAAGAGACTATGCCATGTCGACAAAGAGGACATGGGATTGAGCCTGGCGGACCTTTGGCAACGGTTGAGGAGCAGTTCATGGTGCAAAGGTATAATGCACATCGTGTGCAGAATTCATGATTACAACCTGTACATAACACGTTACATTCATGTTTATAGGTTCTTCTTGGAGAAGAAAAGCTAATGCAAAATTGAGTCATATAGATGCAGAAACCAGCTCTCTAAGGCCCAAAAATGTTTACCATAGTTTTATGATCTAAAGCCAGAATCCCAATTCCCACATGGAAGATATAACATTCAAATCAAATACTATTATCTCATCACCTAGAAGTCAATCCTGAAAAAAGGGTAATGTCTTTTTCTGGTATTCATATTTTAAAAGCTGCCAATTCTTCTGCATCATGTTCAAATACATGATGTAAAATGACCTAGAAAGATGCTAAATTCTATGAAGACTATGTTACTCATATTCTTCATTTTTACCTCAAGTACCCGTGTAATCCTCGACACTCTAACATGGGTATGGTCACTTCGACAACTTCATTATGGGCCAAAATAATGGAAATATTGCATAAAATAGCCGAGTTGGACACATACTCCTGTTCGACACGAATACCCGAGTCCGAAACAACATAGTAAGAGTACGTGGATTTGTGAATGCTAGTATCAATTATTCAATTCATGACAATTGTCCTCATCTATCCAAGTATTTAACCAAAAAGAGTGAAGCAAGCTGACTGCCGATTAATCAACCAAGAGACAATGACACCATCAGCATCAGTGCATCAACATTTGGTTATGGAAAATACTACGAGTTCAAACTGATTGAACAATGTCATCACCAGCACACAGCTTCATGAGCACAACAAGATTTTTTTTTTTAAGGTTCAATAAAACAATGGTGGTATGCACATCATGCACGCTAGAGATCTCAAGAGCACCAATATACACAATAAATGACGAACATTAATGAAAGAAGCTGAAAGAAGAACTACAAAAACAACAAAGGCTAATGAAACCTCATGCTATACCTTCAGATGCTACGGTGCACCTCCCTTCAAGGCAGACCACACAGGGATCTTGGCATGCTGGTACCAGATCTGCATTCCTCCAACCCGAGTCTCTGTGAACAACAGAAGAAAGCAATGGAATGGGAAATTTTCTTTAGGAGAAGTAAAATAAAACTGCCATCGATCGAGGTTGATTAACTCAATACTGCTCTGAAATTGAAGACCATAGACATATATTCAGATCTTCAAATTTGAAATAATTATTAGGGAGGCGAACATGTCAGTAATTTCACATTTTGGATTGCTTCCTTATCTATCAAATTTCAGTGTGTCACCACTTACAGTTAACACAAGTCATCAGAGGTGCAAGGGAGTTCTCAGGTGGAAATGGTTAGAGTCTATGATGGTTGCGGAAAACATTAGAAGGGTTTCAAGTTGCAAAACAGACATTGGAGTTGAAAATTGGACAATAATAACTTAGCTCACTGCAACTCAAGGGACACTCGGTATATATTATCCTCTGCTGGCTCAAATCAGATACAGCAAGTCTTTCCCACGAGTCAAAACAGCCAAATACAAGAGAGGTACAACACAACACTAGTCAACACGAGGGGTGGACTTCTTATACGAAAAAGAGGCACATTATATACTTGTTAGGGGGAAGAACTTTGTGTACCCAGTGGGTAATCTACCCACAAGACATAGATACTTCCTCTGTTTCTTTTTAAATGCAAAAATTGAATTTTTCCACTATTCACACCTATCACTTTGACTAAGATTTGTGATTTGTACATAATGTAAAATATAGTCAAGTGAGATCTTGTTAGATTTGTCTCATGACCTACTTTCATAATATGTAATTTTTATAATTTTTACCTATATGTAATTATAGATATTTATGATCAAAGTAATGTCTCGTTGCACGTGAAAGTCTAGTTGTTGCATTTAAAAAGAAACGGAGGAAGTATCAATAATTAGTAATGTCCAACTCAGTAGAGTTAATTATATTTAATTTTCGATTTCTAGTGAGTAGTCTACCCATTGAGATGTATCAATCTCCTTTGTTACGAGGGAATATTTATGATGCACTCGACCAATAGGCTCCCGCAACACTAAATTACACACTGTTCTATACCACTATAAGACGTGAGCAGTCAAACCATTTGTCCAATTAAACCCCCAAGTGATATACTTTCTGGTTACTGTTCTTCTCTCTCATACTTGACCTCTATTTCTTTCATACTTTTCCTCTCCCTCTCTCGTACTTTTTACTTTTTCCTTAATTATGGTGAAAAGCAAAGTGTGTAGATTATACTACTAGTTAGGAACAGGGGCAGTAACATTTTAATCAATCTAAAATTTGCTAGACTTCTGAGCATATGAAAGCAGCCATAAAAATAAAAAGTCCTGACTATTGCCCTGAACTAAGAAGATTAGGGAAAGTGATTATGTTTGTGAAGCAAGTCACTCCCTTTTGCAGCCCTCTTGAACAAGGCAAGATCATGATAAGGTTTGTACAAAGCCAATAGTATTAAAATTGTGATCTAGTATCAAGAGGATCTTTTAGAATCTGGATCTTGCCAACCCCGAAAACCAGACCTTAATTAACTTCAGAAATAAGAATTGCATCCAAAGCCAAAGCAGAAATTCGCTTACCTTGCAATTTTGATAATGCTCATCAAGGGAAGAGACAAATAAGGAGAAGGAATAGTTGGCAATCGGATGTCTTGTGGTGTTGAAAGAATCTCAAGAATTGAGTCTCTGTGCCATGAACGAGCGACCATCAATGGCGTCCATCTACAACATGCAGAACAATATAAAAATTGTTTGAAAATAAGATTTTAATAGATGAACAAGATTCTGTGCAAATTAACTGGCTCACATTCAGAAATTTCTCACGATAAGCAATTCTTCTAACAGTTCAAACAAATGAGCCAATAAGAATATTAAACAAACAATAGCAATTTCCAGAATGGAGTTTCAAGATAGGGCCATCATAAATGACATATAACATTGCAATCAAGCTAAAACTCTTGCCCTCTTGGAAATTCTTTTTGCTATTGCATAGTCAGTAATTCAAAACACAAGATCTTTTCTGATACAGATCAGGCTGGTAAGTTGCCACTTGCCAGATTCACGTAACCATACAAAGAATTTGACAAGCAACGACAGCCTTTTTTCACTATTCTTTAGATCTTGATTTACTGAAACCGTGTAAAAGCAAAGACTTGCTAAGATGACAGGCAAACACACAATTACATGATCCAAGAAACAATCTCATGGACAAAAGGCAACATGTTAGGCTGCTTTCTCAAGGGCCAAGATTACTTCAGATGATGCATAGAAACAAGGATCATTGAGAATTATGAATTATCCATCCAGGTGGATGGGTGATCAGAAAGTTATGTTTTTTTTAAGTTCTTTATGTCATAAGTCATATAGTTTACTTTGAGGCCATTTGGTCAAAATGATACAGTTTGCATTCACAATCAACTCATGATGGTATAGGCGGAAGCAGATAGCCGGATAATCATTGACTCTGAAATTTCAGACCTTTGTTTTATTTGTAAGGAAAGGAAACTAGGCTAGCCTCTGAGGTAGGACCAGACTAATTCATCCTTGCGGATAATACGAGCTTTTAGATGTTTGAATTTCCATTGTCCTTGGTATAACTTCAATCCTAGTCAACCTTATTTCTTTTGATTTATTGAACCTTTTACACGATATATGCACATTTAGAATCTTGAAATATCGAAGCTATTAGCTTGGAAGGGCGGGGGGGGGCTACAAGAAAGGTTCATAACTCATGTGTAATAATACGAATTATCACCGATAATATCTTTTTAATAATTATTGAAAGACTGTTAATATTAATATAAATTAAAAGCTAAGGGAGAAGCCCCTCTATTACAACCCAGTGCACAATCTAGGAGACATTAAATCATACCTTCCATCAGGTCCACCTTCTAGGAAGGGTTTCCAGACGGAAAGAGAATCATGTGCTCCAGACCTTTATCAAAAATGATTATTTACGAGAAGATAAAAAGTGCCTTTTAAACAGAAGAAAGTGATATCAACAGAAAACAACAAGAAAATGGATGGCAATGAAGATTCATACCCATTTGCATTTTCAGCTAACAGACTAGCACCCCTCGCAATTAGAATCTGAAACACAGAAAACTCAATTTAGAAAAAGTAGCCAAATTTCAGTGCTTTTATCCATGTAAATCTAATCTTAGAAACAAAGGGCCCTACTTGACAACATTGTGGATTTCCGCCACAAGCTGCATAATGTAGAGGAGTGCTTCCTGCACCTACAAAATGAAGTAAATCTAACTTATTAAGAAAATCACTAGTTATGGAAGCTACATATACTTCATATACTAGAAATCATTTTTGTTACTTTATTTGAAATTTCATATTAGTGCTCTTCAAGTAACCTGTCACAAGGTATGTATCTTTTATACAAAAGGTCAAATCTAATAACAACCACACTATACATCTATCAAAGTTTAGTCATGAAGCTAGAACAAAGAAGTGAAAGCATAGATTGAAAGAAGTCTCATTAGTCATTATTCATGAAATGTAGTCTATAATCTAGCTAGATCACCGGAAATAAATCCTCAAAAGAAACGATCAGGCAGTTTTTCATGACCAAAAATGAGTTCCTCATGATCCGAAACATTTTCATGATTGGCACAGGAGCTAGATTGCATATTCACAAGAACTTTTCGTATCCTAGTAAGTTTACATCAATAAAATTTTGATTTTTTAATAAAATTTCAAGGAATGCATCAAAATATCATAATTTATCGGTTTAAAAAACAATTTTTGCCCTATAACGAGTCTAGTCTTCAGTTCAGTAAGAATGAGAATGCTTCTGTAGTAATCTGTACTTATGCCATAAACAAAACACTATTGCACATAGCGACTTCGTTATGAGAAAGCTCAATGGCCCACCCACAATATTGGAAGAAAGAAGTTACTTCAAGTAATTATCTTCATCTTCTAGCCTTGTACATATAGCCAAAGCCCAGTGCATAAGGCGCCTGCTTTATCCAGCAATTACATCAAGTTTGAGATCCAACTTGACAAACAAAATGCACTGTTTGGATTTGCTTACCAAATTACTAATTACACAGGAAAGGAAGAAGCTAGTTACGACAGCTTACCTATAAGATCAATTGTAGTCCCATCTTCCACTGTTATTTCACAAACAGAAGCTCCTAGATCCAAAAGCAGCTGGGCAGTTTCAAAATGCCCATTCAATGCAGCCATATGAAGTGCTGTGATTCCTCCATCCGCAGGTTTGTTGATCACTTGGTGGAGGGCACTGGTCCAGGGATGCAGCCGAAACGAATAATAAGCTTTATCAATCAGCAAAGTAAAAACAAGATAAATTTACTATCTAGCCATGGTACCTTCCATTAAAGTCTGAACTTTCGTATTCATTGTTTGATTTCTTTCGTAATAAATTCCACGTGTTCTGAATGCTAGGAATATAATCTGCAAGAAGGAGCCTGACACACCGCGTATGCCCATTCAAAGCAGCCAAATGAAGTGCAGTACCCCCATTAAGATAATCTGCTCTGTGAATCTACATTCATATAACTACACAGTATTAACACTTCTAATAGTACCCAATATGGTTCAGCTCCATAGTAGTTCACAAAGCCTAAAACATATAAGAGGAAGGAACATACATTGGCTTTAAATAGAACCAGAGTCTGAACAACCTCCCAATGACCATGCTGACATGCTTGCATCAAAGCAGTCTGTCCATCAAATCATCTTAACCATTCAGCACAGAAGTATAGCTAATCTTACACATGGCACAAACTAAAGACTGCCGTTTACTAAAATCGCATACTAATGCGAGGGTTAAGTCAAATGCAGCAGAAAGGATAGAACCTAAAGCAATGCATACTAAGTAATAACCAAGCTTTAACCCCCTAGGGATTACAGGAGTCTTTCCTATAGAACTAGCATGTAGTCCACATCATCGATAGGTTACCTTACCTAAACAACCCAATTCTAAGTAGTTTTAAGGTGGCACAGTAAAAACACCTAATTACAGAGTATGCAATAATCATGAATAATGCAGTTACCTGGCCGCGATAATTCCTTAGATTAATATCGACTCCAGTCTCGAGCAGAAGAGTAACAATCTAAGAAGTAAATCAACCATACTCATCAAATACTGAATCACTTACAATATTTAAAATCAAGCACACAAGGCTACAAACACATTGAGGCAATCATTTACCTCATGGTGACCTTGAGCTGCAGAGTAATGCAAAGGCGAATTCCTAACACCAAAAGTCGAGTACCTCACGAGGCGAGGATTATACTCCAATAAGGCCTTGGCTTCCTGCAGGTCGCCATCTCTTGCAGCCGAAACAAGGCGTTCACCTGAGGCTGAGCAGCCTAAAGAATTGCCAACTATGCTTAAAAACCTCATACTGTCTGAAGAAGAGGAGGATTAAAGGCTATATTAATCCCCAAAGTAACAACTCCTCCTCCTCCTCCACCTTACAAGGCTAAGAACAAGAAGAATGATTCTTGTTCATCATCATTAAAATAAATATCCCAGAATTTAGATAACATAAACAACTAGAGTAAATTTTTCCTCCACTTTTTCTACAAAGAGCTAACAACCCACAACGAACTGTCTATTGTCATCAAAGGTACGAGATTGTTTGGTGTAACGACCAAATATTTCTGCTAATCTTTCTTCAATTAAAACCCATTAAAAAAAAAGAGAGAGATCACATAAAAAAAAAATGACCCAAAATTCTTACCCAACAACAACATAAGATTTCATTGACAATTAAATGAACCAAACTAAATACATGATCAAATTCATAATTCTCCTTCAAATTATCAGAAATGAAGCAACAACCCAATAAATTTTACTATGATGATCAAATTCTCAGATGCCTAAAAATTCGAATTTATAACTTCTGTGCTACCCATAAATTGATGATCAAAATAATACCCAATTGCAAATTAATCAAAGAAAAAGAAGAAATGAACAAATTTTGCAAATTGGGTGTTTGATTTCTTAGAGAAAGAACCCGGAAAAGAAGGGGGGATTTTGCAGCACTCAACAAGGATTGATAATCCACCTCAATTGAATTGGAAATAAGGTGTATTTGTCCATTAAAACCAATAATATTGAAGCAAAATGATGCCTTTTGTCTACTAAATTATAAAATTGTTGGTCACACGATTAATCAAATGAATTATGCAAAAGGGGCAAACATGTTGATATAATTATTGGGTGAAGAAAAAAGGGAATGTTCATAGGAAAGAGGAGAGAGAAAGAGGGAGGAATTTTTACTGTAATAATTAATTTAACAAACGCCTGCACCGAAAAGCGTGTGTATGATGATTGATGATTGGATTCTTGGGATTTGCTAACTTCTCTTCCATTTTTTCTCAGTCAACGTTGGTAGTTTGGATGTTCCTTTCTTTGAGTTCCTGTTAATCTTTACACAGACGAAAAAATAGGGTTATGTTCTTTATTTCATATCAGCCAAAATTGGATTCAGGGGTAATGTATTAAAAGCTTAATGAAGGAAGTTGTGGTAGTCAAAAGTGTTGGTAGATAAATCATAGGAAAAATTTATGGCAATAATTACATTTTTGGGTGGACTTTTTAAAACGATTTCACTTTTCGACTCACTTAACAAAAATTTAACCGGTTCCAGTAGGTTAACAAGTAAAGAGTACCATTTAAAGAAGAAAGGCATAAAAGATGGGATTATATTGAGTTACTCGAAAGGTGAGACCATTTGAAGAAAATCGACTAAACGTGGGCATATTTCCATCAACTTTTCCTAAATAATATGAGATAATCAAGACATATAAATTGGAGTAATGAACCCCTCTTTTCCAGCTGACCAAAATTATGAAGTCCATGTCATTTTATTGTCAAGAAATTTGATGATGGAAATTCTTATTTTATGTTCTTCCTAACAAACTCCGCAGTTGTTATTAATTATGTGTATAATATGATATGTATGTGTTTAATGTAGCTTGAATATATATTATCTTATAATTGGCTTTAATTGGAATATATAATTATAGTTAGCTTAAATCGAATCAATTAGTATAAAGAACTTCATTTCGGTAAATTTGGTTTTATTTACAACTAGGTGTTGCCCCAGGCGATATACTGGGTCATTTATCAATGTGAATTTGAAGTCTTAGATCAAACACTTGAGAGATGTGGGAAAAAAGAGCAATAGGTATTGGATCGTGCTCAGGACATGATCTTCTAGTTCCTTCTAAATTTTCTATATAGTAAATTATAATATGAATTATTCATCAATTTAACAGAAATTATTCATGAATTATATATATATATATATATATATATATATATATATATATATATATATGTACTTACAAAGAATATAATTCAATCTTGTTTTTAAAATTTCGATTAATGCGTAAAAATATAATCGATGTACATAAATGGTATAGTAGTGTTAATTACGGATGTTATAATTGATTTAGTTACTATTAAATTAACTAAGTTCATTAAAATTATTTAACTTTATTGCATCAATTATTTATAATGCTAATAGAAGAATTATATTACTAAATAGTGTTAATTATTAAACTAAGTTCATTGTTATTTCAATAATAAAATAAACAACGGTTTTTCCACCAGGTACCCCTGTGGTTTTTCAAAATTCATGGGGTACCCCTGTTTTTAAAAAAATGCACCAGGTACCCTTACTTTGGGGGTAAAATGTACGAAATGCCCTTAATGGCTAACAGTGTTAAGTTTCCGTTAGTCATTAGGGTTAATGAACCCCTCTAATCCTAATTAAACCCTAATTAGCCCTAATTAACTAACTAAACCCTAACTTCTAACCCTACCCTAACCCTAACCCCACCACCACCCAACCACCACCACCTCCCCTTCCTCTCCCCCACCCCCTGCAGCATCCCCCTCCACTGTCGATTTCCCCACCCCCACCTCCACCCCCTGCTGCAGCCCCCTCCCCTGTCGATTTCCCCACCCCACCCCCCGCAGCAGCCCCCCTTCCCCGTTGATTTCCCCCCCCCCCCTCCCCGCAGCCCCCCCCTCGCCCTCTAATGCCCCATCCCTCCTCTCGCCCTCTAACACCCCCTCTTCCCTCCCCGGTGGCGCACACTCCCATTTAGATCCGACGGCGGGGGTTTCGGCACACCGGTGGCACGCACTTCCATTCAAGATATGACGGCGGGGGCTAAGGCACACCATTGGCGCGCTCACTCCCATTCGAGATCCGACGGCGGGAGAGAGCAAGGAGACGCCGAGATCGCGCCGCAAAGAGTGGCTCGCAGGCTGCAGCACCTTGAAATCACGTCCTTTACGGCCTTCCCGGTCTTTGCAAATCGGCACTAATCCGTGGGGGGGGAAGAGGGTGGCGTTAGAGGGCATATGGGGGGTGCCGCGGGGGAGGGAATAGGGGGAAGAGCTGTGGAGGAGGGGGGGGCTATGGGGGGGGGTGAGGGAGTGGGCTGCGGGGGTGGGGGGGAAGGGATGAGGGGTGGCGAGAGGGGGCTGTGGTGGTTGGGTGGTTTAGGTTAGGGTTTATGGTGGGGGTTAGGTGTTAGGGGGTTAGGAGTTAGGGTTAAGGTTTTGGGGTTAGGGTTAGAGGGATTAATTAGGGTTAATGACTAACGAAATCATGAGGCCGTTAGTCATTAAGGGTATTTCATGCATTTTGTTGAAACAGTAAGGGTGCCTGGTACATTTTTTTAAAAACAGGGGTACCCCATGAATTTTGAAAAACCACAGGGGTACCTGGTGAAAAAACCGAATAAACTAAGTTCATTAAAATTATTAAATTACTATCATTGATTTCTTGGGCAATTACCCTTTTTTTTTTATCAGGAAAGAAAACTAGAGGTGTCTCAACAAAGAAACACCACCTAAAGCATCCCGAAGGATGGTTACAAAATACAACTTTCAATTAAACAGAAACCAAAAGGAAAAAGGAGCATATAAAATACAAGTGAAAGATCTGTCGCGGTAAAAACACCTTCTCCCCAGGCCCAAACGAAGATGAACACCTTCTTGAAACCCGTCACGGGGGAAAGACAAACACCACTGAAACGCTCCTAAATCTTTCATAAGAGCAGGCCCGAGTCTCGAAACCCATCAACAAACGCGAATCCGCTGCCGACGAACAAACCACCCCTGACACCGCTGCCCAAGAGACCCCTTCGCCGGAGGTGGACGAAACACTAACGATAAAACACCAGCAAACGACACCGAGAATAAAAAACCAACGAAAGAAAACCAGCGAAAGAACCACCGCGACGAGCACCAGCGATGCGAAACCCACGACCCATCGAGAAAGAGCCGACGACTAGAATGAAAACCAAGCGGAACTCAGCCGAAGAGTGAGAAGAAGAAACCCAAAATCAACCGCTAGAAACTCCGAAAACTAAACAAAGGGCTAGAGAGACAAAGTTCGACTGAGGACATGAGAAATTAGACTAGATTGATAAGAAATAAGTCATAACAATGGCTAGATCTAGGAAGAAATGAAGAAAGAGGAGGCTAGGGTTTGAATTTCTAAAGAAATTGATTTGGGGCTATGGTTTTTAGGGTTTGCTTTTGGGAAAACTAAGAGGGGTTTTCTAGAGAGAAGGCAGAGCCTCTCTCTCTAGAATCACCCTGTTCTGTCTAATAGTCTGCCTTTGGGCAATTACGTATTTGAATCTAATAATTATATTCTAAACTTTATTGTTAGTTCAAAACTAATTTTATAATGATATAACATGTTTTTTTTTTAAGGGGGTACAACATGATTATGTGACACTCTTGTGCTCTTTATAAGTTCCTATATTATTCAATAATATTCACATTAACATATGAGAAACTATATTATTTTCCTAATATCTATGATATATACCTGTCAATTACACTAACCTAGAAAAGAAAAATACTACATCAACTCACTGGATGAGTGAAAGCAAAAGAGAAAAACTCAACATAGGCTAATCACCATAATAATGCTATGCAAAGTAATTATATTATATACAAGGACAATCATTATATAATGTCTCAGAGTTTCCATTTGTTTAATCAACTTGGACCGACCAGTCTGATTTGTGATGTTTTTTGGCCAACACATCGTATTAAATTTTGCATACAGTCTTGGTGGCAATATATTAGTAGCATTTCAAATTGGATCCTTTGAAGCAAGGTGACTACACTTTTTTTTATTGTCTATTATCGTGATCCTTTTAACTTATACTTTTAAAGCATCAAATGTTATCGAGCAATATGTGGTGGGCACTGGATCCCCCAGATGATGGAAGCAGTTCATTCATTCATACACTTTATTTCTGTTTCTTTTTCTCTTTCTAAAGAGCAATTTAAGCTTCACTGTTCTTAATTTAATTATAACTTTTCATATGCAGAATAAAATATAATTTTTATATGTTTGAAAAGAGTTTCGCATATACTTTGAAATCAGATTCATTAGAATTTATTTGGAAAATACTTTTAAACAATATTTGTTTCTATGTATCTAAAATCATATGTAAACTTTGTTAATAAATTCAACAACCTAAATATTAAGTTTAAGTTATATTAATTTTAAATAATTTTTAATAATTTATTATATATTTGTATTATTGTGATAAACAATTGTGTCTGATTAGAATCCTTCTATTGGCATACCAAGGAATAGTTGATTCATGTCACAATATGATTATTCATGTTAGTGATAAGTGAATAGTCCTACTCTAATATAGACATATAGTATTCTCTCTAGGCAAAAAAAAATTCGATTATCAAAGAATAATTATAATGCGGTGATATAACAATCTACATGCACAATTTATAATAGTAGACTATTATGTTTATCAATAATAATAATAATAAGATTATTAACGATAAATTTATATACTTTAATTAATTAATTTTAAAGCAAAATAGTTCATCCAGTCACACTATTGAGTGTGTCAACATAACTTAATTTGTCATGCAAACTTAGCTAAATTAAAAGAAATGATAATATTAGAGCAATATAATGATTATATCATTGTAAGCATGTTTTTATTTCACATACGCGGTGTGAGCGTGTATTTAACTACCCCATTGTAAAGGTTTTATTGAAAAATGTTTTGAATTGAAGAAGTCACCAACAAGTCTTTAAAGGAAAACTCATAAACCTAATTAGATATTGGGAAATCGTAGGGACAAATTAGGAACTTATCCAATGTAGATTTCCCCGTGCTGACTCCATAGATGGTCAAAATGAACCAAAGATTGAGTTCGAGGGTGAGGGTACGAACACGGTCATAATGAACCACATTCTCCCATTGATGGCCTCTACTAAATATCGATTCATGTCAATTTTTATGCAATAGAATAACCATAAAATATTTTCATGCACCCTAAAAATATTTAGTCTAGATTGGTTCAGGAAACACATAAAAGACTATTTTTAGTGATATTTTATTAGGCAATCAAATTATAGGGAACCTAACAGGTTGTCCAAATAATCCGATTAATATTAGAACAATTCTTTAGGTCTTGATTGACAAAAATAACATGTCGTGATGAAAGCATTGAAACAGGACAATCAGGCATGCATGTATATGTATGAAAATAAATATAAAAGAGAAATAAAAGGTTAGAATATACAAAAGAGCAATTTTTATATTAAAGATCTACATTATGAAAGAAATCGTTAGTAATATAAAAATAATAAATTGATTCAAGGACCCTCTGGATAATACCGTGGTTTGGGTCTGCGAGATTGACAACCTCCGGGACGAGCAATCGTGAAGCCTGAAGATATGAATGTCTGAAAGTATGTAGATTTGAATGTGTTTGTGTTTGAAAAGTATGAGTTTTGGTAGAGATTTTGTATAGGTTCGTAAGGTGTTTGTAGGTGTATTCGTAATGTAAAAGTCGAGTGTTAAGTGTATGAAAACAACCGTTTTAAAATCCGGAAAATCGAAGAGTATTTATAGGAAAACCGGAATTGCGCTTCACGCGCCAACGGCGCCAGGCGCAGGTGGTTGTGTGAGTCACAATCACACGTGTTAGGCGCACATTGGTGTGCCTGACGCGACATGACCAATGATCAGTGCCCACGTGGCACACGCTTTAAAAAAGATAAAATTGACAGTATGTGCATCGCATAGAGAAGTGCGCTCGGCGCATGACTCTATGTGACACACAGGTCTACGTGACATGACACGTGCGCTTGGTGCATGGCTGTGCGTTCAGCGCAAGGTGGTGCTCTCGGCGCACGTTGATGCGCTCAGTGCACTGCCTTGCTTTTCACACGTTTTGACAGTTTTTTGATAAAACGCGTTCTAAAGATTTCCTTTTATCTTTTAACTCCGGAAATCTGATTTTACAAAATAAAATCCGATTTTATTATAGAAGATATCTTTGAAAATATTTATTTATTGAAATAAAACAATTAATTATTATTAAACAATTAATTGGGCTTTTCAAAGAGTTGGGCTCAAAATACAATTAATTATCATGAATAATTAAGTGGGCTCTAAAATAGGACTTTAACACTTTCGAAATAGTTTTGGGATGGCTATTCGAACTGCTCTGCCCTTGGATCGGACCAATTAAGACCGCGATATGTTTCATCATTGGGCCCTTAAATGGGGAGACACGATTATGTGTCTACATCATAGACTCAAGACTATCATGATTACATTTGTACATGGTTCGTAATGAGCATACAGTTGGATATTATGTACAAAAATATAGGCGCTTATACTTTTGAAAAGTATATTTATTTTGCATCTTATACTATTAAAAAATAAACTTATATATATGTGTTTGCGAATGTGTGAATGCGCGCATGTTTTTATGTGTGTAATTTTTGAACTAAATTTCCAACGGTATTACCTAAATATTATGTCGAACATATCTAACAAGGAAACAATGAATAACTGAGCACGAGTCCCTTTTTTTCGGGAAAAGTGTAGAAAACAATATTTCAATAATTAGTAAGTTAAACCATGGAAAATTAGTATTTTTCTTAATTGTATTAACAATTATAGATATGATAATCAACAAATTTAGAAAATAAAATCAAGATAACAACAAACCATATCTCTCAAACTAAAATTGTAATCCCCCGTATTTTTATGAATTTTATAAATATATTTTAATGTA
Organism: Beta lomatogona; assembly: GCA_947646795.1. NCBI lineage: Eukaryota > Viridiplantae > Streptophyta > Magnoliopsida > Caryophyllales > Amaranthaceae > Beta > Beta lomatogona. The sequence continues at coordinate 450,123 of CANSNZ010000553.1, forward strand.
TAGTTATTTATATTTTAATATATTTTAGCATTTTAATGATTTCATATTTCAAAGGTTGACCATTTTGAAAGTCAAAGGAATTATTTTAAGGATTTAAGGAAGTTAAAATGTTTTGTTAGGCATGCTTTGAAAAATGTTTGAAATACTATTTGGATTTGGAAAAGAAGTTAAATGTGCTTGAGGAACCCAAATACTAGTCCTAGTGATGTTAGGAGTTCAATCATCAATCATATTAATCACCAAACTCTATTTGAAGCCCAATTCAATTTTTCCCTAAGCCCACAAAAGGGAAACTATAAATACCCATAAACCTAAATTATTTTACCATACAAATTTTCTCTCTCCTTTCTCCCTATAACCGGCGCCCTTTCTCTTTCTTTCACGTTCTTATTTTTCTTCTTCCAATTTTCTTTCTTCTTCTTCAAGAAACACTTTCTTCTTCGCCAAGAAACGTCACAAACACTCAACCACCACCACCACTGCCGATCGGTTGCTGCCGCCGGTGCTGCCGTACTGTTTCCGGCGTCTTGTGCTCCTTGTTCCTTCGATTCGCTGGTTAAATTTTTTTCTTCCTCCTCAAGTTTCAATTAAAGATCATATTTTTATGCTTTATTTTGGTACTAATCATGATTAATAACTTTAATTTACTGTTTTAATGGTTAATCATGGATTATATATATTGTGTATTAAAAGAATGAGATTTCAGATTTGATTATTATTTTTAGATTGAGTTTTTAATTATCAAAGCATGAATTTTTAGGGTGTTAAATATTGGAAAATCATAATAGCATGTTATAAACTATGAGATTGTTTTAATTTATGAATTTAAACATGTTTAAGTGTGTTTAAAGAGGGTTTTAATAAATTATATGCTGCTGGAATTTTTAGAAAAGATGTTATTAAGGGAGTTTTATGGTTTTTAATGACTAGTATTGTAATACTATGCTAGGAAGTATTAGTATTTGAAGTTTTAATGTTAAAAACAACTTTTAAATATTTTTAAAGAGGATTTAAAGTATGTTAAAGTTGCTGGAATTTAATTAGAGTATTGACTTTAAGTTATATTGGTTGTTTTAGGCGGAGAATTTTCATTAGGCGACTTTTAAGTGATTAACGGTGGCCTATCAGTTTATTTATACAAGGTACGTACATACCTATGTGTTATGTGAGTAGTATCATGATTTTAGGAAGGAAAGGTTGTAGTATCATGTATAGGAACTTTGTAAGTTCATATATGATTTCTATTATGATTGGATTTTACATGTTTTATGCCTGTGTGCAAACATGTTGATTATAAGATTTGATTATGAGTTGAATATCCTGTTTGTATGGAATATTGATGCAAGCATGTTGGATGGGAACTTTATTTATTATTCCATATGGGGGAATTAATATAATTATTGAGTTGAATCATGTTCAATCATGTGTTCCCTTGTATTATTATTTTCACTACTTTATGAGGACTGTGGGCCTTATTTGGTAAGTTGATAAATTATGCCTTTGAAAGGTAAGATTGGTTGTTGGCTAGGTTCAACAAATAAGAAAGATTGGAATAAAAAGAAGTATTCTTGGATTGTAAGTTGTATGATCACTTATTTTAATCCTAAGATAAAAAGAAGTTCAGTTGTGAATGTTTGATTTGTGATTTTTGTATTATTTGTGTGTCATAATAAGTAATAAATTGTAAATCACGTAAAGTGTAACTTGGATAGTAATAAACTTTAGACTGGTGCACGTCTGAAGTTGGACAATCAGGAGTTGGGGTACATGGTGAGCGTGCCATGGCTTTTTCTGGGAATTGGATTGATCACCGTTCCTCTTTTTATTCAAAGGTTCCTCGATATCGTAGGTCATTATGGAATACGGAGTCGCGCCCGTATTTCGTCTTCCTAGGGAAGGCTGGTTTTTATTTAGACAACTCGGTCCAATAACTATTCCATTTAAAGTAATAAAAGATGATTAAAGTTTAGTTCAGTAAAAGTTATCTGCATAATGTTATATTGTTATATTATTATTTATCCCTGTTTATTATTTCTTAGTAACATGTTAGGAATGTTTATGTATTGTTATGTAGTACTCAACTTTGTTGATTACGTGCTTTGTTTGTATGTGTTGATCATGACTTTGCCTTATTGATCCTGTGATGACCCATTTTGGTGAGCAGATTCTTTAGAGCATTGACATTTACAGGTGTGCAAATCTACATCATTGGGAATTTGGGAATATAATGGAGAGCTTGTGTAACAAATTGTTTTGCCTGTTGCTTTATTAGAAACATGTTATATTAAGTTTGGTTTTGCAATAAACATTTTTAGAGTGTTGGTTTTAAGTACTTTGTTTATTTATTATATTTAAAGTATGAAGTTTAATTAGTTATGTTTGTTTTCCGCTGTAAAATTCTGAATAAGCCGATACGTTTTCACACGGGCGATAATACTTTGATAATTCTCTGTGTTTTATAATAAAAAGGTATTTTAGAAAAGAGAGAATTGTCGGGGTGTTACAAAGTGGTATCTGGGAGCTTTAGGTTATTTTCAAAACTTTTAGGCGCCTAACTTATAACTAGTTATTTGAATAAACTCTTAGAATTGCTCCTACTTATTCGTTTTGAAAATCGTTATTACCTTAAATTGGGAATAAGAGTATATTGTTTGAAATTTTTTTTAGGAGATCCGAATTTTTTTTTGTTGTCCGAATTTTTTTTTTGAGTCGAAATTCTTTTTTTTTTTGTTTCGAATTATTTGTTGGTTCTATTTTTTTTATTTTTAGCATGTCCGAATTTTTTTTTTCCGGAACTCATAGGTGATTTTTTTTTATTTAAGCTTGACACTTTTATTATTTTTGTTATCTGAAAATTTTAGTTAGTGTCTGCATTATTTTATTACCTTTAAAGTCTTATTTTGTTGTTTTGTGAGAAATGGGTAGTATAGGAAGGGCATATAGGATTACACCGACACCTAAAAAACAAAAGGGGATTTCGGGGGAGGCTGTTAGATGTCCTAGCCAGCAGCTTTCAGCCGGTTCGGCTACTCGTTATAGTCCAGTTGTCGATGATGTATCGTCCTTGGAATCCCTCACTGAAGATTGTAAGGAGTTAGCAGATACGCTTGCCCTTGCCGTCGCTGACGATGATACCGTTGTTGTAACCTTGCCGAGCTCATTGTTCCATTATTCAGAAGATGCCACCGTTTATCTGACCAAGGAGGATATTGCTCAGTTCCTGAAAGGGGAGATGCTTAATATTTCGATTATCCAAGTGTACATGAGGTAACAATAATCAAAGTTATGATTTTTTTTTACATTTGACTGTATGATAGTTGTATTTTCCACATAATATTTACATTTGTCTATTTTTTTTAGGGCAACGCAGTCTGACTTGGATGGATTTGGGGTTGCTGTTCGAGTTTGTTGGATGTGCCCGGAGAGTACCGCGGATAGGGGTGATAATGAGCCTGACAAGCTCGTGAGCAGCTCGGGCTCGGCTCGAGACTTAAACGAGCCGAGCCAAGCTAGGCAAAGCTCGGCTCGTAAAGCTCGTGAATAGCTCGATTATTTTTTTATACTAAAAAAAAATTATATTAAAAAAAAATTTATATATCAAAAAATTATTTATATATATTAAAAATTATATTAAGTATTTCTTTTAAGATATTAACTAAGGTATATAATAGAAGAAAGATAAAAAGAAAAGGTAAAAACAATTATAAAGGGTATTTTCCTTAAGGTGTGATTGTTTGATCATTCTCACACTTGAAATAGAAAGAGGAGAGAGTAAGAGAAAGTGGGAATAATTATTGAAGAGAATTCACGCATGGCCAATGGGGAGCAATGTTGCAAGATGGAAGTAAGTGAGAAAGAAATTTGGCTTTCTAGAGTCCCACATCGGTGGAATAGGATGAGGGTGTGAGTTAGAAGCTTTATAAAAGAAATCTTTCACTCCCTAACTCTCTACCATTAGCCTGCTACTACTTGCTTGGCCATGCAATAAGAAGTGTCTAATTTGTAGTAAGGCTATAAATAGAGAACCATTTCAAACGCTGCAGGGAAAGGAAGCTAGACTTCAATATAAGCTGATAACATAATAGAAACAGAAAACATTTCATCACCCTGACTTGGAGTGGTCGGTGCTATACCACCATCCTGATTCTCATTAGGAAGACAATCATCTTCTACATATCGAAATATGTCATGCAAAACAAAGAAACCTTTGTCTTGAGGAGCCAGGAAAAAGGTCTGAGTGAACGCTCGCCTTGAATCATCAGCATTAATCATGGATCCAATAACAAGAACAATCACTCCCCCATTATAGGATTCTTGCGCATCAACAAACTTTATGTCTGCCTTTAAACTCCCATAACACTGGATCTTCTGATCGATAGCCTGAATCATTGCAAACAATAGAGGCTTCAATAATTAATATTTAGGCAAATTTTCATTCCACTAGGATTTAGAAAGAGGAGAGAGAAAGAGAAAGTGGGAATAATTACTGAAGAGAATTCGACAATGGGGAGCAATGTTGCAAGATGTAAGTAAGTGAGAAAGAAATTTGGCTTTCTAGAGTCCCACATCGGTGGAATAGGATGAGGGTGTGAGTTAGAGGCTTTATAAAAGAAATCTTTCACTCCCTAACTCTCTACCATTGGCCTGCTACTACTTGCTTGGCCATGCAACAATAAGTGTTAGTTATTGGGCCTCTGAACTACTAAACGTTCGGGCCTAATGAACTATGACCTTAGACTTGCCTAGGGTTGAATCTTGAAATTATATTCGAGCTCGAGCCGAGTTGATTTTTGGACTCGAGCTTGAGTTGAGCTTAATATTTCGAGCTCGACGAGCTTCGAGCTTGAGCCGAGCCCAATTAAAATTGTTCTTGAGCCGAATCGAGCCTAGTTAGGTTCGGTCTCGGTTCGGCTCGTTAACACTCTTAGCCGAGCCTAAAAGAGCTAACGAGCCGAGCCTAAATGAGCTCATGAGCCGAGCTCGAGCCGCAAATTCTAATCCTGAGCTCGAGCCGAGCTCGGCTCCCCCAAGCTCGGCGAGCTCACGAGTCGAGCCGAGCCGAGCCCATGAAAAGTTAAACGAGCTCGAGCCGAGCCCAGTGCTATTCGGGCTCGGCTCGCTCGATAAGCACCCCTAACCGTGGATGTGCATGCATTGGAGAATGTAACGACTTACATTCAGTGTGCTTTGACTGGATCTGTCGTTGCTGGTGCTAGTATCATCTTCGCGCCAATCTTTCAAGAGTAATATTCTATCTTAATAGTTTTTTTATTGTTGCATGACATGTGAATTTTTTAAGTAATTATTCTTATTCAATCTTGCAATAGTCGTCATTGGATGCTCCTTGTCATACGTCCCATGCTCGGGATAATTTATATCTTTGATTCCGCTAGCTTTCACAAGGAGCGGGATAATTCATACGTCCCATGCTCGGGATAATTTATATCTTTGATTCCGCTAGCTTTCACAAGGAGCGGAAGTTAAAGATTAAACAGCCTATGATAGCGTAAATTGATCGTTTTGGTATATTATAAATGAATTTAAATTATAATATAAAGCAAATAAAGTGTAAATCATTTGATGTTGTTTTATATAGTGCTTTTAGGAGGTTTCAGATGAGCGGCAACGAAGTTCGTCGGGACAAGCTTCTTTGGAGATGTGTTTAGGTATAATAGACTTATTTTATTCAATTAAAAGCATATGTCATTCACATTATACGATAAATTTTCTCATTTTCTTAAAACTTTTGATAAAGTGCACACAACAACAAGGAGGCACGGAGTGCGGTTATTTTGTCATGCGCAACATTTTTTGACGTACTCACTTTATATTCTGGTTCGGATGATTTCGATGAAGTAAGTTTTTGTTCACTTATTATTCATTTCATATTTTATATATTTAACTATTTAAGGCTAATTTTGGTGAATTATTTTCAGGTTGCTCGTACCTTTACCCGCGATCCTTATACGGAAGATCAAATCAATGAGGTGAAAAATAAGTGGGCAAGATACTTTATTGATAATTGCATTGCGTAGGTTAGTTAATGTTAATTTTTTTTGCTTCTTTTTTCCTTACAACGAATATAATTTAGTGCAACTTGTGCCAACCAACATTATCGTATTGAGTTGGATTTCATATATATATATATATATGTTGGATTCGCATGATATTTATGTTGGATTGAATCGTATTTATTTCTTGTTGAACTTGGAATTTGGATTGTGCGTGGAAGTTGGAGGAAAATTGGTTCTTAGAAGATAATGGATATTGGTTGTTGGTTGTTGGTTGTTGGATGAATTTTGGATTATATGTTGGTTGTTGGATGAATTTTGGATGATGGGTGGATGTTGGATGAATTTTGGATGATGGATGGATGGTTGTTGCATATAACATTGTACAGGTTAATTTCCAATTATGGGTTTATCCAATTTACAAACGGAGCTCTGCCGAAATTTATGCAGAAAATATTCTGCTTGCTGCATTCTGCTTCTTGCATGAGGATGTTGGTGGAACATACGTAAATATGAAATAATTTTTTTTAAAAAAAAGAAGTATATTGCTGTGGTTTTTCCCAAAAACCGCAACAATATACCGTATTTTTTATAATAAAAAATATATATTGATGCGGTTTCTGGGGAAAACCGCAGCAATATCAATATTTTTTATTATAAAAATAAAGTATATTGCTGCGGTTTTTCCTAGAAACCGCAGCAATATACTTTATTTTTATAATAAAAAATATTGATATTGTTGCGGTTTTACCTAGAAACCGCAGCAACAGTTTAATTACCTATTGATGCGCCGTTAATTGCTGCGCGGTCAAAACCGCCGCAATAGGCCACTTAATGACCGCATCAATAAGCATTTTTTCTACTAGTGGTTGGGGTACATGGTAAGCGTGCCATGGTTTTTTTCTGGGAATTGGATTGATCACCGTTGCTCTTCTTATTCAAAGGTTCCTCGATATCGCAGGTCATTATGGAATACGGAGTCGCGCCCGTATTTCATCTTCCTAGGGAAGGCTGGTTTTTAGTTAGACAACTCGGTCCAATAACTATTTCATTTAAAGTAATAAAAGATGATTAAAGTTTAGTTCAGTAAAAGTTATCTGCAGAATATTATATTGTTATATTATTGTTTATCCCTGTTTATTATTTCTTAGTAACATGTTAGGAATGTTTATGTATTGTTATGTAGTACTCGGCTTTGTTGATTACGTGCTTTATTTGTATGTGTTGATCATGGCCTTGCCTTATTGATCCTGTGATGACCCATTTTGGTGAGCGGATTCTTTAGAGCATTGACATCTATAGGTGTGCAAATTTGCATCATTGGGAATCTGGGAATGGAGAGCTTGTGTAACAAATTGTTTTGCCCGTTGCTTTATTAGAAACATGTTATATTAAGTTTGGTTTTGCAGTAGACATTTTTAGAATGTTGGTTTTAAGTACTTTGTTTATTTATAATATTTAAAGTATGAAGTTTAGTTATGTTTGTTTTCCACTGTAAAATTCTGAATAAACCGATACGTTTTCACACGGGCAATAATACTTTGATAATTCTCTGTTTTTTATAATAAAAATGTATTTTAGAAAAGAGAGAATTGTCGGGGTGTTACAAAAATGCGCTTATAACATGCTTAATTTTTAGGGTTTTGCTAATTGTTTTTAATTACCTTTGCTGAACAAAACTGGTAAATATGGCATAGTTAATTGAGGACATTATTCTCATTATTGATATCTAATCCAATACTTCTATATGATAATTCCATCTTAATCCCTATCTCCTTAGATATCATATCAATTATGAGAATTATATAAATTATGAGAAGTATATTAGTTTTGTTGAGCAAATGTGATAAAAATAGTTAAACCTATGCACTTTTTTTTGCTTTTTTTTTTTCCTTTTAAAGGAAACTAATGTTCATGAAATTATTTGTTAAGTTGATCTAAGTCTCCAAATCAAATTAATAAGCAATTTTTCTCTTCTTACATTAGAGATTAACCGAATTTTCTTTTCTTACTAAAAAAAAGTTGTCGAAACCTAATACAAACAATGCACCTATTAAGTTCAATCACAATCATGCTTACATCCATTAACTACATTGTAAAATACTATTCTTCTGTTTCTATTTGTTCTTCCTACTTTGACTTTTTTCTCTCTCAAAAAGATTGTAAATAGAAAGAATAAGTAGGAACGGAAGGAGATAATTTTAAAGCATGGATTATTAGAAATGGATCCTATAGACGAGTCTTCTAAGTTTTAACCACGTTTTCTTAAGGAAAATGAAGTTTCTTTTCTCAGATTTTCTTAAATCATTTCTTATTTCTTAACTCTCACCTACTTACCTTAAATGATTGATTGATATATGAGCTAGATTTTGGGTTTTGCTTGCAAGTATGGAAGTATGGCCCAAGCCCCAAGGATTGGATACTCAATTCCTTTACAAGGTGAACTATGAAAGTATTACTTAGAAGTATTGGGCCAATCTACGTAATAGTCATTGGTTTTCCTATCCATCAAGTCATCGACACTTGGGCCTCTAAAACAACACAGGCTTATCAACTGCCATGATGCCAATTAATTAGAATACTTGTCACTCACTTTACTCAATTTTTTTGTGCTTAATGGTAGTTGACTCTTTTTTTACATGAACAAAGAAATAATATAGTAGGCCACATCTCACTAATTTCCCTGTTAATGCTACACTTTCTTTCTCTCCTGTTTCAACTGTACGTCTGTACTTCCATCCGTTTTTAATACAATCTATACAATTTGTTTTTCACTACAATTAATAAACGTAAAAAGTAAGAGAGAAGGAGAAAAAAGGTATGAAAAAGGGAGAAAAAAAGTACGAGAGAAAAAAAAAATAGTAACCACCAAGTGGTGATCTTTCCCATCTTCCCTAGTAAAGTCTAGGGTTCAATTCATACCCCCAATCATTTGTTTGGGATTTAAGGGAGGGAGGGAGGGGGATTGGGGAGTGTTTGGCTTGTAATGGGCCTGTGGGTGAGGGCTTTGTGCAAGGACAACCCAGAGAATTTATTCTTACCTTAAAAAAAAGTACGTCAAATGGGGGTTTTACCATTAATATTTTTAATTACTTTTTTTTTTGAGGGAAAAGCTAGCTAGAAATAATTCAGGGACAAATTGTCCAAAAGTACATAAGGAGCCACTTCCATAGGATAATGGTTCTCCCAAACTTGTTCAGTACCAAAAGGAACTAGCTTAGCTAAGAAATGCGCAACAGTATTACCATCGCGTTTTACATGCGACCAAATAACTGAAGGGAAAAACAAACTAGCAGAAAGAATATCATATGCATCTAGCACAGAGTCCAGATAAGAAAGGAAGATAGCATTCTTTGAGAGGCGATTGATGACCACTTGACAATCCGATTCAAGAACGATCTCACGAAGGCCATATTTCTTACCAAGCCGTAAAGCCATAGAGATGGCCTTTGCTTCGGCAAGTTCCGGCGTCCAGTAGGCTCGAGTTCTTCTCGTGGCTGAAAATAATATGCTGCCATGCGAGTCGCGGGCAACAACACCAAGTCCCACCCAGCCATCGACAACCAACGAGGCATCAACATTCATTTTTATGATCCCAGTTGCAGGTGCTTCCCACACTTTTGAACTGCGAACACATGGTACTAGAGGGGGGCGATAAATACTGCCCGCATACTTGCCATACTCTTCAAACAACCTGTTTACTCGCTCCACAATGACTTGGTTGGGGGTACTTTTGCTGTTGAAGATTTGATGGTTTCGTTCGGCCCAGATACACCAAACAAGAAATAAACCTTTGCGACGCACACTCTTCTCAACAGCACGCCACTTCACTACTAAATCACACATAGGCAACGAATCACTTTGTGACCTTTAATTACTTTGTGGTCACCTTTTCACATCCTAACTAGTATTTGGGCCCGGGGCGTTGCCCCGGGTGGTATTTTTTTCCAAACTTAATATGCATTTTTTTCCATTTTCATTAAAATATATTAAAGAAAACTCATTTTAAAGGTACAAATATAATACTATGGACATTTAAAGCATGATTAAAAGTTGGTTGAGATGGTAGTTGTGCTTTGTATAGTAGCAAGAGGTCACGTGTTTAAATCTTGTTGCAAGCCAATTTTACTTTTGTTAATTGACATGACATACGTACACATTGGACAATTCTAGTAGAGTAACAGAGGTGACACGTGGCGTGTATACGTTGTCACGCACGCCTTTTAATATATTAGAATAGATAATAATATAGTATAAAAATAGTGAATTGATTAAAAAAAAAAGAAATGGCCCAAATAGGAAAATGTATAGATTAAAAGAAACACAAAAAGTATATTTTTTAATTACATAACTGTAAAATAGTAAAAATTTGATATATTGAAAATATACATTGAGATAAATCTAATAAGATCTTACATTAATTTGTATACTTTAATATTTATATTAGTGAATTTTTTTGACAAAAAAGAACGAAGTATATCCATTGTAATTTGTAAAGAACCGAAGGTTATATGCTCTCAGCAGCTTTGAATATAATTTCTAGGGGTGTTTAAAGATGGTCCAGTTCGAAAAAACCCGCAAACCAAACATCTAGAATCTGTAAATTTATTAGTGACTTTTGAATGACTGGTTCTCGTGAATTTATCTCAAAGTAATTATATTTTATTACCAAAATCAATATGGCCTATTAGTTTTAGACGGAAATGAAATAATATCATAGTTTACGATAACATTAGGGACGTTTGCAAACTAAATTAGACGGAAATGAAATAATATCATAGTTTATGATAACATTATGGACATTTGCGATCTGAATTAATGTAAATTCCATATAATTAACATAATTTACACCGTAAAAATAGAATTTGAGATTTTGTCAAATTAAATCATGTTGCCTTATGACTTATGAGCCATTCCTCAATCTAAAGTGCCTGATCTAGTGATATTTGATTCCACAACCTCATGGTTGTGAGCTACAAATTAACTTATATTACAAGACCAAACAATGCTTGGTAACTGAAACATCATGCTAATTTATGTAAAATTTTGAATATGTAAATATGTAACTAATACGCATAATTATGTACATTTGGACTCGCTTCCCCAAAGTATTTTATCTTTGGCTGAGCTTGATTTGCTTTCGCAAAGTTCCACCTAATTAATGCCCCCTCCCCAGAAAATATTTTGTAGCTAAACTTGCATATAATTGATTAATTAGTATGCCGATTTCATGAGTAGTTCTCTTTTGACATTACTTTCTTAGTTCATTGAGTTGTTTAGAGTAGGTACACCTTACACAATTTGGTGCAAGTTAAGCAATGTCAAATTCAGATCATAGCTGCGTTTACATTTGAAACTCTTAGGTTCAAGTAGGAACTTGACTTTCATACTCTTTATGAACGTGTTAGAAGATCTTGCAATAACATAATTGATAATAGTATTCCTGCTATTGCATGACAGTTTGCTTCTATTGTTTGCTTGGGCTCGGGATATATACGTATATTGAATAAAATGGGGACGTAACATTGCTTCGTTGCATATATTCTTAAGAAGCAACTTAGAACTTAGAAGACAAAGCCAATTCTGGAACCCTTAGTCTTCTTTAATTTGAAAACTAAGGTACTAAAATATAGTTTAAAAGAAAAGAGTTGGTGAAAATACTTGCTTATTTCCCAATTAAGACAACTGGTCTTTGCTTAAAGGAAATTCTTGATTTGTAAATTGTGTTTAGTACCCACCTTAAAGCACACTCACTAGCAGCTCGTTGTTCACATGTGCGTTTAGAATTTAGATCAAGTAGAATAATGAATTTAATCAATTACCGAATTCATACTTAGCAAAGATAAACCACTAATAAACAACATTTTCTAACTATAGCTTTTAATACAAATTCTTATCAAACATCAAATGCTCTGATCTCTTCAAACTTATATAATAGGCCATATTTTCATTCTAAGCTATCTCAAGATTAGGGTTCATATTCTAAATTTGAAAAGTTACTCTAGTAACTTTCTAATATTAAAAAAAAAAGTTGGTTGATCAAAAGTTTTCCTCTCTCTAAAGTTTCCTCTCCCCAAACCCTAAAACACAAAACACCCAGCCGCCTCCTTCCCCAGGATCGCCGTGTAGGAATATATAGATGCAAATAGCGGAATTTCAGGAAACAATTTCCTAACATCTATTATAGGATTGCAAACATAATCAAACATATGAATCAGTCAATAGGGATTAAATATCAAACCTTTGTAGCGTAATTTCCCTGTTGTATGCAAGCTTTGAAGATCTGAGAGCCCCAAGTGTTGCTCCTCTAATCAGTCTACGAGCACCAGTTGAACACCAACGTTTGCTAGAACGGAAGAGAAGAAATCTCTTGCTTTTAGGTGGTATAGGCGCCGGTTAGGGAGAATAGTTTTAGGATTTCACTTTCTCTCTCTTGTGAAAAGAAACTGATTAATGAACTGATTACCTAAACCCTAATATTATATCCTATATATAATAGAAGAGTTATAGGCTAGTTAGGAGAACTAATTCTCCTCCTATTCCCCTTTGGACCGGCCCAACCCTAATCCTAAATGGATTTGGATTGCTTTGTCCAACTTGTGCTACAATGTGTGAACTCATAGGATTAATATATATATTTTAGTTATAGCCCCAATCAATATTGTCCTATTAATCATATTTATTCTCTAGCAAGAAAATAAGATTACTAAAATAATTAACTTTATTATCTTCATAATATTATTCCTATTTATATATAGTAATTGTCGGGATGCCTAAGGACATATTCCTTCACTGAAGGAATATATAGATGCATATAGCGGAATTTTAGGAAATAATTTCCTAACATCTATCATAGGATTGCAAACATAATCAAACATATGAATCATTCAATAGGGATCAAATATCAAACCTTTGTAGCGTGATTTCCCTATTGTATGCAAGCTTTGAAGATCCGAGAGCCCCAAGTGTTGCTCCTCTAATCAGTCCACGAGCACCAGTTGAACACCAACGTTTGCTAGAACGGAAGAGAAGAAATCTCTTGCTTTTAGGTGGTATAGGCGCCGTTTAGGGAGAATAGTTTAGGGTTTCAATTTCTCTCTCTTGTGAAAAGAAACTGACTAATGAATTGATCACCTAAACCCTAATATTATATCCTATATATAATAGAAGAGTCATAGGCTAGTTAGGAGAATTAATTCTCCTTCTATTCCCTTTTGGACCGGCCCAACCCTAATCCTAAATGGATTTGGATTGCTTTGTCCAACTTGTGCTACAATGTGTGACCTCATAGGATTGATCTATTTTAGTTATAGGCCCAATCAATATTGTCCTATTTATCATATTTATTCTCTAGCAAGAAAATACGATTACTAAAATAATTAACTTTATTATCTTCATAATATAAATCCTATTTAAACTTAAAGGAACATTAGCCGTTTCCTCTCCTCTCTCCCTCTCCCTCTTCAATTCTCTTTCTAGGGTTTTTAATTTTCTTGGCCTCCTTGGCCGGAAATAGTCTAATTTCTTTGGAAATTAGACTATTTCCGACTCTTTTCCTTAGATTTTAGTGTTTTTTTAGTGTTACTATATTCTTTATGGCTTTCTTCTGTTCAGTTCTCTCCATCTGTGAGAGTTTTTGTCCCCCTTTTTGGTGGTTGTTTCTCATCTTTGTATGAGTTTTCTTATTTTCATGGAGTCAATAATTTGGAAGATGGTCTGGATCCATAAGGGTTTATGTTTTTTCAGCAATTCGTCATTGGGAAAAATTATATCACAGAATCAGATTGTGAAGGTCTATACTTGGAAAGATGCAAAGACATCGAAGTACACTGCTCGCGTCAAGCTTGAAGCGGAGGAGTTGGAGCTGTGCTCGAGAATGCTTAAAATTAATTGGTTCCATTGTGCAAGAACCTTATCAATATAAGTTTCCTGACAGAGCCCAATTAGCCTTTTCGATCTATCTCTATAGATCTTTATTCCCAATATGTACTCTGACTCTCTTATCTTTCATAGAGAAATAATTTTTAAGCCATTCCTTGACTGACTCAAGCATGGTTTTATCATTTCCTATGAGAAATATGTCATCCACATACAAGACCAGAAAAGTAATACTACTCCCATTTAACTTTTTGTATACACAGGATTCCTCTTCATTTCTGAGAAAGCCAAATTTCTTGACTGCCTCATCAAATCTGAGGTTCCAACTCCTTGATGCTTGCTTTAGTCCATAAATGGACTTCTTAAGCTTGCATACCCTCCCTGGATTTTCTGGATCTTCAAAACCTTGAGGTTGTGTCATGTACACATCCTCTTTCAGGAACTCATTCAAGAAAGCGGTTTTGACATCTATCTGCCATATTTCATAGTCATGAAAGGCAGCAATCGCAAGGATTATCCTAATGGACTTCAGCATGGCTACTGGTGAGAACGTTTCATCATAGTCAATACCATGAATTTGTTTGAAACCTTTCGCCACCAACCTTGCTTTGAAAACACTAATGTTTCCATCCTTGTCTGTTTTCAACTTGAAAATCCATTTGCATCCAATGGGTTTTACCCCATCAAGCAAATCAACCAAGTCCCATACTTGATTTTCAGACATGGAATCCATTTCAGATTTCATGGCCTCAAGCCATTTTTCGGAGTCTTGACTATCTAAAGCATCTTTGTAGCTAGTAGGTTCTTCTGATTCTAAAATCGTTATTTCAGAACTTTCAGTCAAAAGGAAATCAATATATCTCTTTGACGGAATGATGGTCCTACTAGACCTACGTTGGGGAACAACAGAAGAAGTTTCTACCTCACTAGGTTGAGTGACTTCGCATGGAGTATCTCCAAGTAGGACGGTAGGAGGTACGTGAATTGAATGCACCACCTCCTGAGCATTTTCATGCCGGGCCGCCTTTGATGAGGTGTTAACCTCATCCATTTGTTGCTCATCTAGAACTTCTTCTAGATATACATTTCTCCCACTTGTTTTTCTGGAAATAAACTCCTTTTCTAGAAAGACACCATTACGAGCAACAAACACTTTGTTTTCGCTTTGGTTGTAGAAGTAGTATCCCTTAGTCTCTTTTGGGTAACCCAAAAAAAGACATTTATCGGATTTGGGTGAAAGTTTATAAGAAAGTAAACGTCTTACATAAGCTTCACAACCCCATATCCTTAGAAAAGACAATTTTGGAACGTAACCTGTCCACATTTCATATGGTGTCTTTTCCACTACTTTGGATGGTGCTCTGTTAAGTGTGAATGCCGCTGTTTCAAGCGCAAATCCCAAGAATGAAATAGGATGATCAGCAAGACTCATCATGGATCGAACCATATCAAGTAGAGTTCGATGCCTTCTTTCAAAAACGCCATTTAACTGTGGTGTTCCTGGCGGAGTCCATTGTGAAAGTATTCCACAATCCTTCAAATGATCACCAAATTCTTGAGATAAATATTCACCACCACGATCGGATCACAATGCCTTAATTTTCTTCCCAAGTTGGTTTTGTACTTCATTTTGAAAAATTCCTTAAATTTTTCAAAGGATTCTGATTTATGCCGCATGAGGTAAACATATCCAAATCTGCTCACATTATCGGTAAAAGTAATGAAGTAATTGTACCCTCCCCTAGCCAACGTACTCATAGGTCCACAAACATCCGTATGTATGAGGGCTAAAAGGTCATTGGCCCTTTCACTTGAACCTGTGAAAGGAGACTTTGTCATTTTCCCCATCAAGCAAAACTCACAAGTATCAAATGATTCGAAATCAAATGATTTAAGAATTCCATCTTTATGAGGTTTCTCAATGCGCTTTGAGCTTATGTGGCCTAATCGACAATGCCATAGGTATGTAGGGTTTGAATCATTTGCTATATGTTTCTTGCTATCCATGTTATAGATGTGGGTTTCTAGGTCTAGCACATATAAACCATTTGATAACTTAGCGGAGACATAGAACATATCATTCAAATAAGCAGAACAACAATTGTTTTTTATTGTAAATGAATAACCTTCGGAATCCAAAATAGGAATCGAAATAATGTTCTTTGTGATAGCAGGAACATAATAACAATTATTAAGTTCTAAAACTAATCCTGAAGGTAAAAGTAGACTATATACTCCCACTGCCAATGTAGCAACTTGTGCTCCATTGCCTACGCGAAGATCTACTTCTCCCTTTCCCAATGTTCTACTTCTTTTGAGGCCTTGCATATTACAAATAATGTGCGAACCACAAGCGGTATCAAATACCTAAGAAGTAGAAGTTGCTAAGTTAACTTCTATAACATACATATCTGAACTAGAAACTCCTTTCTTTTGATCTTTCAGATACTTGGGGCAACTACTTTTCCAATGACCAACCTTGTTATAACAATAGTGCTCATCAGCAACTTTTGGTTTTGGTGTAACGATTCCCATATCCCTTTCACTTGCAATGATACGTTTAGTATTCATTGTTGGGGCGCAAAGGATGGAGCGTAAATTACAAGTAGAATTGTTGGTGTTGATATTGTTGTTAATAGACATAATTAATACAACAAATAATAAAGCAAGATTCAATCAATGTTTATCAAGAAAGCAATAATTAAACAAATTTTAATTACTACTACCCTTTATTCAAAATGAAAGTCCCCTATTGAATAAAGAAATAACCAAGATCCCCTCCCACTACAATCAAACGGACTTTGGCCCTGCCTTCAATTTATAGTAGTTGAGGTAAGTAAACACTTTACTAATTATAACTAATTATAATTCTTGGTAGACAGGTTAACAACTCCTTGTTTACTCCTATCTCTTAGCTTCAAAACCCAAAACTTTGTCTTTTGATGATTTTATTGAGTTAAACCAAACATTAACCTGTAAGTTTCAAAAACCTACCCTACTATCCCCGGAACTATGAGCAACACCCTGCTTTGGCAGAACCTATTACTCATGATCTAAGGCTTTATAGGTGTTGTTTGGAAAAGCAATTGAACTCAATATTACTTTTGGGGACCTAAGTTTACTAATATGGTCAATTAATAGTGAACACATGAATCAATTAACCACAAACAAACTTAGAAGCAAGCATTTAAACAAAATAAATGCAAGAAATTAATATAAGCAAAAATTAAAATGATCTAGTATGGCCCCTATACTTAGGAAAATAACTAATCTTCATGAATCTTCCCTTGAATCTCCATGGATCACCATCCTTGAAACTCTTTGGATCCTCATGTTTGATTACAAAATTTGAATTAAATAAATAACGAAATTTTAAAGTTACAAAAATACAAACGATTCGCATATCATATTTAATTTACATTCAAATATAACGATTCGCAGATCGTATTTACTATCCTAATTTGGGCCATGCTAGTCATAACATGCAAAATATAATATCATACATATTACATTAACCATTCACGCATTTATAATATCAACATAAAATAAACACAAACTATTTACTTATTAACAATTAATAAGCAAATACAACTTTCCATAATAATTATAAAACTTAACAAATTTAAGCTAGAAATTATTAAGGAAACTTCATCATTTTAATTCAATTACTTATTTAGATATGGCAATAATCTTTATTATTCAAAAATTTGCAAAATAGGAAACTTTTGGATTTATGCTCAACTTTGGAAAATCAGATTTTCCTTAAAAGTATTTTTTTTTAATATGGTTGACTTGTTGACCGTTGACCAGCAGCACAAGGCTGCCAATCAATAGCCAAACTTCAACACCCATAAAACTTCACGAGGCTAGCAGCACAATGGCTGCCAACCCCTTTGCCCGCCAGCAAAACGCAAGCACTGCACACACATCTCACGGACCGGCCAGCAGTCATCACCGCCGGCCAGCCCACACCTCGTCGTGGACCTCAGCCCACCGTTCATCCCAGCCGACAGTAAAACCGACCAACAACTGCCAGCAAGCTCGACTGGTCGCGCCGACTAACCAAGCCAGCAAGGTCACCACCTCGCGCCGCCCCATCCCCTAAAACCGCCGACCTAACTCTGCCCTCCACCCTGGCTCCACCGGCGCAGGTGGGGCCACCCAGCCATGGTGGGCTAATTCTTTGAATTTTGTAACAATTTACAAAATTTCCATTTTATCTCTAACAAACAATTTATCTAAAGATTTAGGATTTCATTAGCTTTTAATAATCCGAAAATTATGGAAAAAATTCTGAATCACTTAACAAACTCAAACAAAATTTTAAATTTGTTAAGATTATATTTTTCAATGCTTTATCTATATTAAACATTATATCTAACAAAAAAATTCAAAATTTGGGCAAAAATCAAATTATATCCTAAAATTCTAAAAATTAACAATTAAATTCCGAAAAATTCAAAATTTTTTTTAGGGTGATCTAATGAATTATCATAACAAATAAAATCAAATATTTTAATTGTTATCCTTAAATCTTATGAATAATCAAATTAAACATAAAATTTAACCAAAATTCATAAATTATTTTCAGCCATCATATTATTCTAGATCTATGTGGGTGATGAATATTAGATTTATTTAACAAGGAAAAATCAAATCTTTTAATTGTTAACAAATTATTTCAATGATTAATCAAATTAAACATAAATAATTTTTAATCTAACAAATATATTTATAAAATCCTGAAAATTTTGGAGTGAATCAAACAATTAATTTCGTCTATAATATAAAAAATTCGGACCTTTATAAAATTATTTGAGCATAAATCACAAATAAATCAATTATTTACAATTTCCAATCAATTAATATCATATATCAATTATGCAAGTTCAAGCCATAAATAAATCCTCCCTTAAATGAATAAAAATAATAACTTTGCATACAATAACATGATCATATGAATATTATGAATTAGGTAAAACTGATACCACTGTAGGAATATATAGATGCAAATAGCGGAATTTCAGGAAACAATTTTCTAACATCTATCATAGGATCGCAAACATAATCAAACATATGAATCATTCAATAGGGATTAAATATCAAACCTTTGTAGCGTAATTTCCCTGTTGTATGCAAGCTTTGAAGATCCGAGAGCCCCAAATGTTGCTTCTCTAATCAGTCCACGAGCACCAATTGAACACCAACGTTTGCTAGAACGGAAGTGAATAAATCTCTTGCTTTTAGGTGGTATAGGCGCCGATTAGGGAGAATAATTTTAGGATTTCACTTTCTCTCTCTTGTGAAAAGAAACTGATTAATGAACTGATTACCTAAACCCTAATATTATATCCTACATATAATAGAAGAGTCATAGGCTAGTTAGGAGAACTAATTCTCCTCTTATTCCCCTTTGGACCGGCCCAACCCTAATCCTAAATAAATTTGGATTGCTTTGTCCAACATGTACTACAATGTGTGAACTCATAGGATTAATATATTTTAGTTATAGGCCCAATCAATATGGCCTATTAATCATATTTATTCTCTAGTAAGAAAATAAGATTACTAAAGTAATTAACTTTATTATCTTCATAATATTATTCCTATTTATATATAGCAATTGCCGGGATGTCTAAGGACATATTCCTTCACGCCGGTGGCTGCTACCTCAGCCTAGTCGCCGGCGAGCCTCCCCCGTCGATGCTTAGGTTGTAGGTTTAGTTTTTAGAGTCATGTAGTTCCCATTCCCCTTCCCTGCGTATTTTCCCTCACCCCGTTCTAGTCGCTCCCCTGCCCCTCCCAGCCCCATCACTGGTTAGGTGGTTGTTCGACTCGCCTAAGACTGAGTTTCAAGTCGCCGCTGCCGGCTTGTCGCTCCCCTGCCCATTTCCTCGGCCCCACCCCATGTTCGGTGGTTATCTGGTTCGCCTGAAACGAACGCTCGGGTCGTCGCTGCCGCGGGCGAGTCATCCTTTCCCCTGTCTGGTTTTAGTAGCTTTGTGGTTTAGTTTTCCTTACTACCCCTGTTTGGGTCAATTTGGTTCGTGCTTTAGGTTTGTTAGGTTTGTGTGGTGCTTGTTCGTGTTCCTAGGGTATTGTGTTGGTCAATTTTCTCTACCACCGTCGCTGTCGTTTGCTTGCGTCGAAGGTTTCCGTCCCCGCTCCCCGTCCTCCTGTCTTATAAGCACAGTCCTGTAGTTAGGGTTGTGATTGTTTTGGGCTTCCTATCCCCCTCCACCCAGTTAGTGTCAGGCTCCCCCCCTCCCCCCATTTAGTGTCGGGCTCCCCTTCCCCACTGTTAGTGAAAGGCTTCCCCTTCCCCCCGGTTGTTGGCGTTTCCAAATAGTTAAGTCATGTATTTTCTTAAAAAGTGTGTTAAGTCTCCAAATAAAAGGAGTGTGTTGTTTTCGAGTTGCTAGAGTTGTTATCGGTGGTTGGTTGTGGCCATCAAAAATTATTAGTCAGTTGGGTCAAGATTGGTGGTTCAAAGTAGTAACAGTTGAGTATGTCGGTTTGGTGGAATATGTGCTGAGGGACAAGGTAACTCACGATGTCCGTGAGCAAGGACGAGGTGATGATAGGCTTTCATGGTTGAGACGTGTATTTACCGGTTTTAAAAACCGGAGGTGTGTTCGAGGGCTCAACTTGTTTGGCTCTTCTTTTAGCTTGGCATTGATCTTAATTGTCTTTGCCTTGAAACCTTCAAATCTGGAGGCGGCACCCCAGTTGCATCTGGGGGTTTACAGCACGCCCATTCATCAGCGTTTCTCCTTCATCACGGAGACACCTGACATACTCTCGCTCGAGAGTAGTGAGTCACAATGGAACGTGACTCCTCACATGATCATGAGCTCAGAATCCCAAGTGATGAAAGATCGTTGGGATTGCTCATACGGCGAGACATGATCGTCAATCGCTTCTTCAACCAATTCCATCAGCTATCTGAGGATTGCATCCACCATCATCAGCACTGACCAGCGACGCGCCGCTTTCTACGCGACTTTGTTTCGTTTTATTTATTTCTATATTAGGTGGAATGTACGAACTCTTAAGGCTCCTTTAGGTTTATGTATTTGTTTTAGTTTGGGTTGTATTAGCATTAGGCTGTACTTCCTCTTTTAATTAATTACGATTTATCGTTGTCAAAAAAAAAAATTCTAATATTTTTCTTAATGATACTCTTTTACTTTTACGAAGAATATCATAAAAGACAATAACAATACAACGAAAATGTTATAGTACTTCATATAGTTAAATATTATTATCTTTTTAATTTGATCTCTCTAATAATAACCTCAATGAATTGTGGCCAATTATCGAGGCATGGACTATATGGACAAAACTTAATATGGTAATAGGAGTATGGTCTTCACTAGTAAAGGAAGTAGGAAGGTAATCTTGCTATGTTTTTCTTCACCTTACCTTTTACTCAACAAAATTTGTTTGGTGATTTACATTGATTGTGGTAATTAAAAGAGAAATTCTCAATGGTAGCCATAATGTTTGGCTTTTTATGAATGGTAGTCAAAAGAAAATTATTATCAGAAATAGCACTCAACTTTTACAACACTTAACAACATGACCTTAATGATGATTAAATGTTAACTTTACTTATTTTTCTGTTAAGTTTAGGATTTTTGGGTGCAATTACTAATCTACCCTAAGTTAAGCTTTTCCCTCCAAGTAGCTTAATTAATCAAAACACATAAAACTTCTTTGAATACTATTATAATTAGGTAGGAGTTTGATACAAAAAACTTTGTATAATATTATAGCTACTTATAACAAAAAAAAAAAAAAAAATTTCTTCCTATACCTTCTACCACTTCATTTTTGCAATCCTACCCCAGCTTCATCATTACAATTGTGAATTAGCAAACTCGACATAAAGAAGAGACAGTATCATCATTTTCTACAAAAAGAATCAAGCTGAAAAACTCTTCTGCACAATTTATACCTTTGATATACTAAATTCCCCTAAAATTGGAAATAGAATCCAAGCTCTCTCAATATATATAGTCTAAGCTTTTGGGGATTAGATTTGCAATCCACAAATATAAAAATGTAAGAATTCAATAGATCAAAGTTTCAAAATACAGAGAACTCAGAATTGTACCACAGAACTTTCAAAGCGAGCTAAATTCTTAAACTACAAGACTAGTACTTCCATTTAGAATTAAAAAGCATGAATTTTTATGTTTGAAGTGGGATGATGTAGTGGAGAAGCCATGGAGAAGGAAATGATCGACAAAAGAGTAATGAAATATGAGGGGTTAGTGTTTTCTTTTTCTTTTTCTTTTTTTGATGGGTAGTGTGTATTTTTTACGATTAGTTAGTAATTTAGGTTTAAATAACTTAAGTTAGCTAAAACCCTAAACTTAACAGAAAAATAAGGAAAGTTAACATTTAATTTTCATTAAGGTTATGTTGTTAAGTGTTGCAAAAGTCGATATTTTTTTTTGGCTGCCATTGATAAAAAGTCAAACCTTGTGGCTACCACTGAGAATTTCCCTAATTAAAACTATTTTTTCTGGTAAAATTTGTTTTGTGAGAAAAGGGAGGGTCATGATTGAAAGTTTGACTTATTGGTTGAAATCTTACGACAAAGTGTCATATAAGATGTTTTCTCACCAAAATAAAATAATAATAATATGTTATTCAAAAAAAAATACAAACAAGTAAGGTCTAACGTCACAAGAAATAGTTATCAATAAGTAAAATTAATAGACTTTAATTTGGTATTTATAATTTATATATTAAAAAAATCTAATAAGATTTCATATTACTGTTCTTTTATATATATATACTAGTCTTATATGCACACAATGCGTGCGAAAACATATAGATTATTAAATTAGTTGTATGTAGTAAAATAGATTATAAGATATAAAAAATGTAAGATTGTAAATTTTTTAGATTAAATAAAAGGAACGAGTCGTAGTTGAAGACTTGAAGTATTGCATACTAATATAATATGCACGCGATGCGTGCGTTAATTTCAAAACTTGTTAATCTATTATATACTCTATCCGTACTATTTATTATTACACTAAAATGTGAAAGATTAATAGTTTGATGAATTTAATATACCATTTTTAACTTATATTTAGAATGGCAAGTTGAAATGAGAAAGGGTTCTGAAATTGGTTTCTTTTGTAATTTTTTTTATATTCCATTACATCATTAAGGGTAATTTAGTATTTTCAAATGGGGACACCATCTTCCTCCCCCCTTCCCTTATATAATAGAGATCAATTGTCAAACGAAAGAAATTTTTGTAATACACACTGGTGCTCTCCAAGACTCCAACCCCATGCGGCCATATTGAAACACGCAATTAAACGAAGGAAAAATTAAAAAAAAATCAGTTAAATTTTTTGAATAACATGCGTCTTTGGTAATCGTTTGAACCAATTTAAAAGTTGATAAGAAATTTTTTAAAAAAAACGCCTTCATCACCAGTCCAACGATTAAAATGATCGGCGGCAAACGGGGCAGATACTAACAAACTTAGATTATTTAAAATAATCCAAAGTTGTTAATTTGGGAAGACAGCATAACTCATTAGGAAGTAGAGTTTGCACAGTTGCACTTAAAAAGGACCCCGATAACACATTATAGTAACTAGCTTTTTATGCACGCTATGTGTGCGGCGACATTTTAGGCATAACTATTACTCAGTAGTAAAACAAACCAAAAACGAAAGTTCGTATCTAAATTTTCTTTCATTTTGTGAGTAAGATATATTGGAATACTTACATGTTCTACCCATCACCCTACGTATACCTCTTATAAACCAATTTATATTTTACATAAAAATCTTAATCAACCATTTTAAGCTTATTCATACCTATACCTCTCACCTAGTCCTAACATCCTCAATTTCACTCACATAATATCACTTTCTCTCTCTCTTATTTTCATAATTTTACTCTGACCGTAGTTTTGCACTATTTTTACCTTCCAAAAATTGAATTTTTTAAATTTTAAATTTTACTCCTACAATTATAATTTTCATGTAATTGAAAGGAATTCTTAAAAAAATTTCCTTGTAGATTCGTTTTTTTTTTTTTTTTATTGTAGCTAGTTTTCAAACTCGATTGTATTTATCTAGAACTTCTTTTTTACGGGATTTAGGACCTTTTTTATTTAATATGTATTTTTTTTTAAAATTAATTCAATGTGTATCAGCGAGTTCTACGTTTTTTCCAAAATTTGTTTTTTGTACTATTTTAAAAAAAAAAAAATTTACAACTAAAAAAAATGTATTACTGGGATTACCAACCTCTATCGGTTGTTTGCATTTCAATTGATATATTTTATTGCACAACTGGGAAGTTTTTTTCATGGCAAATAAAAGTTTTATTCATGGCAAATAAAAGTTTTATTCATGGGTTTCATTTAACATTTCTAAGTGATATTCATAGTTGTAACATTTATATGGATCATTATTTTCTCATCTAACTCATTCTTTTTCTTGTAAATATAGAGTGAGAAGCATGTGCTATTGAGCAAGAAGATAAGTAAACAAAGTAGGTACCTTGATTCAAAGTGTAGTATTCAGAATTTGAGAGTGTTGAGATGTTGCAAGCAATTCGGGAACACTGATGTGTTGTTTGAGTTTGTGTTTCAAATTGATATTTTTTATAGAAGCACCTTTGATTTTGTATCGTTCAATTCAACATTATTTCTGTGTATTTTTTTATTTTTGTGTCCTATTTTATTATGGTAAGTTTTTGATTTATTAATTTAGTCAAAGATAGTAGTGCAATTTGCATTGATTGTGTTGCTAATTAAGGCCAATTAAACTTTATTGAAACTGGCAAGTTTTTGCAATGTAGAAGGGTTTAAATGTCAATGTTTTGGAATGTAATATCTATGTTGTGGAGGGGTAATTAAGTAAATTCCAAGGGGGCCACCATTGCTCCCCCCTTGGCTTATATAATAGAGATATATCTGATTATCTATGTAGTGAACTAGTGACTAGTGCCATAACTGCCAACTCACTACCAAGTATTCTTAGGCCCTGCTCTTCTAGGCTGAACTAAACTCAAATAAAATTGTGAAAGAAAGTAGTTGAATTGAACTAAACTGAAATTGTAACAAAAAGAACAAGGCCTTACTATATGTGTTGTCATCTAAAAGTAAGTCACAAAAATAATCTAAATTGTAGCGACCTTCTCATAATAATTTTAACGTAGTCAGCTTTTCAAGAGACTATTGTTTTGTGAAGACACCCCTATAATTAGGATTATTACGGAATGATTAATATTTACAATTATCCTAGCAACATCAACTTTAATTGATATATATTCATTTAAACATAAAATATAAAAATTGTTAGTACTATTTTTCTTTCTAACCAAGAATAAAAGGAGGAATACTAGTTGGTTCAATTGGTAAAGTTTTATAGGGATGATATCCAATATTTGATATTCAACTTCATCTACATCACTCCTCTAAATGGCATTCTATACACCAAAACCAATTAATGAATTTGATCATTCTTCTTAAGGCATAAAATTTAATAACCGTTCCACAAACTTTTGGGTGTAACTATTACACCATATTATATGGTGTAACAACCTACAAACCATAACTTCTTTTCTAAAAAATACTCAAATGACATGAAATCAATGACAAAATGACATGAGATTTATGTCACTATTTGTATAATCCACGTCATTCTTGTTGAAGTGTATGTCATTAGGCATGTTACACAATAAGTATGGTGTAACATGTTACACCCAAGACGCACTCTAAGTGTTTACTTCTTTTGACTTATGAAATTTAGAGCGTTTATTTAAAAAAAAAAAACCTATTTACATTAATTTATTTTGAAATCCTAGTGTTCGATAATGCCTATCATGATTTATGGTTAAATATACACAATAATAGTAAATCAACAATAATGAGAATTACACAATTTTACTCCCTTCCATCCTATGAAGATTTATCCAGTTACCATAGGTACACATTTTGAGGCAGATTGGAGAGAGAAGGTAGAGTTGAGTCGTCTACTTGATTTATTTACTTTATTTAATGAGAAGAGAGAGTGTGAATTTAATATATATGGGAGAAAGAGAACATGGAATAGAGAGATTGAAGGGCAAGGATGATTAAATTATTATATGTACTTTGCAAAAAAGAATAAATTAAAGTACACCGGATATATACTTCTTCATGTAACATATTGAAACAAAAAGTGAGTATCTCTTCATGGAATGGAGGGAGTAATTTACACCCTCACTCCCAATGAATCTGACCTGCAAAGCTGATTGAATATACCTGCAAGAGATTTGTTAGTTCAGTAGGGTCTTTCATCTTACATACCTTAAAAAAATTGCACGATTCAAAATTTTGCCTACTTCCATAGTCATTATTTGAATGTCTAATATTGTTAGTTGGAGTCATAGAGAACTACTTCCTCTAATTCTTTTTAAGTGCAACACTTTGACTTTTACACTATTCACACATTTCACTTTGACCGTACATTTTTTATTAATATAAAAAAACAAAAATGATCATATAAAATGTTGTTGGATTTGTTTCAATGAATATTTTCATAATATCAACTTTTTATAACTTTTACAAATATATAATTAGAGATATTAAGGGTCAAAATTGTGTGTTGGCAAGCGTAAAAGTCAAAGTGTTGCACTTATTTATAAACGGAATTTGTTCCACTAGGCAGATGGTAAAAACCTTTTGTCCCTCTGCCTCCAATCATTCCTTCTGCAAAGAAAAACTCAAAAAACACTTAAAATTGATTGTAAAAAACATGAATATAGTTTAATAATTCAAATATCAAAATAATCGAACAAAATACGAAATTTCAATTAGTACAACTTTGATCACTTTGCGCGGATTTCTTATTCCCTTTTATCGTTTTTACTTCAAAATCATGAAACTTTTGAATTTATATATTTATGGAAAATTTGTCAGAAACTATCTTATAAAAACATATTTTTATGAAAAACCACCTTATAAGAAAAGGTTGTAAAATACTACTCCCTCCGTCCCAAAATATAGTTTCCATTTCCCTTTTCACGGTAATTTATGCAAGTAGAATCTAAGAGGGATAGTAAAGATTTTTTGTTAATTTAAATAAATGTTGTATGGGAAAAGATGATTTTAGGAGAGAGAATGGAGAATAATTGGTGAAAGAGCATTAACACTTGGGTTGAATAAACAAAGCAAAAAACAAAATTCAAGAAGCAAATAAATGATGGGACACGATTTTTCTAGACAAATTACGGAAAAATGTGGAACTAAATATGGAAATGGAAACTATATTTTGGGACACCCTTAATGGAAATGGAAACTATATTTTGGGACGGAGTGAGTTCCTTTTAAAACAAAAATGTTGTAAGAAGCTTCTTTTCTCTAAGGTATATACATGAACTAGTTTATGTGTACTAGTTTATTATTACTTTTTATTGTTGAGGTAAAATGCCTCTCATTATGTGTACTAGTTTATTATTATTACTTTTTAGTCAAAGTAAAATGTATTAACAAATTTCCAACTTTGTAGTATAATGTTTAGGTTAATTTTCTTATAATTTATAATGTTCTAGAAAGAAATTTCATTTTATATCCCTCTTTCTAGGACTACATCCTTAAATGTTGGAAGGCTATGCCACCATACTACACCTCATGCCTCTAATTGACTTAAATTATATCAAAACTACTACTATTGACATTTGACACTTTTACACAAATTGCGTCTTGAGCAGGTGAAACTTGTAAAATGGGTCCTTAATTTATAAATTCTTGAGTTAACCAGTAATCGGCCAACCGTTGACAATTTTGAAGACTTTGTGAAACTTTTTGGAGCTTGGATTTATTTATTTAGTGGCAAATCATGAGATTGGAAAGGTGTATAATAATTATTCCTCACTTTTCTAAAGGCAACAAAAGCCTATGTCCAAATATGCCACTAAGGAGACATCAACAAGCACAGAACCTTCTTTTGTGTAGGCTCTCTCTTGGCTCACTGCGCAGATATCTAAGTCCACTCTATGTGGCGGGAGTGGGATTTGAACCCTAAAAGAAAAAGCTATTTGGTCTAGAATAAAACTTTCTATTGATTTTCTTAATTTTGGATAGGATCAACACAATTTTACCATGTGAAAAGCTTGATAATAGCTTATGGTAGGGATATAGTTAACCAAAAAGTATTGAAATATGAATAATGTTTTAGTTTTTGTTAATCGAACCCAATTTAAATATGGTAACTTATAAATTGAAGGCTTGTCTTACCCTTCTTATTAGATATTACTAGCATTATATGCACACGATGCGTGCGATAGTATATTAATATTAGTATCAAAAAGTGTTAAAAAGCTAACTTAAGAGTGTAATATTTATGGTGAATATTGATGAGCATTATGATTTTTTTATTTGCATTGCTCTAGTGTAAAGAGTAATGTTTTTCATAAAAGACTATGCCGAGGTAGGATATGTTATCTTGTATTTGGTAGATAATTCAACAACTCTCCTTTTAAACAATAACCTAGGTTATGTTTTTTATTTATTTAAAAATACATATATTTTATAGGCGTATTTTATGAGTAGTAGTTCAATTTAATTTCACTGGGTAATTGAGGTTTTTAGGCATACTATCGTGAATAGGGCTTCAATAAAAAATAAATTATAAATTGACATTATGTAATGATGTTGTTTATCTCTTTAATTATTTATTATCTCAACCAAAGTTGTTAAAATCGAGATTCTAGTTTGAATCGGAAACGACCTATAAAATTGAATCGTGAAATCGAATCATAGAATCGTAAGATTCTACAAACACGTATAATCAAGATATTGCACTCAATCTTCATTGAATATGCTAAAATTATAAGTTAAAAGACCTAAGAATTAGAAAAAATAGTTGTTTACCCACTATATTAGCAATAACTAACAATATGTATGTATTATTTGCTTTGTTAGCATGATTTAAATTTGCGAGGTTTTCGCTAGTCAACAGAAATGTATAGAATCGTCTAAAATCGTGAATCGAATCGTCTACCATATTTTGAATCGTAAAATCGTAAGATTTTAAGATTTGAATTGCGATTTTAATAACTTTGATCTCAACTGATTGTGAGCCCCAAAAAATAAAAAAAAAATGAATATTCTCTAAGTTTCTTAATTCTTTTATGGTTTGTTTATGCATGTTATTTGAAATTGTTATTGTAATCGAAGTTTAGATAGTAAGAATCTTGGTAAATCTTTGCTTTTATAATTGTTTGAAAATTGATTTAGTCGTCAGTTTATAATTTGAATTGTAATGCAGTTCAACAACTCTCGCTGAACTTCGGTTATTGCAATGTATTTAAAGCTGAGTTTATGGCCCTCACTAAGGGCTTTGAGCTCGCTCGTGAGCTGAAGATAAGCAAATTGATGGTCCAACTCGACAATCTAGCTTGCTTTCAAATGTTGTGCAATCAAGAGGCGGGAAGAAACGAATGTACACACATGCTGAACTATTGTATTTGTTTGATGAAGATTATACATGTTTATCGTGAAGGGAATCGAGTTGCAGATTGGTTTGCCAATTATGGGGTTTCTCAGCCCCTCCCTACCACTATTTTTTTCGTCTGCACTCTCGGGCTTAGCTCTATCATTGATGAAGATTTTCGTGGGGTGGCAATCCCCGTCTCCTTCCTCCTTAGTGCTGCTAGTTTTTGTTTTCTAGTTTAGTTGCTGTGTTCCTTCTTGTAGTCTTGTGTACTTTTTGGTATATTACATCATTTGGATTAAAAAAACAAAATCAATTGTGAGTTCCCTGTTTTACACATTTTTATGTATTTTTTTTGGTAATGTAAAACTTTCCTTATTACCCATAATTGTTGATGAGGAAAGAATTAAGAAAATATTTTTCTTTATTATCTTTTGCGAGATTAAGGGTATATAAGTCTTTTCAAGAGGGGACACCATAGCTCCCCCCTTGACTTATATAATAGAGATTTTATAACATCTGTTTTAATTATTATGTGTTAGTTTGTTGATTTAAAATTGTTTAAGACGTATAGTTTCTCTTAAAAAGAAAAAGTATGACAACTTATAGGAAATTTTACCTCTTATAATGAAATTGAACCAATAAATGTCCCAATTAGGAGTGCTTATCGAGCGAGCCGAGCTCGAATAGCACTGGGCTCGGCTCGAGCTCGTTTAACTTTTCATGGGCTCGGCTCGGCTCGTGAGCTCGCCGAGCTTCTGAGAGGCGAGCTCAGCTCGAGCTCGTGATTAGAATTTGCGGCTCGAGCTCGGCTCGTGAGCTCGATTAGGCTCAGGCTCGGCTCGTGAGCTCGCTTATGGCTCGAGCTCGATTATGGGATCGAGCTCGTTTGGAAAATTTATTTTGCAAAAAATCTGTATAAAGTGAGTTCAATGATTCTATCATCATTGATGATTCCAATAAAACGATACAAAAGAAATACTTAATATAATTTTTAATATATATAAATAATTTTTTAATATAAAATAATTTTTTAATATAAAATATTTTTTTAGTATAGAATAATAATTGAGTTGTTCACGAGCTTTACGAGTCGAGCTTTGCCTAGCTCGACTCGGCTCGTTTAAGTCTCGAGCCGACCCCGAGCTCGAGCCGAGCTTCAACGAGTCGAGCTTTGACCAAGCTTTGAAAGAGCCGAGCCCGAGCTGCTCGCGAGCTTGTCAGGCTCATTATCACCCCTAGTCCCAATCCAACACATTTACAGATCTTGAGAAAGTCGAATAAAGTAGAACAAAATGAGAACTATAAGTTCTTGGCAAAGATAACTTGAGTAGTGATATACATCCGTCTAACAGAATGACAAATTTTTTGTGCCCATCTCACTTTCAAGTTTCAAACACTATATTATTGGGGGATTGACACTGAACAACAAATCAATTCATTTTTCTTTTTAAGTTATTCTCATGTAAGATGAGATGGACAAAAACTCCTATCTTCGAGATGGGTCATCATAACCCGATATAACTTTTTATATGTGGCCAACTAAAAGACCATTAGATTGCTACATATAGATCAATTGTCTCGAAGAATTATAATTACATAATGAGCAAGGAAAAAGTGTGAATATAGAATAATTGTCTCCATGAATTATAGTTATAAAATAAGCTAGAAAAAGTATGTACTTATAAGAAATTAAAACTTTTCCAACTAGCACTTACTACTTACTAGTACCAAGCTAAGCTTGGCCTAGTGTTAAGTAAAAAGAACCTTCCAACCGCAAGGTTGGGAGTTCGTGAAGGATTTGTGTCCTCGACTCTAATGCAATTACTAAATATAATATGAATCATATTATGGAGATAAGAAATTCATTTAAATGGGTCGTCTTTACGTCTTACTAGAGAATGCTATAGACCTTTGGGTTAGTAAATAATAAACCCAAAGCCCACTTAAATAGATCCTACAAGGTCACACATTATTTTTGGATCAACAAAAGAAAACCTAGAGCCCATAAAGGACCCTAGGGTGGCCGACCAAGAGGGAGAAGGGGAGTGGGATTGCTTAACCTAATTACTCCTATAATTAGTTAAGTAATGAGAAAATAAAAGATACGGTATCTCTTAATATTTTCTCTCTCCTATGCTCTCTCTCAAAAGTCACGTAATACTGCTCCAAGAAATAGAAGAGTCCCTCTTCCTTCCAACTAGCATTGGTGGAGCGTTGATCTGGATTGGTGGACTTAGTAGAGGAATCTTAAATGCGGTTCTATCTCCGGATCTCGAAGAGCTCAATGGAAATCACGCATCAAAGGTAAATTCTTAACTATTATGTGATTCTTGAATATATATGCATGAGATCCTGTTTTAAGTGCTTATGAATGAGATTCATGAAATTTCGCTTATAGTACTTATAATCCTACAGTGGTATCAATTTTAGCCTCTTGCATATAGGTTTTTGGTCATAATAATTAGATTTATTTTGATGTGTTCATGACTTTTTTTAATTTGATTAAGGGGAGGAATTGAATTATGGAATGACTAATTAATTGGAATTGATTAAATGGAGATTTAATTGCTTAATTTATCAATATAAAGTGGCCGAAAATTCAACCCTAATTTTCGAAATTTAAATTCTGATTTTTAGATCTCCAAATTTCGAATATTAAGTTCACATTATTAATCTGATTTTCATGTTCAAATTTGTTTATGTATGAAAATTAATTCATGTAAAAAGCGTTTTATATGAATTAGAGATTAATTTATGTGAATAACCCTAAAATTAATTAAAATAGAGATTTTAATTTAATTTTCTGAATTAGGCATAAAAGAGTTTATGTTCAATTTAATTAAGGTCACTAAATTAATTTTGCAAATGTTGTAATTTTAATTTTCTTCAAATAATAAAAAAAAAAAATTAAGGAGGAGGAAGAGGAGCAGCCACGGCTGGTGGCTACTCTGGTGGTCTGACGGCCTGGAGGTCGGCGAGGGTTGCGAAGACTGCCGGCAAGCAGTCGGCGAGGCTGGCGCTGGCAGACAGCCACGCGTGCAACGCACGTTCGACGTGCGCAGCAGCGTGCTGCTGGCTAGTGCTTGGAGTCCTTAGCTTGCCGGCGTCGCAGGTGGTTTGCCAGCGAGTTCCTGTGAGGTCGCTTGACGTAGGGTGGCCGGAGTTCTGCAGTGCAGGCATGTGAGTGGGACTGACAGCCTTGCTGCTGGTCTGGTTCGTGGCCTCCACGTCCTTTTTAATTTTTTTTTTGTTTCAAAATTTTCGGTAACTGGCAGCGTTCAGCGTGAATCTTGAACAGATTTTAGTTTTTTGAAATTTTGTAAAACAGATTTTTGAGAAGATTAAGCAAATTCCAATTATGTTAATTATGTTACTTTTGACTGGGTCATACAATAATTCCATAATTTTATTCTTCAATCTAATTAAAATTAGTAGGCTAGATATTCTAGGATAGAATCTTTAGGTGGTTAGAAATTACTTAAATATTTTATCTCTTGCTTTAATTAAGAATATTTGATATTTTGATTGTTGGCAAGTATAATATGTGATATTATTATGTGGCATTTTATATTTGATATTGATATGAATGACTAGTATGGCCCAAGTTTAAGTTAGAAAATACGATCTGCGTATCGTGATGTATTCTTGTAATTTAAATACGATATGCGTATCGTTAAGTATTTTTATAATTTATTTTATTTAGATATTATTTAAATTATTTTGATACTTATTATGTAATCCAAAGACGAGCCCATCAAGAGAAGGTCCATGGCTAAGGTGGATGGAGATCCATGAAGAGTCCAAGGAGGAGCCAAATCAAGATTCTTAGTTCTTAGTATTAGGGGCCATACTATATCATATTTAATTTTTGCATTTTATTATTATTTAAAATGCTTATAAGTTTATTGTATGTTGGTTATCAATGCGCTAGAGTTCACTAATTCATAACAACATAATAAGCTTAGGTCCCGCAAATATTAAGGTTAGCTTTTCCAAACATAAAGTACTTATTAACCCTTAATTAATAGTTTTAGGTCATGCCTCCGTAGGGTATTATCATTAATTTTGGGAGATAAGGTAAAATTGTGAATTTTACAACTTAGTTTGGTTATCCTTAACAAAATCATCAAAAGCGTTTTGGGTTTTGAAGCAAGAGATACTTAAGAATGCGATGTTAACCAATCTAAACAAGAATTATGAAGTGTTATAATTAGTAAAAGAGTTTACTTACCTTGAGAATGTAACGTTAAGATAAGGCCTCCGTCTGCTTAGTGTTGCATGTTGATAGGATCTTGTATTCAATTATTCAAATGGGACATTAAAATTGAATAGGTGATCAACCTAGAAACCTTTGCATGTTTTAGGTTGTGTTTATATGCATAAAATTGAACTTTGCTTCTGTTTTTATGTCTGTAGAAACTATGTCTAACAACAACAACAACAACTCTGTTTTCAACATTCGTCCTTTCCTTGAGAAGGATAGGCTGAATGGTGAAAACTTCATTAACTGGCAAAGAACCCTAAGACTCGTATTGAGGTCTGAGGGTCGAGAGGATGTCTTAGAAACCCCACTTCCTGTGATGACTGATGAGTCGACTGAGCCGACAAACGTCGTGCTAAGCAGGCCAATGATAGGTCTATACCGATCACTTGCCTGATGATAGCAGCCATGGAGCCGGACCTCCAAAAGAGATTCAAAACCAAGGATGCTTATACCATCATGCAAGAGCTGCGGGCCATGTTCCAAACACAGACCCGAGTTGAGCGGTATGAGACCAATATAGAGATACTAAAATGTTACATGAAGCCGGGTCAAGCTGTTGGCCCCCATGTTTTCGTTATGATGGCTCTTTTCGAAAACATGGAACGACTTGGATTCCCTTACAGGGTGGAGTTGACTACTAACATTATTCTCCATTCATTGTCTAACAACTTCAATCAGTTCAGGATGACCTTTAACATAAATGAGTCTGAAAAGACTTTGCAAGAGCTGCACTGGTTGTTGGTCAATACTGAGAGGAATATCCCCAAAGAACCAAAGAAAGAGGTTTTGATGGTTCAGAAAGGAAAGGGTTTTAAGAAGAAATGGGCGAGATAGAAGGACAAAGACAAGCAAGTTGCCGTTGTTGCTGAAAAACCTAAGCCAACCGCTAAGCCAAAGGTGGCCGCAGAAAGCAAGTGCTTCCACTGTCACAAGATAGGACACTGGAAGAGGAACTGCCCTCTATACTTGGAGGAAAAGAAGTCTGGTGCTTCCTCTTCAGGTATATTTGTTATAGAAATCAATTTGACTTATACTTATTTATGGGTATTGGATACCGGTTGTGGTTCTCACATAGTTAATGATGTGCAGGGACTAAAAAGAAGTAGGAGGCTGGTAAAGGGCGAGATAGAGCTTCGCGTTAGAAATGGAGCACGAGTTGCTGCACTTGCCGTAGGAAGCTATAGTCTGCATTTGCCATATGTCTTTGTTTTACAACTCAATAATTGTTATTTTATTCCTTCAATAACTAAGAACATAATTTATGTTTCTGTTTTGGATTCTGAAGGGTTTTGTTTTGAAATTAAGAACAAGTGTTGTTCCATTTCTTACAATAATATGTTCTATGCTAGTGCTAAATTGATGGCTTATATGTGCTTGATAGGTCAGTACAAGTCTATAACATAGATAACAAGAAACAAAAATCAAATGAATCAAACCTAACCTACATTTGGCATTGTCGAATGGGTCATATAAACCAAAAGCGCATCCAAAAGTTACAACAGGATGACATTCTTCCATCATTTGATTTTAAATCATTTGATATATGTGAATCATGCTTGATGGAGAAAATGACAAAGTCACCGTTTATTGGAAAGGGTGAAAAGGCCAACGATCTCTTGGGCCTCATACATACAGATGTTTGTGGTCCTATGAGCACAAAGGCAAGGGGATGGTTTAATTACTTCATTACCTTCACTAATGATTTGAGCAGATATGGATATGTTTACTTAATGAAACATAGGTCGGAATCTTTTGATAAATTCAAAGAGTTCCAGAATGAAGTACAAAATCAACTTGGTAAGACAATTAAAGCACTGAGATCCGATCTTGGTGGCGAGTATTTGAGCCAAAAGTTTGATGATCATCTGAAGGATTGTGGAATTCTTTCAAAATTGACTCCACCAGGAACACCACAGCTAAATGGTGTATCTGAAAGGTGGAATCAGACCTTATTGGATATGGTTCGATCAATGACGAATCTTGCTGATCTTTCGAATTCTTTTTGGGGATATGCTCTTGAAGCAGCTGCACACACACTAAATAGGAGTCCGTCAAAGGCTGTAGAAAAGACTCCATATGAGTTATGGAATGGAAAAACTCCAAACTTGTCTTTTCTTAAGATCTGGGGATGTAAGGTCTATGTAAAACGTTTACTTTCATACAAACTTGCACCTAAGTCGGATAAATGTCTCTTTGTGGGATACCCAAAAGAGACAAGAGGTTATTACTTCTATAACCGTCAAGAGAACAAAGTGTTTGTTGCTCGTGATGGTGTCTTTCTTGAAAAGGAATTTATTTCTAGAAAGACAAGTGGGAGTAAAATAATTCTCGAAGAAATTCAAGATGAGCAACAACTGGACGTGGTTCACACCATGTTAGAGACGGCCTGACAAGATAGACGAAAGTCAAGTTCAAGATATGACGTATTCAACACGTGAACCTCCTACCGTCCCACTTGAATCTAATTCAAGCGAAGATCTTCAAGAAGTTGAAGAGAACATTTCTCTTGATGCTCAGGCCTGGCGTAGGTCTAGTAGAGAAAGGATTCCAAACAAGAGGTTGGTTGATTTCCTGTTAACTGAAAACTCTGAAATTATGATTTTGGAGAATTCAGAACCTATTACCTACAAACAAGCTTTGACGAACCCAGACTCTGAGAAATGGCTTGAGGCCATGAAATCCGAGTTAGACTCCATGTCTGAGAATAAAGTTTGGACCCTAGTCGACTTGCCTGATAGGTTTAACCCTATTGGATGCAAGTGGGTGTTCAAATTGAAAAAAGACAAAGATGGAAATGTCTATGTCTACATAGCAAGACTGGTTGCAAAAGGATTCAGGTAAATTCATGGTATAGACTATGATGAGATCTTTTCTCCAGTAGCAATGCTTAAGTCGATTCAGATGCTTTTAGCGATTACTGTATTTTGTGATTATGAA
The DNA here is from genome assembly GCA_947646795.1 of Beta lomatogona. Lineage (NCBI taxonomy): Eukaryota > Viridiplantae > Streptophyta > Magnoliopsida > Caryophyllales > Amaranthaceae > Beta > Beta lomatogona. The sequence continues at coordinate 486,679 of CANSNZ010000553.1, forward strand.
ATTTGGCAGATGGATGTCAAAACCCCATTCTTGAATGAGGATGTGTACATGACACAACCTGAGGGTTTTGAGGATCCAGAAAATCTTAAAAGGGTTTGCAAGATTTAGAGATCCATTTATGGATTGAAGCAGGCATATCGGAGCTGGAATCTTCGATTTGATGAGGCAATCAAGAAATTTGGTTTCCTCAAAAGCGAAGAAGAATCTTGTGTTTACAAGATGGTTAGTGGGAGCAGCTTAGTCTTCTTGGTTTTGTATGTAGATGACATACTACTCATGGGAAATGACATACCAATGCTTGAGTCAGTCAAGGAATGGTTGAAAAGTTGTTTTTCCATGAAGGACCTTAGAGAAGATGAGTACATACTGGGAATTAAAATCCATAGAGATAGGTCTCGAAGGATGATTGGACTAAGTCAATAAACTTATATTGATAAAGTTCTTGCAAGGTTCAACATGGAAAACTCGAAGAGAGGATTCATTCCCATGTCACATGGCATATCGCTTAGCAAGAGTTAGTGTTCGACTGAGCCTGATGAGTTAAAGCGAATGAGTAGCATACCTTGTACTTCGGCTATAGGATCCACCATGTATGCCATGATAAATACTCGACCAGATGTTGCATATGCCTTAAGCATGTGTAGCAGGTTCCAAGCAAATCCAGGAGTAGCACACTGGATTGCAGCTAAGAGCATCCTTAAGTACTTGAGAAGAACTAAAGGCATATTCTTAGTTTATGGAGGTGAAAGTGAGTTGGTTGTTAAAGGTTATACTGATGCGAGCTTCCAAACCGACAGAGATGATTACCGCTCTCAGTTAGGGTACGTCTTTTGTTTAAATGGAGGAGCAATGAGCTGGAAGAGCTCAAAGCAAAGCACTGTAGCAGTCTCTACGACAGAATCAGAATATTTAGCAGTAGTTGAAGCAGCTAAAGAAGCAGTTTGGATAAAGAAGTTCTTGACAGAGCTGGATATCATTCCTAGTGCTCTGGAAGGGATTGAGTTGTTATGTGATTGCGCAAGCAAAAGAACCGAGATCACATAACACATCCAAACATGTAATGAGGAAGTATCACCTTATTCGGGAGATAGTTGACAGGAAGGATGTCAGGATCTGCAAAGTTCACACGGATGAGAATGTGGTTGATCCGCTTACTAAACCACTAACTCAACCCAAGCATGAGTGTCACGCTAGGGCTATAGGCTTGAAGCAAATGTTAGAGTGGCTTTAGATTGTACTAGGTTTAGAGAAACTTGTTACAATGTAGAGACATGGTTTTGCTATTTTATGCTTATGAGAAATAAATTTGTCTTATTTAATTTTGGTTTGGTATTAAATAATATGTCCAAAATATATCTTGAATTCAATGGTTTTGTCAAATATGTGATTTGATGAATGAAACACCATAAGTGAACAAAATTCATGGAATATTATAGTTCCTAATCTAAGTCATTAAATTGGACATAAATGACTTATTAAAGGATTAGCATATAAGATTGATTGATAGTGTCGTTTCATGGGCTATGGGAACATGAAGATGTTTAGTCAATCATGTGGATATGTATAGTTGATACATGATCGAACAAGACCTACTTAGAAGTTTCTATAACTTCGTAATTATATTAGTGGATTCCTAAGACATGAGTGAAACACTAATTAGCCTAATGATTGGTATAACTTTGATGCTGTCAAACGTCATGCTGTAAAAGGGGACTATAAAGGCAGCTTTCGGGTTGTGCTAAAAGTTGAGTGGGAGTTAGTTGCCACAAGATTGAAAAGTCCTCCTATGAGAGATCGGATGGGTGTCTTGGCCCCTTGGAGAGTGAAAATTGAAAAATGCATGGCCGTGCTCAAATGGATTATATGATGATCATTTGTTTGTCGATTCGAACTCGGATTTCAAGGATTAATTTGAAGACTAGTATGGATGACATAGAAATATGGTCATACTATCAAATTGGACACTAAGAGACTTAAGGAATTTGAAGATTGCACACTCGTCTCGGACAAGTGGGAGATTGAAGGAATTGTGTCCTCGACTCGAATGCAATTACTAAATATAATATGGATCATATTATGGAGATAATAAATTCATTTAAATGGGTCGTCTTTACGTCTTGCTAGAGAATGCTATAGACCCTTGGGTTAGTAAATAATAAACCCAAAGCCCACTTAAATAGATCCTACAAGGTCACACATTATTTCTGGATCAACAAAAGAAAACCTAGAGCCCATAAAGGACCCTAGGGTGGCCGGCCAAGAGGGGGAAGGGGAGTGGGATTGCTTAACCTAATTACTCCTATAATTAGTTAAGTAATGAGAAAATAAAAGATACGGTATCTCTCAATATTTTCTCTCTCCTATTATCTCTCTCAAAAGTCACCGTAATATTGCTCCAAGAAATAGAAGAGTCCCTCTTCTTTCCAACTAGCATTGGTGGAGCGTTGATCTGGACTGGTGGACTTAGTAGAGGAACCTCAATTGCGGTTCTATCTCCGGATCTCGAAGAGCTCTGTGGAAATCACGCGTCAAAGGTTAATTCTTAATTATCATGTGATCCTTGAATGTATATGCATGAGATCATGCTTTAAGTGCTTATGAATGTGATTTATGAAGTTCCGCTTATAGTACTTATAATCCTACAGTTCGATCCCCATTAGGAGCACTTTGAGAGAGGGATTTCCCTTACCACTCCCTTACTCTTAAAGTGTCTGCCCATAAACCCGAGTTGGGTTAACCTGTGAGAAGTTCCGATTTGGAAGAATCCTTCATCTTACCCTGAGGTCTCCAACAGAGGAAATTATCAAAAACTTACTACTTGCTAGTTATCATTTCTGGCTCTGATATATGCAAACACTAACTTTATGTTTCTCTCTGTAAATTAGAACCCATATTTATCTCTTTGGCCCTCCCTAGGTAAAAAGTAACGACACTACAACCTCATAAGCGTTGACTTCCGTTTGTGCATTTGTCACCATGCAAATAAAAAGCCCAATTCTATCAGATTGGAGATGGAACAGGAAAAACCAAAGATTATGACCAAAGAGTGCAAACAAAATACACTTATATATAAAATGCCATATATGAAAAAGTTGTCAAAACAAAAATCGCAAATTCCGTAACGTTCAATACTTCAAATCTTGTTTCCCTCTAAGCCAATCCATTTCCTTGTCCAAATTTCCTTAAATTCCCGCACCCTCCGTCCCTCCTAAGATGAATTGTAGCGTTTGGTTCATATGATTCTGGTATGAGGTATATGTTTAGAATGAGTAAAACCCATATCTAATGTTTATTTAATAAATTAATAGATTTAAAACCCATGCTTCAAATCCATAAGGTATGGGGTTTAGGGGGCGTTTGGTTCATATGATTCTGGTATGATGTATGGGTTTAGAATGAGCAAAACTCATACCTAGTGTTTGTTTACAAAATAAATAGATTTAAAACCAATACCTCAAACCCATAAGGTATGGGGTTTAGAAACTCAAGGGGGGAGGTGGGTATGGCTCATACCAATACCTCAAGCTATCAAATAGAAGAAAAAATTTCATTCCCAAATAAAATCAAACACATGGTATTAGGTATCAAGTTCCAAACCTATCATACCTTGGTTTTATTCCTGATTCCAAACCCATACCACTATATGAACCAAACGCCCCCTTAAAAACCCAAGGGGAGGTGGGTATGGCTCATATCAATACTTCTAGGTATCAAATAAATGAAAAAAACTCATTCCCAAATAAAATCAATAGTATTAGGTATTAAGTTCCAAACCTATACCACCTTGGTTTTATTCTTGATTCCAAACCGTTACCACTATATGACTAAACGCCCCGTAAATTCTTTAGAACTTTCTAAAAGTAATCTCGTAATTTCTGAGTAATTAAGAGATCTTTCTAGATGTTTTTTTCACAAAATTCCAAAAAGATGTCACTAATATATGCAAATAGTGAAATGAATCCAATATAAATATACAATTTCTAAATTTTTAAGGCTTTTTTCGTAACGATACATTGTAGAGTACGAGTATCATTAAAGACAATATATAAAATATTTACTAATTCCATTTTATAAATTATAATGAATATTTTATGCTACATGGAGTAATGAATCATCGAATTTGCTGCCCAAATGTTGGCCACTTCAAGTCAACCTAACCCTTGTATTTGGTGAAAAATATACATAAAAGTCATAATCTTTCCATTCCTTCCCCGCTAAAAAATAAGTAAAACTATATAATAAAAAAAAAACCCTTCTTCATTTAATTTCTCCCCTGTCTTCTCCTCCCTATCAGTGATTTAATTAATTACACTAATCAGACCTTTTATTGCGTAATTCATTACACCCCCTTCCTCTCTTTCTTCTCTTTTGGTAGATTCATAGCTTTCAATTTGAAATTTCTCACCTTCACTTATTTTCATTTATTGCTCCTACCCACTTACATCACCATCTTCTCCTCTTTCTCTCTCCTCTTATATCTCCCTTCTTTGACTTGCAGGTCTTTGTTTTCCCTGTAAAATACAAGCTCAACATCATTCCAAAAATAAAAATTTCATTTTTTTCTTCCAAAATTTGTATGTATCTCATTTTCAAATAGCTTAAAGCTTAAATCTTTAGTGAATTTGTTGGGTTTTTCTTTTCAAGTTTTTTTCCTTCTAAAATTTGTATGTATCTCATTTCCAAAAAGCTTATATCTTTAGTGAAATTATTGGGTTTTTCTTTTCTTCTAAAATTTGTATGTATCTCATTTCCAAAAAGCTTGAATCTTTAGTGAAAATGTTGAGTTTTTCTTTTCAATTTTTTTTCTTCTAAATTTTGTATGTATCTAATTGAGTAATTTCCATAAAGCTTAAAGTTTAAATCTTTAGTGAAGTTGTTGGGTTTTTTCTTTCATTTTGTTTTTTTTCTCCAAATCCAACAAAAAAATTGATGGGGAAATCTTATTCTCCTCCTCCATTACAGTTACAGCCACCACAACATAATCTTGAATCTTCAAGCTTGAATTTAGAGAACAAAATCAGCCCAAGTATAATCTTAATCATAATAATCTTAGCAATAATCTTTTTTGTTTCTGGGTTACTTCATCTTCTTGTTAGATTCTTATTAAGACCAAATCAAAGAGACCCAGATGAATTTTTAGACAATGTAACTGCACTTCAAGGTCAATTACAACAACTTTTCCATCTTCATGATGCAGGTGTTGATCAATCTTATATTGATACACTTCCAATATTTCAGTACAAAACAATCATAGGTTTAAAAGACCCATTTGATTGTGCCGTTTGTTTGTGTGAATTTGAGGGTGATGATAAACTCAGATTATTACCAAAATGTAGTCATGCTTTTCATGTGGATTGTATTGATACATGGCTTCTTTCTCACTCAACTTGTCCACTTTGTAGAGCAAGTTTGCTGCAAGAAACAAATTCTCAAAATCAAGGGTTTTCATCCATTGTTTGTGTTCTTGAATCTGGGAGTATGGAGGCCTCCAGGGAGTTGGAGAGGGAGAGTAGGGATCCGGGTTCGGGTTCGAATCGTCATCAAGGAGAGGGTGAGTTCGGGTCGAATCGGAGCGATTTTCGGCCTCGAAAATCGAGTGATAATATGCAAGAGGTAGTGAAGGAGGACAAGATTGTGACCGTTAAGTTGGGGAAGTTTAAAAATGTGGAGGGAGGTGAAGGAAGTAGTGAGATTACTGTTACTAATAATAGTAATAATAATCAAAATAGTGGTGGTGATGGTATTAGTGGTAGTAGTAGTAATAATTTGGGTTCAAGAAGGTGTTATTCAATGGGGTCATTTGCATATGTTATGGATGAAACGACAGCGTTGCAAGTTCCAATAAGAACTCCAATGAAGAAGGAGAAGAATGGGAAAAAGGGTGGTTTGAAAGCAGGGCATAGAGCAGCAATGTCAGAGTATGGGTGTGATTCCAGGAGGGAATTAAATGGGATTGAAGGTTTCCGAAGTGTCGAATTTCATCCGAACATAGGGAAAGGGAATGGGAATGGGAATGGGAATGGGAATGAGAGTAGTAGTAATAATAATAATAATAATAATAACAAGAAGGAGAGTTTCTCAATCTCGAAGATTTGGTTAAGAGGAGGAGAAAAGAGCAAGAAAGGGAATGGGAATTGGAATAATGGGAATGATTGCGATCAGTCTTCAAGGAGGACAATTTCCGAGTTCGAGATTGATGTGAGTGAATTAGGAATTGATGAAGAAACTCAAAGTTGTTATAGTGTTGATTCACTTGCTAATCCAACAACAAATTCTTCATCAACAAGAAGAACTCTACTTTGGCTTATGGGAAGACAAAACAAGATTGTCCATAATCATTCTTCCTCTTTTTCATCCAATATCTAGTGTATTCTCCTTTTTTTCCATATATAAAGGTAAATTTGCTCTTTCTCATTTATTTTTCTTAGGTTTTGGACTAGAAAGTTTGGTTATTAGTTAATAGGGAAAAGGGAAAGGGAAAGAAGGAAAGGTGATTTATAGAAGGGAATTGGAATTGGAATTGCAATGATATAGAACACAGAATTTTGTGCATGTGATTGCAAACATTTTTTTAAGTGAAGGAATAGATTGGAATGTTGATTTTGTAGTATTCATAAAACTCAGTATCAAGTTGATTCCTTCTATTCTTTGCGTGTGTTTCTTTACTTTTTTAGCCTTCTTTATCATGTTCAATTATCTATACCTGCCTATGTTTGTGAATTCCTGTTTGTTAAAACTTTAGAAAAGGAAGCATTGGTAATTGGTATTGGCCTCACATTGAAATTGCTACCTTGGATCTAGGTTTTTGGAGACTTAACCAAGGTTAGTTATTTTATTTAATAATTGATAACCCAAGTTGTATATAGAGTATTGTACAATGCTAATGTCTAGCTTTTAGAAGTATTACTCTTTGGTGTTAGTCGGGGAATCAATCGAATTTTACTCTAGTTTAGGCGTGTTCGATTAACTTTTGAACAAATTAAGTAATAATATCCAAAATTTAGAAATTAGTGTATATTTAGTAAACAAGATTGCATATACAACACTTACGATGAATGTGATGCTTTTAAGAATCAACTGAGAGAATTGCGATTTCATTGATTTTATATATAATCATTTTTAACCATATATTGTTTTTGTTTTCATTACAAAATGTCACTTAATAGTTGATAACTTGAAATACTTTCCATATTTATCAAGTATATTTAACCATTAGTCAATATTTGTTTAACCGGTGAAGTCTGTAGCAGCGTGTTATATTTTTTTGAGGGCGTGTCAGTTTGACATAAGGGAAGGCCATACTTCTATGTTTATATTTTGTTTATTGGTTAGAATTGAATTATTTAATTATATATTTATGTATATACTTCATTGTCTCATTTATCTTCATGGTGCTCTGGTTATAAAAATCTTGGATTTGTCGCATATTAAGACAATAGAGTCAGTATAAAAACAATCCCGTCATTACCCTCTGCTTTTTTTTTTGGAGGTACAATACCTTCTACTTAGTGTTACTAAATATTACTAATTCTAGAAGAAAATCCATGATTAGGAACCTCTTTTGTCAATTTTCAATAATAGACTAAGAAGCTTAGGAGCAACCTACCAATACTCCTCTTAAAAAGTATTGTATTTCCCTTAGTTCTTTTCAATTTTAAAAAGTATGCAGGCTTTGTTATTTTGACTTATATTTCTAAACAAACTTATGAGTATAAACCTATATTGAACAGAGTTTTGCTAAAACCTATTGATACTTATGTACCTTCATTATAATTTATAAGAAATAATTATTCTAGTTATCATCTAATATATATCTAAAATCCAAAGCAAAAACATGTCATATTGCCACATGTACTCCCCCCCTCCCCCAAACAATCAAATGAGACATTAACCAATAAAATGTGTGTTTTAAGACTCGAATCCATGGCCTCTCATTTGATATACAAATGCAGTAAGCCAGTAACCAACTACTCTACAATCTCATGTTGGTCCTTGTGGAAAAAATAATTTATTTAAAGACAAGATAATATTATATTTTGAACCAACTAAATACAAATGTATATATTAATACTCATTATACTCATTAAGCTAATGCTAATAATACTATAATAGTGTATCCTACCTTTCAGTACTCTTATATTAAAAAAAAGCTCTTCAAATTTTTATGGCCTCCGTAATTGACACTACTACACCATCTAATTGCATCCGTTATATTCTTACACATTAGCTTAAATTTCAAAAACAAGATTGTATTATATTCTTTATAAGTAATTATATATTTATATATAAGCACTCTCTTGAAGCCGACAATTATATTGATGAATAATTCATATTATAATTTACTATGTAGAAATTTTAAAAGGAAGCGGAAGATCATTTTCTTAGTACAATCCAATGCCTATAACTCTTATTTTTCACTTATCTCAAGTGTTTGATTTATGACTTCATATTCATATTGTTAAATGATAGTTTCTTCATTTAAAAATCAAGTTGTTTTAAGGAAACTCTACTGTAAAAGGATAACTGTAATGCAAGAATAACTTATCAAAAAATTATCACATTTCAACTACATTAAATGATCCCGTCAAAAAAGAGAAGAAAAAATAATTAGAGAACAAAAACATTGAATGATGATAGGGAAATTTCTGCTGAAAGGAAGAACGAAGGCAGTTTTGGAATTTATGGACTGGGCCCCTTTTTGCTATGCTTATTAACATCATTATTCATTCAAATCAAATGACATTAATGGGTTATGAAGTTTGTAACGCAAGCCCAACGGATAACAGATTGTCCAAGCACTCTGAATGTTGTACTTTAGTCTCTATTGTAGAAATAAAATAAGAAGGGGGGATTTTTTTACCATTTGATGGAAAAAGGGAGTGAAACATCTCACTTTCTCTCCTAATATGATCATTTTACTTTTACCACCTTCCAAATTATTCTTGTAAAAGTTGAAAAAAATTTCACAAACCAATATTATAGTTATGTAATTGTGGATTTGGATTAAGTTGGTTTTAGGTTGATTGTTGTCCAAACTCCATTTTGTATACTCCCTTCATCCTACCTCATTAGTTGTTACTCGTATAGATTACTATCTATTAATAAGTTGTAATCTTATAAACAGACAATCTATGATAGTTGTATTTATTCTATCATCTCCCCCAACTTTTTTTTTTTTGAGAGGATCCCCCCACTTTTGTAGTAGCAATTGTTAACGCTACTTTTTTTAAAACCATCTTATAAGACTACTAATTGTGAACGAAGAGAAAAAAAAATATGTTTCATGTTGTAAATCATTATTAGATACCTTAAATTTATTGAAATATCTAGTGAGGTTTTCTTATCGATTAAACTTTTGACAAGTGTCCAAGAATTTCAATCTCATCATCTCACTCAATTATAGGATCACTAGCTTAAAAATGACCAAACAAATTTTGTACTTTGTGAAGTTTACATCCAACAACACCATTGATTTGTATTAAAAGTAAATTGATTGTTTCCTTGGAAAGCTTATAAGCGTACTATAAAATTGGTTATTAGTCATGATCAAAGTGAAGAAATGATTTAATAAGCAAACTTACATGGCACGATTTTATAAAGGATTTGTAGAACGAATAAATAGGGGGACTAATCGTTATAACATTAATGCCTTACGTTATTACTGCAGACCATCTTCCAGCAGGCTGTTGCAATCAATAAGCCCAACTATACTTTCTTACTGCTCTCTACCTCTCTCCTCCCTCAATGGAATATTTAATGGATGATGTTAATCGGTCACTTAAGAGGTTTTTGTTCTATGAATTTAGCCTTCCATGATTGATTCTGGATATCTCCCTTTCTCTTCACCCAAGTTTTTGTTATACGAGGTTTAAATCCTGTGAAAAACTCCTTCCCTTCATTGAGTCTTGTCTCGACAAGAATTCAAATTAAGCCTGTTTTTTCCAACTTATTTTTGTTTATATGAACATAACTAAACTTATTTGAACTTATTAGACCTTATTACATTTTATTAGACCTTATCTGAACTTACTAGAGCTTAGTTTATAAGTGTGTCTAACCTTGTTTTTGCCAAACTGAATTTATCTAAACTTATCAGATCTTATTTGAACTTATTTTTTCTTATAAGGATTAAAAATAAGTTGAAGAGAACAGGTAGCTGGAGTTAAGTTGACTCTAGATTACCGGGTGTGGTACTCTATAGACGGACTAATGCCTAATGTCGAGATGCCTTGAATTTGTGTTTCGAATAAACCAAAACGGATTTCATGTTGGGTATACATCCCAAATCCCACATCGAAGAGATAAGAAAGAGTCACCTAGTCATTACATAATGACCTATTTCAAATATAATCTTGAAAACCCAAAAACCCCCACTAATGAAAATATCTCCAATCAATCCAAAATTAAACAACATTGAAATGTTAGCATATCAGGTCAAACCAATAAATCCATCGTTATTAGTACTAGTTCTCAATCAGTAATCACTAATACTTGGGGTCAATTTTGGATTCTAATTTTCTATCCTACTTGTGCTTGAAGACCATGGCATGTTGGCTCAATTGCTGCCCCGAAATTATAGTTGTGCTGCGAGGATGAGTAAACCACACACCTCCGTTGATTATACATCTCGAATCGCTTGTGACTCTAATTTAAGCATCTATTATAAGGTAAATTAAAAAAACTGCTTGTATAGTTCACGAATTAATATGGTTTGCAAAAGACATGCATATATATATATATATACTCCGCAGTTCAAAGTAAATTGGATGATTGCATTGTGGAAAGTCCACAAAATAAAGAAAACACAATTATCTTACTATAAAGAACTATTTTCACCTTGCCGTGACCAAACGTCAACGATAATAGCACAACATCTAATAATGAGGGAGCTCCACCCATAGAGGTGGAGTTTCGTAACAGAATTGGGAGGGGCCTTCATACACTCGATCAACCACTTTATTTTCTTCCAAGCTATATATGCCCATATCAATGCCTCCTCCATGGTGTGGCGAATTCTGAGGGTAATACCACTCAACATTGTCGTCGGTGAAATAAATACAATTAGGTCTACAACCGTTCTTACATGATGGCAACGCCTCTACAAAGAAGCTAGAGCTGTGACCAACAAATAAAGCCCGATTTCCTATATTTTTCACTTGTCGAGCTTTCCCATTGTCAACATTCACCTCAAATAACAGGAACGATTCAGTCCAATACTTTTTATCATCGTCAAGTTCCACCTCCCTGTGTATCACCAACAACGTGCTTCCTAATACCACTATGTAATACTTGTCAGGTACATAAGAAATAAGTCCTTGAGATGCTAAATTTACAACAATTCGAGGTTTCTTTCCAAAGGCTATAACTTGCGAATAATGATCAATGGAATAGAATTCTCCCCTGAAAAAACACACATCCTCGATCTGCTGAACATTAAAATCCGTAACAGGTTCAATCCAGTGTTGTTGTCCGGGTCTCCAAAAGGCAATGTGTTTATGCGCGTTGAAGATCATGGCAACCTGGAAATCCTCACAAGGAGAGAACGAGGATGGCCTACGACTACTAGAGAATATAAATTTGGAAAATTGGTATAAATAAGATTCGTCATCCCATGCTTCACCTCCCCAAAAGTCACGTATTGGAACATTAGGTGGTTTAATGATATCACCAGAAAAAGGATCAAAAAAAGTGATAAAAGCTTGTTTCCTACTCACACCAATCAACCATCCTTTCGAAGAGAAATACCTGCGGTGGTCGTCAGTATCGTCGTCAAATCGAGGTAGATTGATCTTAAGGAACATACGCTTAGAAAGGCTGTAAAATCGGCGGTATGAATTGGTGGGAGAATCAGCCAACATCAACCATGGCAGTTGGGTGTTTTTGGAAGGGCGAAAATTCGTATAATCAACACCCTTGATTTCATGTCTCCAAAGAGAGCAAACCAATCTAAATCTTTCTAAATCTTGTAAATCATCGAGATGCTCTACTGCAATTTTTCTAGCAACTCCTTTAGGAATTTCACTAAAATCTGCCATGGCTGAATGGCTCTTTTAGTTTTTTTAGCGTGAAGTTTAGGGCTGACGAAAGGAAAGAGAGAGAAAACAAGATTAATTTATAGGGAGTAGCGAAAAGAATTTATTCTATTGTTCAACAAAGTCCTATTATTTTAGGAGATGAAGCTTTGGTGAATAAACAAGACAAGGAAGGTAATTTTGAAGTATCTCCTAATAATCCGCTGATCACCTCTCCTAGCTTTACTGAGGCTGTTGACTTAGGTAAGTCTTCACAATCACCCCCTAATATCCAGCCAAAGAATCCTTTCAATATTGGAAGTCCAATTCCAAATCCCACTGTCAACGGCAATTTCATGGGTGAATCCAAAACTTTACAAAACTTGAAAAAAAAATCCACTAATCAATCCAAAACTATCCTAAAAAATTCTACCAATGAGATTGTGGTGGCCCCTCCCAAAAGTCATATGCAGTTGACCTTCTTAGGAAAAGAAAATTGTCCACCTATATTCCAAGCCAATTCCAACGCCAGCCATAATCAAACAACACCAAGCCATTCCACAGCCATTCTACCTTCCACGTCCAATGTCTCACCAAGTCCCGACTCCAATCTTCCTCCAAATACCACCAAAGAAAATAATTTGTGCGAATTATCCAATGACGGAACCATACATGGGAATAACAAACCCCCTGATCCACAAGCTAGAAGTGGAGATTCATTCATGGATGATAGACTCGTGGATGACTCCAGAGATGATGATCACGTTGAAGTTGCCCAATGATGTCAATCAAGCTTTGCGCTACCTTTCGGATGCATATAAGTATGTTTACCCCAACTCTTCTGGTTTAATGAATAGCAATCTTAATATTTCTGTTAACTCCTACCCCATTACATGTGTGGTATGGAATGTTCAAGGTGCGGGAAGTCGTGAGTTTTTATCTGTTCTCAAAGAAATTATTCGAACCCATAAACCTATAGTTCTTGCTCTTGTTGAGACGTATATGGGTGGTTCTCATGCCCAAAAACTAGCTTATTTACTTGGGTACAATGGTCATACTCGAATTGACGCTCAAGGGTTTAGCGGGGGTATTTGGGTTTATTGGAAACCTGAGCTCGTTACTATTGATCCTATCAATCAAAGTAACCAGTACATTACTATGGAAATCACTAAGGTGGGTGAGACACCTTGGTATTTTTCAGCAATTTATGCAAGTCCTAATCCTTCTCAAAGACAAAACCTTTGGCGTGATTTACATGATTTTTCAACCAGCAATAACAAGCCTTGGTTATTGGCTGGTGATTTTAATGAAACTAGATTTGGTTGGGAACGTAGTTCAAGCTGCCCGGAAACTTCTCGAAGAACCTGCAACTTTAACCAGTGGGTTGAAGAAAATCAACTTGTTGAAATTGAGTTCTCCGGTGCTTCTCATACTTGGTCCAGGGGCAATTCAGTGGACACTTGGCGTAGTGCACGTCTTGATCGTGCTCTTTGTAATTCGGAATGGAGTCTTATGTTTGACAATGCTCGAGTGCGCCACTTGCCCGCTTTACAGTTGGATCACTGTCCTCTTCTAATCTCCCCTAATGGTTTTGCTCATATCTCCTCTCTGAACAGACCTTTTCGATTTCAAGCTGCTTGGCTAACGCATGAAACTTTTAGCCAATTCTTGAAAGAAAGCTGGAAACAAGATGCTCCCCTCATCCCTTTTCTCTCTACTTTCTCGAAGGCACTTCAAGTGTGGAATAAAGATCATTTCCATAATATTTTTAGAGAGAAAAGGAACCTGATGGCTCGCATAAATGGCATCCAAAAAGCATTAGCTACGGGCCGAAATTCAAGCCTCATAAAACTACAAGCTAAGCTTCGTCGTGATTTGGATGCAGTGCTTAGTCAAGAAGAATTGTTGTGGTATCAAAAAGCTCGGGTTAATTGGATTCAGAATGGTGATCGTAATACAACGTTTTTTCATCTTAGTACTGTAGTTCGCAGATGGAAAAATAATATTGTGGCTATTAAGAATTCAAACAATCAGTGGGTTCATGATAAAGAAGAAGTGAAACAGATTGTTGTAAATTATTTCACAACGTTATTTGCGGATGAAGGAGCAAACGAGGACTATGATATTCCTTCTGGTATTTGTTCATAACTTTCCACTGCTGATTGGGATAGTTTGAGCAGACCCTATACTCGTTGTGATATTGATTTTGTTATCAAAAACATGGGCGCTCTTAAGGCCCCGGGACCAGATGGGTTTCAAGCTCTGTTTTATCAGAAGAATTGGGAGATTGTGGCTCCTAATGTTTACAAACTTGTCATGTCTGTTCTGGAATGCAAAGGTTTACCTGCTCATTTAAATGATACATTCTTGGTTTTAATTCCTAAAATTGATAAACCTGAACTCCTCTCTCAGTTTCGTCCAATTAGTCTCTGTAATGTAATTTATGAAATCATTACAAAGGCCATTGTTAACAGAATTAAACCTCTTCTTCCCAAAATTACTTCTAACACTCAAACAAGTTTTGTTCCCGGAAGACAAATCACAGACAATATTGTCATCGTTCAAGAGGTCATCCATACTATGAAGAGAAAACAGGGTGCTACTGGTTACATGACTCTCAAAATTGATTTTGAGAAAGCATATGACAGACTCAAATGGTCATTCATCCGAGACACTCTTAATGAAATGAATTTCCCGATACTAATGGTGGAAGTCATAATGGAGTGTGTCACTTCTCCAAAAATGCAAGTTCTGTGGAATGGTGAAGCTACAGATTCTTTTTCTCCTTCCAGGGGGATTAGACAAGGTGACCCCCTTTCACCTTATCTGTTTGTTCTTTGTATGGAACGACTCAACCAGATTATTGAGGAGTCTATTATTGGAAATGCTTGGAAGCTGATTTCTGCAAGTAGAGGTGGCCCAAAACTCTCAAATCTCTTCTTTGCAGATGATATTATTCTGTTTGCAGAAGCCTCCCCACACCAAGCCTCTGTTATTATTAATTGTCTCCAACGATTTTGTGCAGCTTCGGGTCAAAAAGTAAGCCTTGCTAAATCCAGAGTTTATTTCTCTAAGAATGTTTCTCTTGATGTTCAATCCAATATTTGTGAGCTGCTGGGTATGGAATCAACAGAAGATTTGGGTCTCTATCTCGGTATGCCAACATTGACAAGTAGAGTGACTCGAGACACCTATGCGCATCTTTGTGAAAAAGTGGATAGGCGTCTATCAGGTTGGAAGTCCAAATACCTTTATCTTGCTGGACGTTTAACTCTTGCAAAAACAACAGTCACTACCTTGGCTAATTACTCGATGCAATCCGCAAAAATTCTGCGGTAAATTTGTGATGAACTTGACAAGCGCACAAGACGTTTTATATGGGGGAGTTCTGATGAAAAACAAAAAATCCATCTGTTATCTTGGGACACTTTACAACTCTCTAAAAAAAAAGATGGTGCTGGATTACGTTCGTCGAGACAAATTAATGCGGCATTTCTTACAAAGCTTGGCTAGAGGGTGCTATCGGAGCCTAATGCTCTCTGGTCACGAGTGTTCAGACACAAATATTGCAAAGGTAGATGCGATATCGACATGTTTGCACCTACTCCTAATATGTCCAATGTGTGGCGTGGAATCACAGAAAATGCTTGTTGGGTTAATAAGGGATCCGCTGTAGCTATTGGCAATGGACGTAATACTCTCTTCTGGGAACATCATTGGGTTGCAGATGAATCTCTTCGTAAGTTTGCCATTAATCCTATACATGCTGCTATTGAAGGTTATACAGTTGAGGAAATGTGGGATAGAGAGGTTGGTTGGAAATGGGATTTATTTGCTCATTTACTACCTCCACTTGTTCTTAAAAATATAGCTGCCCTTAAACTTGTTGATGATCCACAAGCTGGAGACCTGCGTGATTGGAAGGGCTCTACCAAGGGTAGCTTTTCAATCAAGTATGCTCTTTCCATCATACGGGAAGAGAATGAAGTGCCTTCGAGTCCCAAGTGGAATTTGGTGTGGAGTGCACCTGTACAGCAGCGTGTTAGAGTATTTCTCTGGCTTGCTTTACATGAGCGACTTCTTTGTAATGCTACCAGAATGTCTCGCCATCTCACAGACGACCCTAGATGTAAAAGGTGCAGCTATAACAGGGATGAAACTCTTCTCCACCTTTTCAGAGACTCCCTGCAGCTCGTAGCTTTTGGGCGAGTGTGGGAGGGGCTGCGAACTATCCATTCTTTTTTCAAGGAAATTTTCTGAACTGGGTGATCAAAAATCTTCAAACAGATGGACTGAATTTTTCTGAAAAGTGGCCAAATTGTTTCTCTTTGGTGTTATGGTGGAATTGGAGGTGGCAGAATTGCCTCATTTTCAATAATTCTAGCGAAATTCCTATTGATATTGGTACTTTCATTCGTACTCAAGTGGATGTCACTTGGCAAAGTATTAATCGGGCTAGTTCTATCGCCAATATTGTGCTGCAACCTGTGAGACGCGAGTTGTTTATACGCTGGATGGCTCCTCCAACAGGTTGGGTTAGTTTAAACACTGATGGTGCTTCAAAAGGGGAGCGTGGACTGGCTGGTGGAGGTGGCATCTTATGTGACTGCAGGGGCTCTTTCATTCGAGCCTATTCAGCTAATTTTGGCACTTGTTCAGCCTATAAGGCTGAGGTTTTTGCTGCTGCACTTGGTCTCGAAATAGCCAAGAACCTAGGCATCCCCAAGCTAGTTTTACAGATGGATAACCAAGCATGTACCGAAGCGTTTCAAAATGATGAACACCATGGTGGTGAATGCTATTATCTGATCATGTCATGCCGCGAGCTGATTCACTCCTCTTATTGGGATTTCCAATTAGTTCATTGTTATCGTGAAGGAAATAAAGTTGCAGATAGATTAGCTAATTTAGGGGTGGCCAAACTGAGAATGTGATGTATTATAATGCACCTCCGCATTCCATACTTTCACTTCTCCGTGAGGACATCATGGGAGTTACTACTCCCCGTTTTGTTTATTAGTATTAGTTGGGGCTTGTTTCTTTCCCCTCTTTTGCATCAAAAAAAAAAAAAACAAAGTCCTATTAGGATTAGGAGTACAAGTACATTAGTTTAGATTTCACGGACTTAAAATACCTTTTAGCGAGCTAAATGTTGTCAACCTTGATCGTCTAATTACAATAGTACTAGGTTTTAGACCCGTGCATAATCCATGGTAACTTTTTAGTATAATAAGAATGTTTATTTATACATCAGCTACATTAAAAACATATAAATGATTCTTTACGTCTAGTCGATCAAAAACTTTTTGTTTAATAAAATACACCTTTATATTAATTATAACGTTGTTTAGTAGATATATGATACTCATATGTTTTGGAAGATGTTTTTTAGCGCAAAACATAATTTATTAAGAAGTTATAACATAGTTAGAAGCAATTACATCATCTAAAGCACTTCGATAACAACCCACCCAAACTCTTGTGGAATTATCCATAGGTTGAAGGTGAGCCATTTCATGAGCAACTATATTAGCTTTCTCAAAAACATAAACAAAAGAATCTATTTCAAAATAAACAACAATAGCTAAAACGTCTATAACAACAAAACCAGATAAGACCCATCACATTGCTTCATTTGGATAATTTTTGCCACTTAAAGAGATTCCACATTCCACCACAATGGATCTAACATTACATTGGAGAGCTATTTTCAGGTTAAGAACAATAATTTTTGCTTTTGTAATGCTGGCATTTCACTCATTCTTCAACTGCTTATAGCTTGCACGCACAACATTCCCTTGATGGTCTAGAATCACCACATCCAAACCAACTCCAAAAACAACCCCATCCACCTTCACCTTCAAGAACCAGGAGCAGGGAGACTCCACGCAGCAGCAGCATGCTGCATTCTCGTTGGAAGGGACTTACTACACAAACGTCACACGTAGACTTTCACCTTAGGAGGAACATTGGAATTCCATATTTTCTTCCATACTTTGGTACATTAGAACAGCCAAAAACATCGATCTCTGAGTTCTTAAAAAAATATAAAACTTGATGGCTTGATTTAACATAATACGTACCAAGCCCCACATAAAGACATCATCTAAGGGTTGAGATGGCAGAGGTAAATTAAGGATATCAACTGCCTTAAAAGGGAGAAATTTGCACGAACTTGGTCTTCATCCCAAGTAA